>LUCM01000471.1:0-12982 GCA_008360955.1 Fasciolopsis buskii | reverse complement strand
ATAAAGGCCGACGGCTGCAACTGCGAGTCCTTGGAAAATGTTGAAGCAGAGTCGAATATTCGACTTCTGAAGAGGGGGAAAGCGACCGGTCACGTTGAATTTCTTTTCAAATTGGGTGGAGAAGGCCTGACGTAATCACTTACCTACTGAATACGTGATATTTGGAATGAGGAACGCATTCCGTTATCGTGAGGTGAGGCATTAATTGTACTCATTTTACATAAGTGACTGATCATTGTGACAATAGTTTGATTCTGATAGTTACTAAGCTGTTAGCTTCGGTACTGCTGTGTCGTTCGACACCGATTCACGAGGGTAACATCCTCGAAAAGTAGGACATATTTTGTCCAGATCGAGGTTGCATCGACCATATATTCATACCTCGACAGTCATTTTGATCTTATATTTTTTGAATTTTTTATTATTGAAACAACAATGTACATCAATTTTCAAGATAAGCACCTCGGCCAACAGAGGGCTGCCAAGTGGGGAAGTTGATCGGCGGTGGGAGAATTCGAACCCGCGACCTTCACGTACAAATGCCGCGGAATTACCCGTTTAGCCACCGCTCGAAACGCATCACACACCGCCGATCTACTAAAGTAGTCTTTTTAAACTTGAAAACAGCGAAGTGATAGGCCAGCGAAGTTCGTGAACATGTTGCGAGCATCGTACTTGCCTACCTGTGGTCGCGTGAGGGTATACGGCGAATTTTTAAGTTCACTCGAAACGACCAGGCGCGTTCGAAAACGGTGTCCCTTCTTTCCATTCTCGCTCAATTTCATCATGGACTAGATGATGGAAGATGCTTTATGGGGTCGCCAGTATGCAGGAGTCAAACTGGGAAACGGAGGGAATCTATGTGATCTAAATTGCGCAGATGATGTCGTGTGCCTGTTCGAATCCGCGGATCATGCACAACGTGCACTAGACAAACTCGAGGTCTGTAGCTCAGTCTGGCGTATGCTTTGCACCTTTAAAGTGCAAAGTGCTGTTGCAGGACTGGACGACAGTAGTGCCGAACTTAGTACTGGATGGAGAAAAACTAACAATTTCGGACCGTTTCAATTTCCTTGATAGCTGCATGTCGAACGATGGTAGCACGAGAGTAGAGGCAAACACGCGTATATCGAAGGCTCGAGCAGCTTACACTAGACTAAAGCACTTGTCGCGTCGGCCTGATATTTGACTGAAGTTGAAAGGCTGTGTGTACTGTGCCGCAGTGCGCTCAGTACTGCCGTATAGTTGGGAGACATGGAGTACGCGTGTGGGAGATGTTCGTCGGTTAGAGGTTTTCGACCGCAGATGTTTACGTAGTATGGCTAGGATTGGATGGAGTGACTGGGTGAGTAATGTAGAGCTTAGAAACCTAATATTAGGTCCCGGTTCTGAGAATACCTTGTCTCAGCGTGTGAAACTTAGTAGACTAGGCTGGTTGGATCACGCGTTGCGTATAGCGAACACTCGTCTACCATATCGTGCCCTATTTGGCGTGAATCCCACAGAGTGGAAGAAATCATGTGGAGGTCAGCAGATGGCATTGCAACGTGGAATGAGAAAATGCACAGCGAATTAAAGTAAAGGAGGTATGTCAGGTTTTGTTGGTTGAGGCCTGACAGACCCGCCATTTATCTTTTGTTGGTTATCGCGCTGCGCAGAGGATGGATTTCCTATTCTATGCCACGCAATTTCCACCCCTCATATCTTCTTTTATTGTGCAAAGCTGCAATTGTTTCAACTCGGGATAACGGAAATCATGTGTGCATCGATTCCGGTGAGTTTTTACAGTTATCTTAAACCGGTTTTGATTTCTATCTCACAACACCATTTTCTCGAGACAGGAAGGAGCGAGAAATGACGGGTCGCCCCCTTTCTTTATTACCTTGCACCAACAATCTATTCCCCAGTTCAAAATTACTAGAGGAAATTGGCCCCTATTCGAAAGCTCTTCCAGGCAGTATAGTCTACACGGCATGTCCAATGGCCACAGAGTTTGTGCAATCCGATGAAGCCTGGAGTTGTTTGCTGACAAGACCATGCATCCAGCAAAATGCGCAAGCATGGAAGATATGGACAGGTCAGCAGCGGCTGATGATTTCAGGTAGTTTCAGCAAAAAGACTAGGCGAATTCCAAAAGCATAAAGTGTACACAGAACAACGCACTAATTATCTGTAAGTAAGAGTTCTCACGTTCCCATCGCTAATAGGAAATTTCGGGGTTTAGGTTTTCAGATTGGGCTTGGGTTATCCGAACAATGGAGTAGAACGGGATGCGCCGCACTATGAATGCGCTTAACAGAGAGGAAATTCATTCGGCTTTCCTTTGAGATCCTGTTTCTATTATAAGCCAATGCTGTCTATTGGGCAACACACGAATACGGGCTGTTAAAATCATCCAAAATGATTTTGTAGTACGGCAGTTTTTTATTTTCTCATACAATCCTGATGATTGGGCAAATTTCCTTTATACCTGTTAAATCAAGCAGACCTCGTCCGTCCGTTCAGGACTAGCTTTCTTCACAAGTCGGATACAATTTCCTGGAGGCTTCCATGCCTTGAGTATTCTTCGATTGATCTGGTCTGCGGGTCAAGTGGTCTGTTGAAATTTAGCAACCGATGCACTACTCAGATTTGTGGAGCCATTCACGATATGGATGAATGACAGGAACCAGAGCTATGGGAAATCCTAAGAGAGGCACGACGGCCTATCGGCTCAAAAGAGCTATGCCCATCAGATAGTTACTCAAGGGGACAATCTAACCCTACGACGCAAAGATTCGGAAACACTGCGCATTGGCAGGTCATGAGTTCAGGAACGACAACAACAAGCGGCTTTCTGAGCTGGAAAAATTAGAAACGGCTGGTTTTGAACGAAGTCCATTTGAACTTACTGCGGAATCATTAGATTATTTCCTGTCAGAGCATAAATCAGCCCCAAAGGTATTACGAATCGCGGTTAAAATTCAGGATGGCGCCGATCATGATGTATTCTGTAAATCGTAGGTCGAAGCCACAAAACAACCGGAGGCCTAGGCAGCTGATGTCCTTCTCGACAGTCCTAATTTTTACTTAGCGGCAAAAACTAACGCGACAAGGCCAACTAAAACAGAGCATACGATAGCGCTAACCTGTCTGGTCAATCTACATTTTGATCGTTCACGCTGGGAAGTGTGTGTGATTTGATGCTCCAGAAAACTAACCAACCTAATACAATATGCCGTACCATAATGGTAAACCAGAGCATCACGGTTAACAAAAACCAGTCGACTGCACTAACCAGAACTATCCTAACATCGTCAGACACTGCTCTCAATGCCACATACACGTATTGTTCTTTATAAAATCACCTTTCAATGCATTCAGTTCAAAAGTCTTGCAAAAATAAAAACCAAGTAAAATTCATTTCATCCAAAGCGCTGAAAAGAAGCTAACTATCTCCGAACAGACGGAATAGGAATAAATGGTGCAAAATTTAAACTACAGTGCTGTTACCAATGAGGAACAGCGATCAGGTCATAAAAAATACAATTCTGTTACTGTGGAAGGAAGTAAGCCTGCGGAAAGGATGTATGAAAGTTGCACACACAGAGAGGGGAACTGAAGTGCTGTATAAGTCCGGGGTAAAATTAGTCATCAAAATCGGCTAGGTGCCGCTGTGCGTTCGGCTTCATGTATGCATCTAGACTGCCACTCTGCATTAGCACGACTGATTGGGTAGTTGACAAGATAACAGGTACGTGTGCAGTGATTTGTTTTGGTATGCCTTAGCTCGTCATCACTCTTAGTCAAGACACGACATTAGCTAGGTACTGGACGACTTAATGGGGAGAAGGAACAAGTTACGAACGCGAAACAGTCCCCCACCTCCTACCCGCTTCCCTAAAAAACCGTCAAGCATGTACGGGAACATCTATCACCTGTATCGGTCGTCAAAAAGTCACAAACGAGTTTCAACAGTTCCTGAGGGACAGCCGACAGACGAACAGTGAGGGGAGATGTTTTCCCAGTGGTCCAAAAAATGGAGACGAAACAAGATAATCTAAACAGTGGGTAACAAGACCGGGCAAAAATAGGGGAATCGAGTGGGAAGAATTCGCCAAGGAAGCTGAAGGTGTTGCACAAAATCTAGCCGTCTTCCCGATATCAACTCTCGAAAATCAGTCAATCCAGGAAAGAGCACAGGGCATTATTCTTCGTTGTCTGACTTTCGTGGGAACATCCCGGCCATGAGAAGGTAGTGATATGACTTCTTCAGTAGAAGCAGTTTGAAACGCGTACTCCTTTGGATGCATTCCAAGAGGGGTTGAGGGTGAGTAATCAACTCGAGGCATGAAACACTTACGACTGACTATACTGAAGCGACACGCGGCATTCGCATGGAGACCGCTTCCCAAGTTATTCAGGAAAATAAAATGAGCTGCCTGAAAATATCACTGGTCTTCGTAGTTGCTTTAACGTCTGTTTATTATCATCTTCCTTATTTCATGCAACAGTTTTCGGCATTGTATGAGTCTACATTATATTCATTTGTTACTTTTAGGTTATGGTGATATCGTATCGTCTTGGAGGGGAAGCTAGCTCTTGGAGGAACTGCCTTTCGATGTACCGTGGCGCACAAATCATACGACTTTATGCTCACTTTATGCATCTGTGGAAGACAGGCGTGCTGCACCCCAAGGATCTCTAATCCCACTCGAAGGGCGTACGAAACCGAAGTCAAACACTTTTGACAAAGGCTTGGTGCAGCTTTCCCTAACTTCATCCTCTAAATTAATTTGAGCAACCGGGTATTATGTCCACCATGATACTGATGAACCACCGATCATGTGGAGCTGAGGAGTAAGAGATCTATCTCTTGTGTGGTAACCACCATCACGTCAAGTTCATTACTACGTATCCACGTCACGCGTCAAAACTATATAATATATATATATATATATATATATATATATCAGACATAAATTGACTGCAATATAATGCATAAATCTCATTGTCAAATAACACTACGAAACAGGGTTGTGGGATACATCCACGTAAGAACTAGTTTGCTGACTTTGGTTTGAAAGATTGCAAAGTGGATTTTGAAGAAGAGTCACCGATCAGCTGGGTGGCTTTGCGTTAAAGCCGACCAAGTAGGGAGAAGTAGACGAACTAAGAACTCAAACGCGACCACAGGCGAATTTTAACTTCGCGCAACAGATGGGGAGGAGTAAAGAAACATCTGGGGCGGATTAGAAAACAAACTGCGCCCATTTCGAGAAGCCAGCTAAAATATGAAAGGTGGTCAGCATGACGAAAAAGTTGCAGATAGGCCTAGAAGAAACAATCTGTGGAACGTAGATCTGTTGAATTAAAACCCGATCAGTGAATGAAACAATGATGCTCATGGGAAGCACTGAAACCAACATGATTATGAGAGTCCTTGGGGTTAAGTGTCCGAGAACGGAGTTCAGCGAAGAGTTGAAGACATAAGCTGAGACATAGAGAGTTATGTGACAAGCGAATGAGCGAATTTGTTGAATGCACTGGTGGAACAAAGAAAAGAGGACGTACGTGATCGTGGGGAATACCAGCATTCCCGGGAACGAGTGAGACAGAAATGAATCGCTTTGGATGGAGATGATTTGTTTACAAAGAAAACTCGATATCCACCATGGGGGAGCTGCACAAATAGTCTCGTTAGCAGGTTTTCGTGCTAAATTCAGTCGAAAGCTACGGAGATATCGCGGGAGACCAAGTCTATTTCACCATGATTATCGAGTGCAGTCGACCAACAATGAGAAGAGAGAGACAGCAGCTCGTCGAAAGAATGACGTTGCCGGAATCCATATTGGTGATCATTTAATAATCTTTCGTATCTAACCAGCGACTGGAGCTGGTCTGAAATAATTCCTTTGAATACCTTAGGAGTAAATAGAACGATAGTTATCTGGGTCAGAGATCGTCGAATCTGAAAACAGGAAAGTTTGCTGAGCTTCCTTGGGACGGGAACGGTAGAAAGTTGGAGTGAAAGGCAGAAGAGCCGGCGTTGAAGAGGGACTAACTTAGGGGCACACATTTTAACGAATGGTGAATGAAATACCGCCCGGCCAGCGCGCGCTCGGAGAGCGCAGCGCTTGGCGGATCTGATTGGTACAAATAAGAGCTGTAAGAAGTTGGTTAATAGAAACAGAAAAAGTCACAGTGGAGTGGGTGACTGAGTTAAGTGAGATTGGAAACAAACCGGAAAGCAAGAATCTTAGATTTCCCGTACCACCGACAAGCAACATCAATAGAAGCATTAAAAAGGCGGGAAACCTGAGACGCCAGAAATTGAGATGGCTTTGCAAGAGATCAAAATTTTCGGCTAATAGTGGCGGATGAAGTGTTCCTTAGCTCTTATAGTAGTTAAAGTCTGTTTATTCTAGCTTGTACAGCGCGATCGTGGAAGGAAATTATGAGGGATCGGCGCCAGAGGCGAAATCTTGAGCACTTCAAGTGAATAACACGGCAGCGTACTTGAGAAACTCAGGTCCGTTGCGATTAGAAAAGTGTAGAATAAGAAGAACAAGGCTAGCCATATTAGAGGCAAACGTGGAAACATCGGGAGTGAAGCAAGGATCATTCCAAGGATAAGAAGCCCGTAAGTCGCGGAAACCGTAGCGCCAAAATGCGCCCTGAGAAGAGTGGAGGATTGCGGTAGGTAAAGTTGATAAGGGATGTGATAACTCAATGGTCCGATGAGAAAACACGGAGCATTTTCAGTAGAGATAAGTGACGGAAGTGAGAATAAGATCAGGAGTTTGTATACACTCGGCAGCTCAATCGAATGCACGTGTGTGTGTGTGTGGGGGGGGGGTTAAAAAATTATTGATCAGCGAATTATTCGGCTCTGCGTCCCAAGACCGCGATGTCAGAAGAGTGCACTATCCATTTCTGATTGTGAACACTGAAGTCTCTCAAGATGGTAGCATGCAAGTGTTCAGTGGTTGAAGATGGAGAATCAAAAATGGAGAAGCAACCACTACCGGGAAGGCAATAAACAGCAAAAAAGTAATGACTGCAGAAAGAAAGTCGGAGTTTCAACCATATAAATTGAAAATTGGGATGAGGAAAATAAGAATTTGGTATTCGACAGGTGGCAACTAACTGATGAACAAAACCATTGACATCTGCTTCGTGAACAAGAGAGGAATGAACGGTATAGTTGGGGAATTAGAAATGGGTGAGACCTGAGGAGGAAATTTCAATTCCGGTCAAAAACAGGGGAAGAAAAGGCTGAAGAAATTGGTGAACAGAATCAATTTCGCAGTTGAATTGGCGAATGTTAATTGGAGAAGAGACCTTGGTAGTTTCGCAAGTGCGCAGAGTAAGTGTGAGCACGATAGCAAATGTGGTTGTGTAACGATTTATACGAGAGAAAATCGACAGTCATGATCTTGAGACTAAATATAACGAATCATTTAAGGTCTCAATAAATCAGGTGTGATACACATTTGAAAATTCAACGGCGCTGAACTACGAACGAAACATTTTAAACTCGTCGGTCCAAAATACATGATGATAACGATGACGACAATGACAACAAATCTTAGTGATTGTTACGGTTTTTCATCTGTGTTCGGGTCACAGAATTAAATTGAGACATCCCTTGAAACCAGTCGAAAGCAGTGAGCTTTCATTTTTTAAAAATCAGGATATGAAGTAATCAAGCAATATCATCAAAATCACAAACAAGCGGTATGGGCTGACTAATAAGCATGTTCTTTAGTGCGTATACGGTAAGCCGTATCGTTACTGCTAGGCCGTTAATTCTCCTTGAGTCTTTACTTAGTCGTGCTAACGTTGAATCCGTCAAGTTGATAACATATGGTTTGCTTCTCCGATATTCCACAACGCGCTTGGATTTTCAATGCAGTGGTACTACGTACAAGCTTATCCAATGCACTTTCGAGAAAATAGACAGAATTTTCAGAAAAAATGACAATAGCGAGTGGAAGGGAGCGGTATAAATTCCATTCTGAACATGGTCATCATCATGGAAATATGAATTTGAATGAATAATCAGTAATTGTTTCCCCCAAAAAATTGTGAACAATTTGAATGAGACATGACACGGTGTTATTGTTAAAAAATTAACTTTTCGAATGACCATAAGACGTTTCGCGCCAATTCGAGTGAATTCGATCGCCCGTACTGGATTACAGTTCATTTTATCAAGCGAGGTTAAGACCGCGATTCTGTCGCAAAAAACGAACTTCAATGAAAAATTCTCCTCCACAATGTTAAGTCACTCTGTGCACTCGTCAGGAAAGCCAATCGACCGCCAGCATGAAATCTATACCAATTTAAATCTGTTGACAAAAACAGCACACACATTTCTGTTATGGGCTAAATGCATACTCCACATCGACTAACATCTGAAGCATTACACAATTTGTTATTTTCTAAGGTAATATAAAACATTTTGATGCAACGAGGACAAGAATTTTCGGCAGTTTTCATTTGTATGAGAGATAAAGTCGTCCTTGTGATTAATTTGATAGATTTTCAATCTCAGCAATAGGACTTTTTATCTGGTACAGCATAAAAAGAATCATCATGTTCACTGCAAACCACTAGGCAAGGTTTGCTAAAAAACTGGAGGTTCACAAAGGCCAACTTGGCTGTAAACCACCACATTGGATCACCGACAAAATTGATACTACTAGCTGTCCGTCACATTGTCACGGGACCAATATGACGGATCAACAAGGCGCGCTCAAACTGATCTAATTCCCACATTCACAGGGAATTCTCACTGCTGGGAACTTCTGTTGCCCTTCAGTAATAAACGAGCAAGTGCATACTCAGATAAATATTAGGGAAATTACCTGGGTCTGTTCAGTGAGGCATAAGTTTTAGTGAACTAATGAATAACTGAGTGACTCTTGATAATGAGTGACTGAATTAGTCTTGGTGGTGACAACCTGGGGCAAATAATCAATTATTCTACTCTAAGAACGTGACATGTAAGTCGCAGATCGTTATTCTCCATATTCGACTGTTTTTATTTTGATAACCAAGATCATATTCAATCATCTAATCCTACTTATAATCATACCAAAAGAAAGTTCACATAAAGCGTCCCAGTTTGCCTAATTTTTTTGAGACGTTTGCATTGCCCCGTCCTCGCATTCGGGAAAAATGATACTCATTGGCAGTAACGTATATCACAAATCTGGAGTATAGGCATGGTTGGAGGACACAAAAGGTCCAAGTTTAGGGATAATGCATAACCTACATAAAACGTAATTAGACTAAATATGAGAGCCCTCGACATCAATTGGCGTTTAGAGGACATTGTGGGCACTCTCGAACAGGTATAAGACAATAATAAAATGAGTAAGAAATGACAATCAACGGGATGGGATAAACACACGAGGATATGGATGGTGGGGCTAAACAACGAGAACGTCTGGAAGAATCGCACGTTGGATAGATAAGTTTACTTCATCCAAAAAATCATACACATTATGACGATAGGCCACAAAGAGTGGCGCTTTTCTATTCAACAACTATCTTTCCCTGTTGCATTCTATATGCGCGACTACTGTGATTTTTGATTGGACCTTGCGGTGGACAGATAGCAATCAGTAGATGATACCACACCCAATCGGTGCACCATCCACAGTTGTTCAATATGAATCGAACTAAGTCCGGGGAATCCGGCTAGTCAGGTAGGGGTGGCGCATCATTCTACCGCGAATTTAGGATGTCGAGAAAATTTGTGCATGAGCGACAGTATAGGGACGCAACATGAAATTCGGTTATAAAGGTGAGCAAACTTTGTTGTTCTGAAGCCTAATTTAATCCCGTTCTATCCGCCTCATAATTTTCGCTAACATTCCTCAAGCAATCATTTGAAGTCAATCAGTCAGTTAGTCATTCAAGAAAAAACTCACATGCACATATGCATAAAACAGGAAAACAGCATCGTGCCGACTATTTGATTGTTGTTCTCGCTTTTTTATTGGATTTTCTGATCCAAAACGAAATGAGATACAATGTTTGGATCACAATGCTACCCATTTATGACTATCCACGACCCGCTTTACTATCCGTACGAAATAGATTAACCAGATTTTAGTCACCCGATATGCATGCATCCAGTTTCCGTTCTGATTTCACAGGTTATGGCTTGTAATGTCGACATCTATACCCTTTGAATCAACGTGGAGTTAATCATAACAGCCGTGCCATCTGAAAACCTCACAATTTTTATTTCTTTGGTGCTTCATTTGGAGCAACTATTTTCACAGTAATCTGTCCGGGCGTGGATATAAAAATGACGGTTTTCACGTAAACTGTCAAGATATTCCGCACATTGACGACAATCTCAGTTAGGCTGAACTGCAAGTAGGGCCTCCAGGAATGTGCACAACCAATTGCATTAAAAAAGAGCTATGGAGCGCGTGCACCAACGTCGTTTGTTGGTGGGTGGTGAAATCATCCATTATGGATAGTTAATTCGCACTACGGTGGGAAGCGAGGACAAGATAAATATTTATTTTTCAATCAAGACTTTCTAGATACTAATTGTGGAGGTAGTGCATACTGACTAGTCATATTCATTAATCTGCCCAAAGATAAACGCAGCTATGATGGAATCGCACTGATTATACCAATCGATAGGCTGAGCAGTCAGTGAGTGTCAATCATAGAAAACAAAGATAAATAATTTGATTTTGATTAATAAATGTTTGTGTGTGCTCAATTCGGCTGTACTTCCTGGAGGCAGAAGGAACGAGAGTTGGCCAGTCGAATCCAGAGCAGATGCCTCTTCCTTTTTCTGCATTACGAAACATTAAACTTGAGGAAATTTCACGATTGCGAATCACCGACAGCTTTACTATCTAAAAATGAAATTTGTAATCTGAAATCTTCGTTTCCCATACACAACGTTGGCTTTGTTCGGGAAACTGGAACGCGTCAATCAAGAGCACTGTAAATCTGAATTTCCCCACAACTCTAAATGACACCATGGGTTCATCGTCATAACGCTTTTCAGTCCCAATCAGGAGAAGCGAAACAAATCGACGCAGAAGTAAGCATGAGACGTGTCCAAACCATCATATACGGCTTTCACCGATTGCATCGGTTGGAAAATAATTTTGGGAAAACACTATGAACTTAAGTGACCCAACGCACACACGAAGTACCAAAGGCCTAGGAAACAGGTAATAAAAAAGAACGTAATATTTTTTTATCATAGCCCAACAAAAGCGGCTGTCGATCAATTTGAATTTTAAAACTCGGGGCAGGTGAAGAGAAAGCAGATCACATCTGTAGTTTTTAGACAGAGAGAATAACAGTTACAACTGAGCAACAAGAAAATGCGGCCGAAATTCATAGTTAACTCATTCGAGTGATTGTAAAGATACAACCAATCAATGTCTAGTTCTACTTGGGACGTGCACCGCTTGTTCACGCCAACGGATTTACAACAGGTAATACGCAATCTTCTTTTCGATCGAAATATGGCGATAGGGAGAGAAAATCATCCAGAGCAGCATTCGAAGTAACATCCACGATGGTTCGCAGTTATCATGCCTCCTCATCAACACCGGATCTGACCTAATTCGGTTTTCTATGGCTCGAAATTCTAAGTCATAGAACCCAGGCTTACTGACTTCTCCAAACAGCAGTAGCCCAGAATGCTGTTGCGACACCTTTAAACTGCATTGCAACTATCCGTTTAAGGGAGATTCACACTGAGAACAATAAGCAGAATTTAAAAAAATGAGGTGGCAATACCATGCAAAACACACCAAATAAACCGATTTTTGTGATTCGATCCTGTTAGAGAAAAAAAAATCACACGCAAGTGACAAGGTCCAAACACGTGCCTGGAAGATCTTACTATGTGCGCACTCTCTGGCGACGAATCGATTGTATTGTATTTTGTTATAAACAAACACACTGGAAATCGCACACCGGAAAAGCTAGCTACATATAACCTGAGAAAAACTCGACCAACAGCATAGCACGCAATGCTCAATCAAAACGAAAAATCAATTAAGTGTGCATGTGTGAACGCCTGTGTTTCAATAGCAGATGCGAAGCAGAAAAAAAGGAAAAAGATCGGAGGATAAGTTAAGATTGCTGACTGATAATGCGGTACAGCAATGAGTGAAACGACAATCATCCGACCAATATTAATTATACTGACTTCGCGAAATAAGATTAGCTTTAATTATACAAAGCTGTTTTGGCTAAAACATACTAGCCTCATGTCTCCAGCAAGTTGAATGTTGCATGCTCTAATCGGGCCTGACAGATGTGATCGTTAATTTCGATTGGAAATAATCAACTGGACGTTATCAAAGCCTAAGTCACGACTGAAAACCACGGAAGAACTGTTCAACTACTCCAACCATTTTAGTAACAACCAATAGCGCATTGTCATCGAGCTTGAACAGAGATGCGAACGCCGAAAGGATTAAATGGTGAACGACCAAGCAAGACCTCATTAAGTCATCCATTACTGAAAAATTACTTACCTGCTTTATAGCTTCCTAAACCGAAATGCCAAATGGATCCCAGTTAAATAGTACGCACGAAGGGCTTCAACTTATAAGGTTCCAAAGCACAACAATTAAGTCTGGCCAGCAGTCAAGTACCTCTTAAGTTTCACAAGGAAAATTTGGATTCCATTTCGGTTGGACACTGTCAACCGTGGAATCAAAACACCCACAAACCGAAAAGTTGGCCTTTGAGTCAGAAACGAAAAGGAACATAAGACCAAGAAAACTTTCTACTGTTAAATTAATCGGGGTGATCAACCCGTCAAAAAGATGAAGGCCATAAGCATGAACCATTCGACAGCCGGTCGGATACATCACTTGCTGGACATAAATTGACCGCGGGACCGGAGGTTGTCGGCTACAGACGCTATAAGATGCGGCCCAAAACAACAGTGGACCGAATAAAATCTTCGGTAGCTCCTTATTCCTCTACGTCG
>LUCM01000470.1:0-77804 GCA_008360955.1 Fasciolopsis buskii | reverse complement strand
TGTCGGAGAATAGTACGTCATGCTATTGTAATTTAATTGGCTAGAGTAATATACGTTGGCACATTTCGTCACTTCTTATCTAATTTGTTGCTCATGTACCAGCAGTCATTCGGCTTGACATTCAATGTGGTGTGCAAAATTGCTTCTGACTTGCCACAGCGGAATTGTCAGTTTTAAGTGCTTTGTGACCTGGAAAAAAAGCTGCCAAACTAAGACACGAGAACACTTAGCTCTGGCACAAATTCTTCCAACAAACAGTTCATTGTAATGCTTCATGTGTTTCCGACGTGGACAAGTATACAGTTCAACTAGCAGAGTGAAAAGATCAGCGTTGGTGTTCAATTGAAATGCTTAAGGACTAAAAGGAATCTACACGGTGCGCTAAGGTTGAGTTGTAACTGAAAAACCTTCTTATCAGCGGTATTGTTTTTCTTATTTCAAGACGGAGTATTCAGGTTTTATGAATTCATGCGAGACACCAAAGTTTAGTCAAGCTAATATTGTTTATTGTTTTTTTTTCTAAGCCGTATTCGAATCCCGCACTGGCGATGCTCTGTGGCGAAAACGTCTGTAGTTTGTTGGCCGCAAATTAGGCACCATGTTCCACTAAATATTTTTAGATTATTGTACTAGACACACTACTTTCCATTTCGCAGGGTGCAAGCGTAGCCTTGGAGCAGTTTGCAGCACATATCGGTGAATGTATGCTTGCTGAGTGAGTTTTGATGGCTTTCACTCTGAGCACTTGGTACTGACGTGGGCAGGTGCTCCAATCCGGAACTGAATGGAGGCTGACGTATTCGCACGTTTAGAATTACCGGTGGGCGGAAATGGCGCTCCACTCTTTAATGTTGGTTGAACAGGCTTTTGGACCCGCGAGGTTACTGTGTTTTATGTCAGATTGATTGCTAAAACAGTACTTTTGTTCGTATCCGTGCACACTTGCTTACATTAGGAAGTTAATTACGGGCCGGTCAGAGTTGTTAAGCCTTGCTGTCCTTGTGTAAGATCGAGTTGAGCGCAGGTTTTGCTTGCTTTTCAGATTTTGCGATCCCGATTCGGTATGCACCAGCGGATTCTTATCCCTCACCTCATGAGTGTTCTTCAGATAAACGAAAAAAGGCATTTGGCTTAAGCTCATCTGCGACGAGGATGTTCCACCAAGCAGAGTCACAGACCCGAGCGGTGAGAGATAAATTGCAACTGCCTTGCGTATGTATAAAAATGTTGTAAGGAAATTGTGTAGCGGTGGAAATGTTGTTCACAAGTGGTTTCCGGAATTGTGGCTAAGTTAAGGTTTACTCTGCCGCTGTCGATATCGATATCTACTAGTAAAATCCAGATCCTGATCTGAAACAGCACTTTGAATGTAGAAAAAGTGCTTTTACATTGTTGCTAGGTGTGTAATTCATGTTTGTTCTGAAAAACACGCAACTTATATACGTAACGAGACCAGAATATAAGAACCTCCTTTTTTCCTGCATAGTTCTTCTCTTCTGTATTCCTTACTCAGGTCGTTGTTGCATTTGCCAGACAAGGTACAAAACGAATGCGAGTCATAATCACAAAGAGTGCTTGTGACAGTGGTGGCAGGATCCACCACAGATTGGCTCCCTTATTTACTAATTGAAATCAATGACATTGCTATTTTGTCCAAAGGCAACCGATAGGTTTCCTCGACATAATTTTACAAAACTTTGTATTGTTTTGCGTTCGGTATGCACTACTTTTTTTCGCCTAGCCGTAGTAATTCACCTTGTGTTCTCTGACTTGCAAGCCCCAGAATAGATTACAGCTGCGCTGAAGCATAACCCAGAATTGCGCAGGACTGTGTTTGAGATCTCGAAAAAAGCACCTAATCGCTGTCACAACGTCAGCCCCTTGACTAGCGGAACAAGGGTTGTGTTTACGATGCCTTAGCCCGGAGATCACCGAAATCATTGCATAGAACACGAGCTAGTCTTATGATCTGCAGTTTCACTGGTAGGAAGGGAAACATTCACGAATTGTACTATTGGTTCAACGAATTTCGCAATTGGTGTCAGCTGTAATTGATAGACTTCAGTTGTTGGTTGAAGTAGGGCTCTTATATCCTAACCTTTGTTGCCCCTCTAGTCGTGTTTCGTCTGGAGAATTCTCTCCCTTTCGACAGTAGTCAGACAGAAAGTTTCAGAAATTCATCTTTCCCAAATAACAACTGATCCCCTGAAATAGACATACATATAATGAACAGACATTCCACTGCAATTTCCCCTCACTGATAGTGTGGACTGCTTATGTGTAGAATGGAGTAATTGATGCACCGTTTTTGCAACGCCCTTCATCGGAGATGCGATGAGGTATCATCTAGCAAGGAAACAATATCTCTAGTGCATCGACATCAAAACAGTCTAGTGTCTGAGCGAAAATAATCGCTCACCATTAATGTTTTGCTGTAGTCATTAAAAATTGCCAAAATTTCTCCAAAAGTTAACTATCTAGTAATCGAAGACTCTGTACTGGTGCTGTTGTAACAGGATTAATAATCAAATAACAGGAGAAAATCTCTTCCTGATAATAGAATGTGGGAAACTTGGTACTTGCATTGTCAGAAATTGGCTATGCAAACTCTTAACCTGATTCAGTTGCATGTGCCAGAAAATGTACTGACAGGCTTCGTATAAAACTTTCCGTCAGTTATACTCTTACTAGTACTTTCGCATAATCCAACCTAACTGAAGTCTTCTGGGATTCTTTTACCTTGCAAGTCAGTATGGACTGCGCGGTCGACAATCCACGTAGCAGACGACAGCCAACAGACGTTGTTGTAAGAACACCACGAAGGCTATAATTCATTGAATAATTAACAAACAAAACGAGTAAATGGAACGTACATACTAGTAGGACAAGAAAGACTGCCAGTCTGAGTGCGCATCAAGGACAGTACGAAGTAGGGACAGAATGTTCGCAATGCTATTGAGCGAACGACCAGGGAATTCTATCGAGTTGACAGGTTAGCGTGCGCAATCACTTATTATTATTTTATTTATTATTGTTCATTTTTCTCCTAATTCATTTGTGAAACTCGGTTTTTGGCATGAGATGCTACAATTATTTTTTGTACGCACAAAGTGCTATACAATACAAGAATAACCATCGAGGAACAATATGCGGGAAAGGCGCAAAAAAAGCCATGCACTTGTGTGTTTGTGTTATGGCTCAATGATATAGAGGATAGATGTGATCAGTTTGTAGCGAAACTCGAGTTTGGTGCTATAAGATATGCTCCACCAGGCTACGGCGTGATCAGCGATCAAAGATACAAATTGCAAATGTGTGTGTGTGTATGGTGTGCGTGAGTTTTATTGACGTGATTATTTGAGTTCTGGAGTTACGAAAACCGCGTTAGATCGAAGGGTAAGGTATTTTATAACAATGGTGGACAAGGTGCGTTATGGGTAAACAAGGCCATTGACCGGTTCGGGCATTGGAAACAGCCATATAGGTCGATAAGCGCCGGGCGGTGTGAGGTCGTTTGAACGTTTCTCGCCCATCGTATTAGCTCTAAGGTCCTGCGACGCTTTGTGAAAATGTAAACATTGTGTATGCCGCCAATCACGTTCTCATCCAACCAACAGCCGGTTTATGAAACAAAACCCGTTTTGCTGTCATACTGCGTCTTTTATTGCGACAGCTATCAATTCCGCCACAGCAAGCGAATGGGTTGTTCCACTACAATTAAACGACACACGAAACAACTGTCTTGGATATCTGGAACACACCTGCCTACCAGAGTTTGATCGAACGTAGTGGAATCGGAGACTTCCCGTTTCTAAAATTATGACGGATTTTTCTCCAACTTTTTTGTTTCGATTTTTTCGCTTTGCCTATCCTAGTTCACTCATAGCAGTGCACTTGATACTTTTGCGTCCGTTCTCAGAATGCTGAAAAGAAATCGCTGAATCTCAGTCCCCCGGGGGAAGTTTCACAACCATATTTGCGATAGACTTTGTCGCACTGATAAAATAATGTCGCATTAATTCAGTTCAAAAAACGCAGAGGATATAAAATAAAATGGATGAAAACAAATTGCCACACTCATAACCTCGTAAGAAAAGTGTAAAGAAAACCTCATCGAGAACATAAGTCATTAGTACATTATGGTCTAGCTTTGCTTCAGGATATCGGTGTGAAAACAACGGGTCACGGTTCGTCAAACCAGTGGGTTCCTTGTCATAGATATTGATTACTAGAGAGTGTTGGAAAGGAAAGTGGTCGTGTGGACAATGTGAGAAGAGTTGCACTCAGAAAGTGTTGTGCCAGAAGACGGTTGGGATCTGAAAGAATTTTGAGCAAGAGTCCACTCAGTCCCGAGCAATAATTGTTATTATATTTTAGTAATTGCTAGAATAGTCGCCAAAACCCCTTGAATGCCCAACATCTCGAGAAGAACTAAGGGAACGACCGAAAATACGACACCAAAGCCACCCAGTGGTATGAATATACAATCCCGAGCCGAAAATCCGTAGGACACCTTGGAATAATATAACATTGAAAGATGTGCTGCGCCAGAGAGATACCAGATAGTAAACAGCTTAAATTAGGCCCCTACTGGTAGTCAACAAAACTTCGATGGGTTTGAATGTGAACAAAATACTAGCCACTTAATTGCTTGCCTGCGTCCCACTCCACAAGCGGTCATCTGATTTGACAAATGGCAATTATTCCTGCTAGATCCTCCCCAGCAAGGATTAAACTGAAAAGTATATCTCAAGAATACATTGACGGAAAGCAAGTGCGAATTACCGAGTAAATTGTTCCCTAAAATAGTATCACCGATTCCTCTCTTAGTTGACCAACTGTAGTTTCTAATGCAGTCCCATGTATTGTCGTAACGAACGTGGTTTCCCTTGTGAGCATGATCACCTGGTCCAAGTTCCCCCTTGAATTGTTTCTAGGGCGTGACACAGGCAATTACCTGCACAACCCCATATGTAATATACTGTGCCTCTAGATTTTCTAATTTGCACCATTTCATGAGTAAACAGTGTGCCAAGCTATAGTAGAATACCCAGAATTATTGGCAAAGCAGAAAATGAAAATTGAAAAACTACTCATTCGTTGAATCTATCACCCCTAATAACCTAAGAGAACTAGTGATAAAGAATCGCAGTGAGCGACCTAAACACCCTTTCTAATGCTCCAGAGGGCAAGTATGCCCATATAATAACGATGCACCACTTTGTAAGTTCCGGCAGCGTCTCCATAGGTTTGGGTCGCATGGTAAAGATGCTAATCTAGCAAGAAAAATAGATAACCTAGGCGCGGTTTCCACTCTGAGCAGTGCCGCGTGCCAGTTCAGGTTCCTCCCTGTCTGAGACAAAAGTCTTACCGCCCTTAGCCTACGACCGAGATGGTTTCCAAACTAAAACCTGTGTCTATGTAAAAGAGTACTTCACCTTGTCCTTGATCGTCCTGCGCTGATGCGAATTCCCCCACGATCCCTCGCGTCCCTAATGTGCCACGTGCATCCCAGGCCGGGCCTGGCCCACTGATCCAGAAGCAAATAAATAAAAAAACAATCAATAGCCGAAAACGTACACCTATCAAGCATTGGCACTAATCGACACTCTCCCCTCACTTACGGCCGCTCAGATTGCCTGTCCAAATCACTTCAACACCAAAACACCCAAGTACTAGTTTGACTAGTTTCTCAGAAGTAATTACTCGTGGAAAGTGATAGTAAGGCACCGCCACCTTGTGCGACGTGATGAATTCCCAACTTATGCCCTCGCCAGAAAGATGAAACTGCACTCCCGACATCATAGCGTCTACATATTGCTCCGACCAACCAGAATCTCCGTTGGTAAGTCCTATCCTTAAGAGGAATTGTACCCTCAATATGCTTATAGTGAAGAATCTCTACTCTGCGCCCTTCCAACCACCCCGCAAACGATTTACCCGCGTCGTTCACCTAAATCTTTGCTAAAAACCCTCCTGTGTAGGACTTATCAAAATCAAACAAAAAGGAGGTAAAAGCACTGACGGTATAACCACGCAGGTGACTGCCGTCTCACTTTATGTCGTCCTGGCTAACTATAACCGTTTGGGCACTAAATACCCCCATCCTTAGATATATCCCCTCGACCGCCCAGTTTACCATAACTCTACTGAATTTGACTCCCTTAATCTGACGCTATGCACTATCCGAACCTCTAATGTATCCCTGATGTCAATCGACCCACACACGACCCAAACCCCTTAGGATAGCAGCGTGGACTTAAATTGCTATCAGTAGACACTTTCGCCTACTCCTACTGAAACTCAAGCTCATTGACTCATAAAAATAATGAGCTGAGGACTGTTAGCAGCTAAAAAACGTCTTTATACGATTATTATACTGTGGTAACAGAGACTTGGCTAACAGACCACAACTCCACTCCGTCTTTTTCACCGGCGGGTTATGCGCCTTTCCAAACCAATAAGTCAAACCGTAGAGGAGGTGGTTGCCTAGCCTACGTAAAGCAGCCAAGCAAAGCTTCCGTTCTCCATCACCCACTTGTTGATTCTATCCCTGGCACCATTTGGCTTCTGGTACAATTACCCGAGCTCCCAATCTACATAGGATGTGTTTGTCGACCACCAAAATCAAATAGTTCTGATGTTTCTCGTCTAACCCAAGCCTTCATTTATCTTTCTGGTCTCCCCCCCAGCCGTAAGAAAATTGCAGATGACTTCAATTCCCCCAAAATTTGTTGGTCCTCTTTATTCGTTCCACCTACTCTACTCAAATTTGGTTTCAAAACGCACGTTGAAGGATGGACTCAGCATGTGACTACGCCTACAAGGTTCCATAATATCTTAGACCTAGTTTCTACGCATAGCACTCCTAATGTTAAGGTTTCAGTGCTAAAACCTTTCCCTGGAAGTGACCACAAGATGGTCACGTATAGCTTCCCTCTCTTTAACAAACCTTCCTCACCTATGCGTACCCACCATGCTGCCTCTTTCTATATGTCAACTCGTTGGGACGAAATCCCTGACGCTATGCGAACCCTTGATTGGTCCAGCTCCTTTTTATCGCCTGACCCGCAGGGAGCGGCAGACGACCTCTACGCAAAACTCCTTTTTACTATTAATCGTCTCTCCACTACGATCACTCAACATAAACCCAAGAAGCCCAGTGGGGTTTGTCGGCCCCAGACGAAACTTTTGAAGGCTCAAAAATTCTTCAACATAACGGGGGACTTCCTGCTCGCAGTGCAAATCAACCGCTTGCAACAGGAATTAGTTATGGAGTCTGAACTAAGGTTAAAGAGGCAGGAAATGCTAGCTCTTGAGTCGCCCAACCCTGTTCGGAAGACTTCCCAAACTCTCAAAGCTCGCTCGCAGCCCAAATACTCAGCTATTCCCAACTTCATCATATTTAATAGCTTACGCATCGTGTCCCATGTAAACATTGCAGAAACATTCAATACGTATTTCTTTTTTACTCTCATTATTGACAATCGGACATACTCTGAAATCCATCCCATGTTAACTTCGGTTAGATTATCCTCCATCTGCTTCGACGTTGCTGGCATCATCGGTGTGATGAAATATGCCAGGCAATCCCACAGGCCTGGCCATGATGGCATCTCATCAGTCTTATTTCGCACCGCTGGTCCAGATCTTCCACTGCCCCTTCTAACTTTGTTCTCACTCTCCATGTCCGGCGCTACTTTTCCGTCACAATGGAAAACATCCGTTATTGTTCCACATCACAACAAGGGTTTCATGCATGAACCAGAAAACTTTCGCCCCATTAACCATACTCCCGTTCTATCCAGGCTTATGGAAAAGATTGCTAAAGAAAAAATGGTTAATTTCCCTACTACTCACAACCTTATCAACCCCTTCCCAACACGGCTTCCTGAGGGGCCGATCCTGCCTCACATGTCAGTTTGACTTCTTGAACGTGGCCACCCAAAGTGCTGATTCCCACCGGTCGAAGCTCATAATCGTTTAAGACATGTCAGAAGCGTTTGACCGCGTTTCCCACTCCCGACTTCTGGCCAAAATTAGGACTTACGGAATAAGAAAACCTCTCTTATCTTGGCTATCATCCCACCATTCCGATCACTTTCAGGTAGTCAATATTAACGGTTATTTTTCCCAGCCCACTGCTATTACCAGTGGGGTCATTCAGAGGAGCGTTCTAGGTCCTCTCCTTTTCCTGCTATACATTAATGATATTGTTAAATTTATTCGTCATGGCACACCATTCCTGTTTGCCAAAGACATTAAAATAGTCTACTCTTTTGAGGCTGATTCATCTAGCTCCACTCTCGCATTTATCAATGAAGACCTAGTCTCTTGATAACTGGTGTTCCAAGCGGCTTATGAAGTCCTCTGCTGACAAACATTCTCTGATAACATATAAATGCCATGTTCCTGCGGGCGCCCTGTTTATAAACGGCATGCCAATTCCTGTATCACAGTTAAGGACTTAGGGTTACAATACTCCTGCGCCTTCAAATTCCACGAGCAGTCTCACCATCAGACCGCTGTAGCTAAGAAAACCGCCACAATGATCTTAAGGGCATTCCGCACTAAAGACTGCAGAATTATCACCTTCAAGTCCCCTGCTAGGCCCCATCTCGACTACTGCCCGATTATCTTTACGCATATGCGTAAATTCGGTCGAATTTGCATCGAGAATGTGCAGCGTGCATTCACTAGAAATCTCCTAGGTCCCTCATTTAGCTTAAACTACAGGGCCAGATGCGGGCTGCTTGAACTTGAACCATTGTGGCTTCGTCAAGCAAAATTAAACCGTACATTTCTCTTTAATCTTTGCCTTAATAATGTCCACTCTACTACAAACGTCACACGCGACGCCGGTGGTCCCCCATATCCACTTCGTGGTAGACACTACTTGTTAAGAATACCCTTGACTCGACTATCGACCAGGGCCAAATTCTTCACAGTTGCCTACTCTAAATTTTGGAACAAACTCCTTAGTTCCCTGCAGTCGAGCCCAAACTTAGCCCAGTTCAAAGCCCATCTGGCAAAGTTATTGGATGTCCAGTTCTTAACTAACCTGACACGAGCTAGCATTGGACTAGACGAGGCATACGAACATGGGATAGAATTTTAGCTTATGACCAACTCTTTGCTGAGATCACCAACAGGGATTCGGCTTCACCCCTGACTTCTTAACTTTATCACAAGTCCCCACTAATGTACTTTTTGACCTCCCTTGTAGTGATGTACCCTCTTCACCAATGGCTTGAGCAACTAACTCTCGAAATTCTCCCGATGTGGGCGGACGAAAGTGTCAGCGTATTTATTGTTGGATCCATGCTCTTATTACATCCGGTGATTTCAAACCTCTCGCTCTTCGCAGAGCTGAATAGGTCGTTCTTGGCAGCGCCTAACATTCATCTACGCCTAAAACTGCTACCGTAGCTCATTCGGGTTACCACATTCTACGGAATAGATGCACTATGTTGCAGGTATTTCGGCGGGATCCAACAATCACCATAACCCCAAGCTGGCACCCAAGCCAGACTACTTTTCTCTTGCGTTTCAGATCTCGCATCCGCAGCAGACGCGCTGCTAACGATTCCTTCCTCGTACTGGCGATTCCGAATCCGCTGCCCCATCGTTCCTGTTAGGAGCCTGTTAGGTAGAACTGGCGCTCGAGTTCTGGCGCGGTCAACGGTAACTACGCGGATTATCGCACTGAATATCGCATTTCTGCGATCGAGCAAAACCACGACTGCCGCTGTCTCCGGAACGGCTTGCGCACCTCATCGTCCCTACCCGTACTGCTGAATAACATCAAATGCTGCGACAATAAAAATGGCAGCGAAGATGACATTCTTGGCTAGTGTATTTATGTATTGTTGGTACACAATTTCTTTTATCTGACGCGCCTCTTGGTACAGCCTACCACCATTCCTGTGTAGATGTTATCAATATCCTTGGAGTTCCGTATCCAAAGCTTCACAAATTTTCTCCAGATACTTTGAGACAATCTTTTTTCGCTCTCGGCATTTTTAGGCCATTTGTTGTCAGCTACGTGTCCCATCCAATTTGCCTGACGTTCCGCCTGGTTTTCACCATTGCCATCCAATTACCGTATTACCACTGCTTGTCGTCTCTTCAGCTCAACGGTTTTGTCCATTACGTAACGCTTCCGACGTTTGGGGTCTCCAGCCATATATCGATATCCACTGTTGAGCTCCATCCATGTTGTGCGCCAGCAATGAGCTTATTTAGTGCACTTAAACACGAAATGACTCGTAGTCCGCTGATTGCAAACAGTCCCAGGAAACTACTTTCGGTCTCAGAAACTAAGTTTTCTTTTTTTGCTTTTCACTGCCATATTTGTACTTTCCCTATTGCTTTGCAGCATCACATTTCACTTTCCAGTGAGATTCTGCAATAACTCACTGCTCCCACCCCTTATCCCATTCGACGTCTATCATTTACATTTTCTGTGCATCATCCTTGTAAAAATTTGATCTTCCCATGCGCATGCCTAACGCAAATCGAGAAATATACAGCATTAATATTATTATAATGGCGGCTAGACCCAACAAGTAACTAATTCAACAAGGAACTGCAGTGCTCTTCACTTGATATTTACGATAGGCCTACGACGTTCAAAATCTATCAAGGCCAGGTTACCTGGATGTCATCATTCGCCTGTCAACCGTTCCTTTACATTGCCCCACCTGGATAGGTACCCCTCACCTAACCTGAAGCCGTTTCCGAGCTGACTGGAATCGTCTACCTAGTCTAGTTCGTAATTTCAACTGGGACATTTTTTCTATCAACCGGCCGCTGATCTTTTATACTCCAACTTCCACAAGTGCCTCAATGCTATTACTACGCCCCACACTAAGCATTCCGCTCAAGTGAACTTGTTGTGACCGAATAAACTGTAAGCGGGTCTTTTCTGATACCAGAGATTTCTCGTTGTTACTGCAAATAAGCCGACTAACTAAAACTCCAGAATCAATACGGGCATCACAGAACCAAACAGTAAAAGCTACAAGCTCTAGACTGGCTAACCCTAAAGGAAGCACTAGCAAAACTACTTTAAAACAGAACTAATTCTGGATCCTCAGCTAGTCAATTCCCGTATATCATTCAAAACGATATTTATGAAATAGAATCTTTTGGTGAATTCTTTGCATCTGCTCCGGTGAACGACAACAACCGTTTTAACCCATGCAGGTTTCATTTAACTGGAGAGTCTTACTCAACAGCTGTGTTCCTTCCGAAAGACGTAGCCCAGCTGTTGGTAAAAAACAAAGTTGGCTACCAATCTGGACCTCATTCACTGCCTCCGGCTGCCTTCGCATTAGGTGGAAGCGATACCCCAATTTTGCTAGCTGACATCTTCAACTTGTCCATTTAGTGCTGCACCTTCCCGTCACTATGGGGAACCTCTTTAATTATACCTGTTCACAAAACGGGTACACGCTATGACCCTGCAAACTACCACCCAATAAACCACACCCATAAAATTTCCAGGGTCATGGAACGCCTGATTCAAAATAGTCTTACAACCTGCCTTCTGGAACATAAACTTATTAACCTTGGACGGCATGCCTTCCTTCCTAAGAAATCCTGCGCAGCGTACATGATTGACTGCCGGAACGCTACCACTAGGGCCCTGAGCACTGGGAGGTCAGTTATAGTAATCATTTTAGACATGACGAAAACTTTCGATAGACTGCCCCAACCTAGGTTGCTAAATAAAATGGTATCCTGTGGTATTGTTGACACAATTCTGTCATGGTTTTCCTCCTATCTGTCACTTAGAAATCTGATAGTGCAAGAAAATGAGTTAATATCTGATTTTAGATTAGCGTCCAGCGGTGTGATCCAGAGCAACGTTATGTGCCCCCTGCTCTTCCTGCTGTTTTCGATGCTATTGGAAACGGCATCCAGTTTCTCCTCGCAGACGATGACAAAATTGTATACACCTTTGCCCTGAAGCTTTGGAGCCCAACATAAGTAACACATTGCAATACTTAGCGTTACTCGGCTCCTAGGCAAATGACTCGATGATGAAAATTTCCGCTGAAAAAATCAGCATGGTGGGGTAAAAATGCATTATACCCCCAAGAGGACTCAAGCTTGGCAAATAAATCATCTCCGTTAACTACCTGTTTCGCGACGTGGATCTTAATTATCCCTGCACCTTGAAGTTCTCGGAGCATGCTCTGGCACTAGTGGCGAAAGCAAATAAATTAGTGGGGCCGCTGCAAATTGCTCTGAAGTTGAAGGAAAGCAAACCACATCTTTTTAGGATCCACGTCAGACACATTTTGGAGTACTGCTCTATGGTCTGTTCTAACATGAGACAATGCAACACGGTGGCGATTGAAAACGTCCAGCGTGCATTTACTAGGCAACTGATTGACTACTCTACAAGCCTTAGTTACATGGAACGCTGTGAGTGGCTGCAATTAGATTCCCTGTGGTTTTGACGCATATGGGAAAATCTGGCACTCTTCAGCAATAGTTACAGGGGACGGCTGCGTCTTCGAACCTCTTGTAAGAAACCCACTCCCAACAATTGCGCGTTTTGTCACCGTTGTCCATAACATTTAAAAACGAAGCACGCAGAGTGGTTACTTTGCCTTTTCTCTTTAATCTATACCGCCAGAACTTAATCGAGGATTGATTGCATGAAACTGGATTAGACATCTGAAAAATGCATCGATGTCACCTTTTCTTTCATTGCGGAAAAGAAAGTAGAGTTCCCTACTCATATCATATAGAAATCAACCCCGTCTCTCCCAGCACCAGCCATGCTACTTATTTACATGCAGTTCCACGTCGGATGCATCTCTTTGTCCTTCTGCCAGGAAAAACAGTACCTATCGTTCAACAGTCTGACGTCGTTAAGCGTTCTTGCGGCGTCATATTTTTCCTAGCTTTACCCACTTTGCCCAGTTATCGTTTGGTAGAAAATCCTGTTTTGTTCAGAAAATTCCCACAATTTTTTCTGCATATCGCTTGTGCCTCACCTTTGTCTTATACATAGTCCGTTTTTCTCACTCAAATTAGTTTTCGACACCATGCCGCAGGCAAACCGTGTGAAAATTACCACCAAGAGAACAGGCGGGCCATGATTTTTACCTAAATCGCAAATAAGAAACCGCTTGGTAAAGGTTGTTAATGCATTTTATGAAGTAAATAAAAGATTCGAAGACTTGGGGGAACGGCTGATCAGCGCTGTTACCCAGCTGACTCCATCGGAGGCGGCGATCACCAAGCTGGCTCCATTCTCTCATCTCATCGAGCGATCGTCAAATCCCTTTTTACACGACCCCGCTGGGACCAGTCGATTCATTGATTCAGTATCGTATGAACCACCAAAAATTCCATAAGATTTAACGTCCCAGACCGCCAACCACTAGAGATGGTCAAACAAACTAAAATGAATGCGTGTAACATGGCTCATTATCCTAGTCATTGTGTGAGATTACAAAAAAAGTTTAAACGGAAATCCTGTCCGCTCCTAATACAGTTCCAGGACGGGGAAGTAGCCCGTGAGTTTATCCGCAAGAAAGATACCTCTGTCGGTAATACCCCGTACAAAACTATCAGGATTACGGAGGACATACCGCCGCTCCAGCGAGAGGTGCTTGGTCTCCAAAAGGGGACACCGTGCCTACCTTCTCCAGCAGAGACCACTAGGTTTTCCTGTCCTACTCCCCGAAACCACAAAACCTAGGCTTGGGATCTCCAAGCCCCACACTCTCTCTATATTATGAGGAAGATCTAGGTAAGTCACCATGCGCACCTCTTCTTCAACCGCCACGCAAAACACTGCACCTTGAACCATCCACGCCATGATGCAAATCACAACTGCAGTCCGCCAAAATCCCTTCTTCACAACCCCAGCAGAACTCTGCGAACAATGCCGCCGGTGTGGTAAGTGCATCTAGCCTGCCTACTGTCCGCAAACCCTAAAACTGGTCACAGTGCCTCTTTCAATCCTAGTGCAAAGCTCACCCAGCATACCCCAAAGTTACCATAAAAATGGATGCCTCTGACGCAATCAACTGCCAAGAGGCCGCAACGCGCACCACTCAATAGACAACTAATTAGAGCCGGCACAGTGACCGGCACTTCCATAATGAATAAGCCTACCCACTCTAGAACACGTGAGATTTCAAGATATAGAAGGCTGACCCATGCCCCCAGGTTAACCGGTTATCACCGCCCACACCCTGCAACAGCTGCCCAGCTTCCTGTACCTGGACAGCCATTTGGCCAAAATCTTAACCCGCCACCTTTCGTTGATACCATCAAGCACCATCCAGTCCCGCTACATCTGGCCCAACTACCACCTCCATCGGTACCAACCAACGTGCGATGGAATGAAAGTTGCTTCAAACCTGGTAGCCTTGTGGGCCATGGGCAGGACCCGCTGGAATTCCCCACCTACCGGCACTTTCCTTACTCCCAACCAGACCCCCTGCCTCACATTAGTATCCGGTTTATGTCAACCGCTTTCTTCTTCCTGCCCTACCCACTCCTGCCCTGTCGCCCTTGCATGCGTTCCAATTTACCCACTTCAATTGAAATCTTACGCCTGTGATGATGTTTACTTCAATTATCTACATTCAGATGCGAATATTGCTGAGCCATTTTCATTGTCACTGTTAAACTCTAGCTCGATACTGAATAAGGTGCACGCGCTGCGCCTGTTGATGTATACACGTGGATATGATTTCGTTCTTATCACTGAGACATGGCTGACCGACAATACCCCTGACAGAGACGTTGCATTAATTGGTTACAATGCTTTTAGGAAAGACAGGATAAATAAGCGTGGGAGGGCTGCCTCATATACACAAGAGACACCCTTTCAGCTTCATGGTACAATCATCCTACCTTTAATAAACTAAAAGATTCCATCTGGCTGACTGTGGCTATCGGGCAGCAGGACTTACAGATCAGTTGCATCCACCGTCCCCCTATTACGCATCGACCAGAGCTCCTACCACTAATTGACGCGCTTAACGCGGCCGCCGACCTTCCAGGCCCTAAGCTAGTAGCGGGCGACTTTAACGCCCATGGGATTTGTTGGTCATCTTTCTCCTCCCCAAAATACCTTTCTGCGTTTGTTTCCAGTTTACGACTGGGTGGGTGGACACAGCGTGTTTCATTACCCACAAGGGCCGACAGTATTCTAGATCTTATCTTCACAATTGGCGTAACACAGGTGCGCACATCCATAGATAACAAATTACGCGGATGTGACCATTTCCAAATCGTTTGCAAGTTCTAAGTTTTGACGCCCGTTATCTCATCCTCAGCCTCCACTAAACCATACCTATGAGCCTCATGGAGCCGCCTTCACTTCATAATTCGTAGTCAAAATTGGGATGGTTTCTTTCTATCGGTGGATCCCCAACTGGCCACCAACCAACGTTACGCAACTCTAAGTGTGCCTTGATCTAATCACTCTGACCCAGTGTGGCACAATCTCCAAAAGGTTGGGCACTCTGGACCGCCTTAAAAAACTTTTCTTTAATCCAAACAAGATTCCAAAGAACTAAAGATTTTGCTCTAATATTGCAAATATACCGTCTGTCTAAGGAGATTAAGACAATTCTTGATTCTCTTCAAAAGTAGAGGGAACTTCAAGCGCTACACACTACCAACAAGGCTGCAGCACAGGCCAAATTACTGAGAACTAAAAACTCCTTGCTTAGTATGCACATCCCGTCTATCATTTTCAGGGGCCCGTGCGCAAATGACCCCCTACTGACATTAGAGGTAGTCAGTGATTATTTCACCACCTCTGTGACAGCTGACGACAAAATTATACTGGCCATTCCCTTAGTCCCCTCTGCATCCCCCCCAAAGGTCTCTGTACATCCAAGTGATATAATACCAGTGCTGTCTAAAATGAAACCGTCTTTCTTTTCCGGACGACCTTCCCCTAGCCCTCTTCAAATTTGGGGGTGCAGACATCCTTATATTTTTATCCAACCTACTTGTTCTTTCCTTAAATTGTGGCACTTTCGCCCAGCATTGGAAACCCTGGCATTGTCCCAATTCACAAAAACGATTCAAAGCAGAACCCATCTAATTGCAGACCCATCAATCACAGCCCAGTTTTTTCTTGTATTATGGAAAGAATAATGAAAACTAAGTTAACAATTTACTTACAAGATCATGACCTCATCAACGCTGGCCAACATGGTTCCTTTTAAAGTAAATCATGTTCACGTGCATGACTGATTTTTGAAACATAGTGACGAAGGCTGCCAACGAAGAAAAGTTCGTGACTGTGATCTTCTCGGACATGACGAAGGCTTTTGATCGCGTGTCCCATCGCAAGCTTCCCATGAAAGTCAAAAGCTACTGTACAACAATCCCACTTCTGGCTTGGTTCTCCTCTTTTCTGGCCTCTGGAATGCAGATAGTGAATGTAAATAAAACCCCATCCAGGCCACTTTTGGGCACTAGTGTGGTTATTCATGGAAGCATACTAGGTGTACTACTGTTTCTGCTGTACCTGAACGACATTTTTTGCATAATTAGGCAGACGATATAAAAATTTTATACACGTTTCTCCCTCGTTACCTCAACGCCATCACAGACAATGTGCATCGTGATCTACTATCGCTTGCTTCACGGTACACAGCTTGGTCGATGAAATTTTCGGCCCACAAATAGCATACTCGCATATAAATGCAATATTCCTGCAGGAATCCTTGGAATTAACAAAGAAGTCATTCCTTCTCCTCAAGCTGTCAGAGACCTGGGTTCAACTTCTCAGAACACCCTGATACAAGTTGCACAAGCTAGGAGACTACTTGGGTTGGCGCATAGAACCTTTAGAAACCAGGAAAGCAAGTTGTTAATATATATAAAAGGCCTGTAATACCTATCCTGGACCACTGTTCCATCATGTGTTCCAACATGCGGCAGAGTAACAGACTCGAGATTGAGAATGTTCAACGAAGATTTACAAAACAACTTCTGGGCTACTCTTCCTCGCTAAACTAAATGGAACGTTGCATAAAACTACACCTGGATCCCTTATGGCTACGTGGAATTCACACAAACCTCTCCTTTCTTCATAAGGTGATTGACAAAAATGTGTGCGTCTCTGCATCCCAACTAAGAAATAGCTTTTCCTACGACTTTCGTCGAGCTGAGTTCTTGGTGTCGGTTCCCAAGCCGAGGATAGCACTTTCAAAAAACTTTATCACCAAATATTCCTTCCTACGGAATTACCTATCTCAATATATAAGGATGGTTTCTTCTGCCTCCGCTACCTTTAAAAACGACAGCAGTAAAGCAATAACTGTACAGCATTTGTTAAACTTGCACGACCCTTACACTCCAATAGAAACAGCCTGAGTCGGGCCTAGGGTACTGAGTAATGCAACGCTCGAGGTCTTATCTCAACCCACTCAACAAAGTCTAGCCAATTTTTAGTATTAGCTTTAGCCGTAGTTTCCATAAGTACAAATCATTGCGGGTATAGGCATAAAAACTCCGTCAATGAAACAAGTGAGCGCAGTTTCCTACTTAACTTCTAACTTGTTTAGTGCGGATGCAGCACGGCATATGAAAAAGACGTACTCATATCACATTCTCACTTACTCCTAAACTAATATCCACATAAACTCTTTCTTCTGCAGGCATTTACCAATTAGACCATTTCAAGCGCGACGTTCGGCATCAAATAATGCCTCCTTCAACATAACATTCATCATTTCTCGTTCTTATATTTGCACGCACCATAACCTTCAGCTGGAATAACTCCAAACTGCCATTTCTCCCTTTTTCCGTTCCAGTTGTGCACGTTTGCACTCGTGTCTTCCCAAAGGTCCATGATCCAGTTTCTGGCCCCATCCTCGCACGTCTCAACACACGTGAAAGCATACTGACCTAAGCCTCGGATCAACCATCCCAGGAGGGACAAATTCGAACTGCTCCACGGCCGCGAGGACGTGGACATTGCTTCTAATTCGCATAATTTACCAAAGTAACCTGATGACCCTATTGCACGTCTGCCTAGAAATCGAGGCGATATAATCCGATCCACAATGCTTGCGATTCTCTGAGCGGACAAGTCCTCTCGATTGCACAGATTTAAGACTGGGACTGCCCGACCGTGTCTAACATTCCCGCCTCGTTGACATCCAACTGTCACGAAGGCACCCACGCTTAGATCCTTGTTCCAGATGCCGCTACCATTGTCTATTGCAAACGTCACTCCCAATTTTCCCATCCGCAATCGCGGCTATCACTATACCAGTAATTGCTATCAGCATAACCCTCAAACGCAAACAAAGGAGCAAAGGAACCCGTTTTTGTTTTACACCGGCTTACCAGGGTCAGATATATTATTTAGCGCATATCATGTCGATCCTCACTTTCCTCAGTGCCGACAATGTTCCCATTCTTCATGTCTTCAAAAAATGGTTGGCCAAAACTCTTTACCAGTGTTCTTCGTCCACCGCATTTTCAAATGGCTTCTGAGTATTTTCTTGGCTGCAGGATCCATGATACAATGCCCGACGTTCCTTTTCATATCCGTTTAGCGCAGGGTTTCTATCGGCATTCAATAACCTCCCGTCAGCTGCCTTGGTCGGTTTCTCACAAGTTCTACCTTTCACTCAAGGTCTTTGGAGACTTTCCTCATGACAGCTTAATATTCAAGTCGATTTTATAGACCCAATAAATCCGAGTACTGCAGACACATTCACACCCGACACCATCTTTCAGTTAAAATCTGCATCTGCGATGCGCATCATTGGTGCGCATGCAAACCTTGTTTCTCTCAGTGTGCCGGTTTTGCTACTTCCCCTCATTTTGTACCCAAATGTTTAATTGCTTATTCGATGTGACTTGCGATACCTCTGCAACATTTGATCATGCAACCAAGCATGCCTCTCAAAGTATTCGAGAAATATACCGGTATATATATCCATAAACCTTATCGCTTTATCTGCGCACATCGTTGCTCACCCACCACCCTCTCCCATCCACTCACCCAACTAATTCCAACTTCGTCGCCAAAACGGCGTGGCGGCCATACCCGGCCACCGTCCTCTAAAATAAACATTCACTGTCATCCTCACCCTTACTTTTATCAACTCCTCTCTACAAGCAAATTACTCGGGTCCGTTGAAATCACCTTGTTTCTGACGAACGCAAAAAGTACCCTCTAGACAAAATTAGTTCAACATCTTGGATTCTTTCCTTCTCACTCGTCTTTCATATCCTTGTCCATTTTAGACATTTCTGACCTCATACTATCTTCACAAATACAGAGTCCTGCGTGGTAACTTTTCTTCTTTAGTGACCGCTTCCGTCTACCATACCTACTGGCCCCGCTCATTTCTTGTCTTTGAAAGGCACGGCCTCCTAGAGTGGAGTATATCCATGATTTCTACGCTGAATTTAGTCAATCCCTAGCGCATCTGTCTTTGGAGCTCGTTTTTTAGTTATATCTGCGACAATTGTTCCTTGTCCGTCGTACCGCATACCGGTTCATTTCTCTTTATTCATAGCGCAGATGATCCACGCACTAGATCAGCATGCCCATCTATTTAAAAAACACAGACTGCTCACAATCAGCCGTAATCCATATATTTTTGTTTGCTGTATGCGTTCTGGTAACTTCCTTCTCTGGGCCGCTCGTAAGATTGAGCGCCTTTTAATCCGCAGCTGGCAGCTAGGTCAGACCACCGTCCGTCGTTTTTCTCTCTCTTCCAGGCCGTATAGTTCTGTTTGGATGGAAACACCCACCTGATGCCCTGGCCACCACGGTTTCAGTTCGCCTTCGTTTATTCATTCCTGGAAAAATGGTGTTCCCCTACCCTTCTCACACCATATTTGAATTCCTTCTCCCACGCTACGAGTACATCGAGGTTACCACAATAATGCGGGGCACGGTCATATCCACCGCTTTGGCCGGTTCACATCGGGCGGGTAGCTCGGCTGCAGCGGTATGCGGGCGCAGCTAGGTTGGCAGGTTGCACCTCCTGCGTTCACCGCCAAACGGTTTTTCAGGTTGGGTAGCCAGCATTCGGTCTGCCCCACCCATTAGCACTGTTGTGGCAAACAGCACTCTAGCTCCCACGTTTACGTGCGTCATCTTGCATTGGCTTTTTCTTGCTTCTTAGCAAAATTCTTTTGCCAAAACCAAGCAAAACTGGCTCAGGATGGACAATATTTTTATTGGTATCTGATATGAACTGACGTTCACAATGCATCTTGACATTCGAAAACAGCTGGGTACCGTCTTTTTATCAACCTATATTCTAGTCCACGAAATTTGGCAACAGACAGGTGATCCTAGGGGATGTTTTCCACACGAGTCCGCTAGACATTGCCTCATTTGATTTCGGCTCTCTATCTTCTTTTCCAACCCCACCTTCATCTCTTGACCAAGGTGAAATTCATAAAAATCAAGGTTGATTAAAGCAAACCTCATGGATTAGTCTAACGATTACGCAATTCCCATCTCGTTTCGCTGCTTGCCTTGCTCAATGGACTACGCTTCCAGGATTTTCGCGTTTTATACCGCTTCATATGATATCCAATCTGGTTTTGATTCAGCGCAAGCGCGTCATCAAAAATATATCGATCTTCATCTTCACCATATAAACCTCTTGATTTTTGAGGATCCCGGCAAACTGGCGGCGACAGCCATTGCCTTCCGGCCATATTCTTCGCTCGCGACGCGCACTTTTGATGCATTCAAACATTGCATTACGCGTAGTGCAAGGCTGGTAATCAGCCACAGAAAAATCTTGGCGAATCACTATATAGCTTCGATTTAAAATCCCGAAACCGCGTGCCAAGCAAATCACATTGCCTGTTATGATCTTGTGAGCGAAAACGTTGCATTTTATGGCTGGTTTCTGTTTTCCGTGTCTGCACTCTGCCTTCTTTGCGCAATTTTCACTTTGCCTTACGCATGCCTCTCCTATGCCGAGAAATATATAAATTATTATTATTATTAATATTATTATTATTATTATTATTATTATACCTCGTTATTCTGCGCCCTTAACCACGATCCCCACGGTTGCTATACCACTGCTTAAGAGCTCGCTCAATATTTACCATCGATTCATGTTGAAAAGCTGCCATGCACCTGACAACCTACTTTTGGTGGATAATCTATGACAGGATGTAACCCTACATATATGTGGTTTGCGATAGATGGTTTTTCGGCTGAACCCATCCAGTCGCATCTTGGCGCCAAGTCCTACCCAATTAGTGGTGACAGCATCCTTCGGACAGTGGTTCCTACGTCAGTGCAGACGCAGCGCACTAGGACGTTAACTTATATATATCGTGCATCAAAATTGTTAAACTCACTGACGCTTTGCAGTCGTTCACATTAGTGAAATTGGTTATTAGGCGCATCAACCTTGGATGGGTGTTTGCGTGCTTAGGTTGGTACTATGCTGCCGGGCAACTAGAAATGTGGTAAATGCCAAGGCTCACGCTTATAGACTCGACAGAAGCCCACATATCATTGACAGCAAGGAGCATAATTTCTAAGTAATCTAGTCATATTTTTGTAGGAACCCCACACCTATTCGCATGTCTGCAGCAACTTGTAAAGGGACACTCTCCGCAAAACTATACGGTAGCCGCGAAAATGCTCAAGCTTCTCTGTTTGGAGCTTGCCTAGATAGAGCCACCTCAGTCGCAGGACCCTCCGAAGGGATCCATAACCAGTGCCAACAAGGGCCATAACTGCAAACTGGATGATCGTAAAATAATGAAAAGCCTGCTATATTCTCATTGTCCATGTATTTCAGACTTTCCCCGTATGCACTGACCGAAGTCGCTGGATTCCTCCGGAACTTTATCCGACATTTTCCGGACTAACAACTGCTGAGCTGCAGGTCCAGTGCGCTAATAGGGTAGGGAGCCCCGATGTGATTGAGTTGTATGAGGCATTTCCCGACGTTCTCCAGGAGCAGAAAAAGCCGAGGCTCCTTGATTTGCGATATGAGCTATGTTTCTCTTACTCCGACTATCCAACTACGAGAACCGAATCCTGTGCTTCCGAGATGTTATATGCCCATTGCATAGCACTCAAACGCTTCTTTCTCACACGATGTCGCCTCTGAATTTATCATCTCAGACATTCTATCCTAGATAGCACAGATGGTCTGCACTAGAGAATGAGCGGCGGCAAAAGTGCAAACCAGGTTAACAAAAAAGCAAATTTCACACAGTATACTAATACTTCTATTTTTAAAGCTGCCTAATATGCTGCCCCAAATTTAAATCATCTGCAAAGTTGTCACCGCTAAAGCGCGGCTAGCCAATAATAAATTTATTTTTTTGGCGTAAGCACGAAAACAATATGCAGTGAGGAAATGCAAACCTACGGCAGAAATATAACAAAACAAAATAGTGTCCATCAATAAACCTGGTGAAAAAATCATTTTGGCATGTTAAGCAGCGCGGCAAACACTGGTCACTGTTTGACAAGTCCATAGGGAACATAGATGTCCGCGCCTTGGAAATCCTGACTTCAGTGAAAAATTGGCTGTTTTATGGTGCTTCCATTGGATTCAATCCAAAAAATAGCATCACTTAACTCAGCTTAATTTCCTACTAAAATAAACACATCTTTATGTGCCCAGATGTTTCCAGGTTTCCGCCGGAAACAAAGCTTGTACGCTTTGCCACTTGGAAAGGAGTTGGTGTCCGGATGTGCGAGAGCCTGCAGAGAAAGAGATAAGTGGACAGGCCAATAAACAAATTTGGTAATTAAAGCAAGCAAACAGGCACATAGAATACGTGATACACAGCAAAAGAGCGTTTAAATGGGGTTCATAAAGAGGCTGAAAAATTTATAGTCTAGGTTTAAGATAAATAATGTAAAATGATCAGCGAAATGATGAGGTCAATGGTTGATGCTCGGACAAATTTCGGGGAAATTTTCAAATAGGAAAAGGGTACTAATTCTGCCAAAATTGTCAAAACAACTCCATAAATTGCAAAAAAATAACAAGGAAAACTCACGGCGAGGAGCAGTGTAACTCAATCAAGGATGAAAATAGCTGGCCGCTTTATGTGCAGTTAGTTCGACCGATGCTGCTGAGAGTCCTTGGAAGGTGGGTAGTAAAAACCTCGCTCACCAAAGGAAGCGAATAAACGATGGAGTGATTGACTTCTAAAGAGCGAAAGAGCAGCTGGTCATGGCGTAGCTCTCCCAGTTATTTGCAGACTGGGTGGTGAACACACATCAGGACTAATGGCCTCAGTGTCAAAAAATACCGCACCCCAACGCTATACAAATCACATTGTGGACCGCAACTGGAGTACTTCCCGATAATCTTCTCGAACATGCTCAGAGTTAATCGTGATGCAATAGAAAAAGTACAACGGGCATTCACAAAGAAACTTTTGGCCTAGCATCAAGCCTTAGTTACAGAGAACGATGCGAGCTGGTACAGCTTGACCCCATTTCGTTGCGCCGTGTGAAACTTAACTCCACATTCCTTCTCAAGCTCTTAAGGGTGCAAGCATACACGGCTAGAAACCCATCCGATTCGCTTATGAATGTTCTTACCCTCTCAGGAATCGACCGTTTTCCCTTGAATTACCGCCTGCCAAAGTGTTTTTCTGGATCAAATTTCCTCACAATTGTTTAATTCACCTTGTGGAATAGATTACCGGACTATATCCGGTCCTGCCAGAGTCTAACACAATTCCAGACTTTATTGTCCAAATTTCTCAACGTATCCTCATTTCTGTACATGTTAGTATTCGGAGATTGAATGTTTTTATGAAATAATTCACTATGTGATATCATCGCTCAACTCATTTCCCAGCCTAATTGGCACAAATATCATTCCAGACCAAACTTTCGAAGGACACCTAGATATTTGGCTCAACTCATGTATGTGCCTAAAGCTGTGCCACGTTATACGGGTTTCCTTCTTATGACCGTTGACACCAACGACTTAGCCACTACATCATCAGCCACGCAGCTTAATTAGGAAAGTGAAATAAATCGGCAGAAATAGACTAAACTATGCCGTAGTCCAACATTTTCTCCTATTCTCAACAAGTCAGCAGTGCAGAGCTTGCTGACCATGAAAACTGGCAGAAGTTCAATGTAGTAAACCGGAGTAGTTAGCAACACTTTGGCAACCTGACCCCAGTACAAATCTGGTCACTTTTTTACCCAAGTTCTTTATTATTAACCAATCCACCTCTTTGATTTGGCGCTACTAGACCCTCAGACAGTTGATTTAGGGCCAACGCACCTTAACTCGCGGCAAAGGCAAATTATCAGCAGTTTCAGTCTTTCTTCCGGAACATTTATCGGCGCTGAACATGATGCTGAGAATTACCATAAAAGTTGGCACCAAAACTGTGCCGTGCACTCTTTCTTCCGCTCTCCGTGATACACCCGCATAGGCCTTCATTCGGCAAGTGAATGGACCGGCGTGTTACTTGAGCTGCGGTGGTTGCATTCAACGTGGACTTCACTGTGATAAGCATGGTACTTTCCCCTAGGTTAATTGCAAACCTAGCGACGACAGTTCATTTCGCTCCCAGAAGCAACCTAAACATCACAATGGTTTCAGTCCTTTTATTTCCCTACCCATAATCACGAAAATCATTTTTCCATTGGATTATATGCATCTCGTGTGCTTAGGTGTCATGAACAAGCTGCTTGAACTTTGGTTGCATGGCCCTGTGACAAATCGCTGTCATTTACGTCGGTCAGATGTTGAAACTCTTGCTTGATAAGCGTATTCTTGCTTGCAACAATAGCACACTTTGTGATTTTCAATGGTTGTATCGGCATGTTGATGACGTGGGCTGTTGGAAAGCCACGGAATTTTGTATGTTCTTGTTGTATTTTGGACCCGTATGTTTGACGGGTCACTCCCTGACAATGTGTGTGAACATTTAACGATGTCATCTGTATCTATTTATATTTTGTCACCATTATGGATATAAAACTTGCAATACTTACGCTGCATCGCTTCTGCGGTGCCTTGTGCAAACGCTCTCTTTGGTTTATGGCTCCTTTAATATGGTTTACTCTGCACATACTGTAATTCATTTGCCGGGCGACGCCTTACATCGGGGTGCTCGGGACAGCTTTTCTTGCTTTCCTTACGAGTCCTTAATGCGATTTTTAAAATTCGGCATCGGGGGACCCAAAAATCTCGCTCAGCATCTCCATCACCGCATTCGCGAATCTCTCACGCTGGATTATGTATCTGCCAATGCCACTTACGATGGTGTGGGTGAGCCACAAAGCGTTTTTGTGGCTGTAGACGTCCAGTCATCATCAGAAAGATGGTTTTAACAGATACTTCATGTAACAACATTGTTATTGTTGCGGGAAAGCCAGCTTCCATAGTGGGATTTCGTGCCGTTGTACGAGTTCATGGAAGTGTACCGATGCGGTAAGAACAAAGTTATCAATTACCCTTGCAAACATCCTGATGGAAGCAATAAGCTTCCAAAAGCAATTCTTGTCGCAATCCGGGTGAGGAACAACTTCCGATGATCAAGGGCCTTTAAGCCCTTTTTCGCAAAGGTAGACTACCCGAAGGAGTTACATCATGAGTGTTCCCAAAGTACTTTAAGAGTCCCCGTCCAATACTTATCTGAGGAGAGGTCGAAAGAACGACCTTCGGCTCAGAATCCCCGGGCGGATTCTGGTGAAAGGTTTTCAGAATCCCCCGGGGTAAGTTTTACCAACGACGTCATTACTTCCAAGTATTTGTACGAATTTTCGTCTCACCGTTCGTTTAGTCCACCTCAGACGTTTGTGTCAGCAATCGCTGGTAACAATTAACAGCAGAAGCCGTGTCAACTTTCAAGCACGTTTCATCTCAGCATAACTTGATTTTCATCGTGCTTTTAGTAAAGTTTTGCGAGTGTTTAAACGTCTACTCCGGAATCATCAGGATCTGCTGCTATGATGATGCTGAAAAGTAACATAACTGGTCTAAACCATCGGTTTTGCAAAAGACTTGGAGTCTTAGCGGCACTAAATGACCTGAGGGTCAACGTGGCGTCCATCATTTACCACTTGAATAGACAGCGTGTCCGGTGAAGTCAGCCGGTACCAGCCAACAAGAGCGTTGGACTTAGATGGACTGGCCAAGCTGGAAGAAGTGTTACGGGTAATGGACAACTTCAACGCATCGGTAAATTGTCCGTGGTTTTCATTAAAACTCCGGGTCCATGCACTGAAACGTTGTGGGGCCAGTGACGTGAGCACCTCGGTGCGCAGAATGTTGACTGCCATCATTGGTGAACAAGTGACTTTGCAGTGTAACAAGCTCAGTAGCGTTGGTAAAACGGCTGTTTCCACCCAATGATTTGTGGGAGCCATTATTGATAAAGTGATTCAGTAACAGATGCTGTGAAATCAATGACCGCACCTGGGGAGGAGTCTGTCCTGGATGTTGAAAGAATAATCAAGTATTGGTCCACAGATGCGCAAGACCGAGGTTACGGGAGGGGAGCCCCTAGGTAAGCTTATTGCCACGTGCTGTTTTCTTTCAATTCAAGTAATGTGCATGTTACTTTTTACCTTATGTAATTGCTTTCCAATTATCCATCTTGACTCATAGTCATTTGCATTGCTCACATAAACAGTCGACACTGTGACATCCGTATAAACTAACTGTTTCAACTGACGATGTTTTCTTCCATGTTTTTCCAGATCTCAGAGAGAAACGGTTGAACATTCATAGTATACTTGCAGCTAGATGCAACTTTTTTCTAACGCAATAAATTATTTGTTTTGCGCCTTCTTGTGGTGTTTTCTTTTTTTCAATGCCATTCTGCTACTAGGGAATAATTGTAAATGAGTGCACAGGAACATACCGAGCTTCCGAACTTGTCGCAGAAAGAGATTCGCGGGGTGCGCAGGGCTTACGCAGAAGTGCTCAGCAGTATATAGTAAACGATGCTATGATGTGCGTCAAAGCGTTACGAGCGTTAAAAATCGTTAATCGTTGGGGGGCGAAAGGGGAATATGAGTGCGTCCGTTTTCGTTTGTCCAGCGTTTCCCCAACCGGTACTGGATGGGGACCGGCTGCGTTTCCGATGTGTTTTCGAATGTACTGCCCGAACTTACCAGATTTCACCGGACTTTCACCGTTTTTTGAAGACTGTTAGCGGATAAGAGCTGGACCCGGTTCGGATCCGGCATGATACATGAGTTAACTCTATGTCCTCTGTCATTTATCCTACCTCTTGCTTTTTCTTTTAATTCTTGGCCTAATTTTCATTCACGCGAGCAAGTTTAAGTCGGATGATTCAGCTATTTCTCTACTGTTTTTTCTTCAACTTGTCACATCCATATCGATCTTATCTTTACCAAATGTCCCTCGTGATTTTTGAGGAACCCAGACATATGGCAACGTCCACCAATGATATTGAAGAAACCCCCACCTTGGAAAGGCACGCCTGTGAAGCCAAATCGGATGTTTTAAGGAAATGGAATAAGGATTCCATCGTTTATTTATCGGAAATTACAAAAACGTTAATCTCCTCGACCTGTTTATTATTTGAGCGGACTATTTTGGGTATAAATAAGTGTTAAACTGGAAACCACGTCAATTGCGATCTCAAAGCTGCCACGGCTGTTCGTGCGGATGCGACTGCTATCTGTAAAGATGATTCAAACATTGTCTCACCTTATAATCGTCCAGTTTATTCTAGTTTTTCAGAGTTTGATTGTGATTTTCGGGTTGTTCAGCATCAAGCGCTTACGTCATTTTGTGAATATCACACTGTTAGCTCGGTGAATTGGCTCCGAGAGCATCCGCGCCCCCTCCCTCCTCCTTTCCTTACTATCACATCAGGCATTGCTGCGTCCACAAGCGTCGCAGACAGTAAACGGTTTTTGGTAATTCTGTTATCTTTTCAAGTAACATTTACTTGCAGATTTCCAAATGTCAATTGCCAAGCATTGTCATGTTGCCTGCGGTAAGTGGGCAATACCCGGTGGTTGGATGTCGTCTCCAACGCAAGTATTTCTTCCATCGGTCTCATGACCATTAGTACGCGCGTAATCGCAAATTAACCGAAGAGTAGGGCACACACGTGATGAGCGGTTTGCCGATACGCCAGGGAAAGTTTCAGCCGGCTAGTGACGGTTCGGGACATTAATAGTCTGAGGCGTAAGTTTCGGTTGATGGATTACCGGAACGGCATTGTGTGCGTGAGACCTATTGCGCGGACAAGGTTGTCTTGGGTTGCTCATACGGGAAGATGTAGTTAGGTTCGCATTTTTCGCGCCGGATAGCAGACGGGACATTTCTTTAACATTCATCATTTCCATTGCAGGTGGACCTGAAGAGCCCAAGACCAAGTAGAACCGGCGAAGACGACCCCGGAGGCCCACGAAAGACGACGGAGATGCAAGGAAGAAGGACCGCGGGAGAGACGGGGTTGATCTGAACGAAACCATGGCCCCAAAGGGGCCACCACTATCTGATTAGCAGCATCGATTTCCAAGATCGGTTATTTGTGTGTAGCTTCATCGTACGCATTAGGTTATTGGTACGTGAGTTTTTTTACACGCACGTAACAAAGGTGGGGGTCTCGGTGCTTCTTCGATTACCAGTAGTCTGTGGAACTAGTCAACGACACGCATGGAAATGCTAGAAAAGTATGTTGACAAACCCATACTTTTGGGTAAATCTATAGTTGCTTATAAGCTACGTTAGCCATATACAGCTAACTACAAATAGATTGGTATAGACATGGCCCTGGGGTTGCCAGTGTGGGCGTACATTTTTATCGTCGGTCACTTAATGTTGGTATAACTCCATTAAGAGGCAAACTGTAATATATACGTATATCATGCGATTAAGGGGCTAACAGATATATGCACAGATATTCAGGTTTGGCAGAGAATAAGGAAATAATATATATCACATTATGTGGGAAACCATTGTATATGTAGATATGTTTCTATATCGATATATATTTCCATTATGGAGAAATCTATAAGTATCAATTAGGTTTCACAAATGGGGCCAACAAATGTACCTGTAAATTTATTTATTCCATAATTTTTACATGTTCATGCATTAACATACTTGATATATATATGCATATTTTCAGAGTTGAGAAGGCGTACGCTGAGTTAATAAGTTTATCCTGATGCTTCGATTCGAACTAGGGCTAGTTGTCAAACGTGAATTTATGTGTATATATATGTTTCTATCGTACATAAATATATATACATATATATATATATATCAAATAGGTTTTTGCAACAACATGTAAAAATCATGTACCAGAAAATTATACGTGTACAATTTCACTATGGAGCAAACTGAGTCACATATTTATAAACATATATTTATATATACTTACATATATATATACATATATGTTCCTACTATATATATATATATATGAATTGCCTATATGCGTAAATATGCAGGCAAACATGTGTAATTCGATTTGTAGCAAAAATCTACATAGACCTTATAACAGCATGGCGCGTGGTTTTTCCAATTGTGGGCCAAACTGCTATATTTTTTCCAATTTGGGAGCAAAAGCAAAAACACAAAACACAAAACGGTCATTTTCACTATTACAGCTACTAGATTTTACGGGTTTAGCATGCTTAATGGATGTATTTTACTTTTCCTAGCACAATGACATCAATATTATCCTCTTAGCTTTGCTCCTTCTGACTCATCACTTTTTAACTACTTTGTCAACTAATAACAGCCCACGTTTAATACCGACAGTCACCAGTTATCGCTGAGGGGACAGTTTGTATCAACCGGTTATCGCGGGTGGACGAGTTGCGTCCAGCGATATAAATGCCCGGAAAACATGGCAGTTCCGCGGGGGTGAACAATTCGTCAATGCCTCCACCGTTGCCTCCCAGACAAATTTTGCTCCGGCGGTACGCAACTTTGATGCATTTAAACGTGGATTGACTCGCAGTGCGCGACCGATACTCCGTCCCAGAAATTCTTGGCGAAGGATTATCTGGTATTGATTTAAGTGCTCGATAACTTGTGTTAAGGCTGTTACATTGCAGGTTATTTTTATGAGAGCACAAATACATTGCATCTACATGTCTGGTTTTTGTTTTCCGTGTCTCCACTTTTCCATCCTTGTACAAATTTGATCTTGCCTGCACATGCCTCTTGGACGTCGAAAAATATGCAATATATGGACTAGTACCTTGTTTATTCGTGATATTTCGAACGAGCAGCTTAGTCCGTCAAAATGGAATGGGGCGCTGATTGTGCCCAGCTTCAAGAAGGGAACACGGATTGACCGCAGCAACCATCAGAAGACTAGCATAATGCCGATTTCGTCCAAGTTTAGATCGCGTCAACCAGATACTAATTCATTGACAGTTACGGAAAATACCACATACAGCGCGGCCTTGCTATTGTAGTCTACCTCGGTGGATTGAACAGCGCTATTTAGTGCCCCCACCGGAGTGGTATATCGGCTACGTTCGTGAGCTTGTTACGAGTATTGCACTAGCATAATTGTGGTCGCTTCGCAGCATACGGTAAACTAAAAGTTTCATTCGAAACGACCAGTAGCGTTCGACAGGAGTGTTCCATTCCTTCGTTCATGTTCAAATTTGCCAGGGAGGAAGTGGTGAAACATGTTTCAGGTGGCCTCCAGAATGAGGAACTGAAACTCGGAGATGATGAGAAGCCGTGTTATCAAGATTGCGCAGATGACGTCGTGTGCCTGTTCAAATCCACTGACCGAGCAAAACGCGCAATAGACAGTCTGGCGAAGGCTGCAGCTCGGTTGGCCATGTGCTTCGCACCTTAAAACTGAGTTGGTGTTACAGGACTGGACGGCAGTAGTCCCGAACGTGGTTCTTTATTGAGGGGAATTAACGAATGTGAAGCGTTTCTCGTACTATAGTAGCCGCATGTCAAACTATGGTAGCACGACCGTGGAGGTAAACACGCGTATATACAAGGCCCCTTGGATGTCCAATGGTTCCGCGAAAGTATGTACCCTTGGGAAAATGCACCGGTTAGTGACGCTTGCTTTGCTGTTCAAAGCTAAACGGCGACGATGTTGATGGTGTTTTAAGTCTGCGGGTGGATTCGCGGGAAACAAATTCGCCTTCCTAAGATATCTTTTATTTTCGGTGTCTAGGAAATCATCAGCCCCATTCATGAACCCAGTGGTCGTTAGCAATTTCTGGGCCCCGCTATTTGCGCGCAGCAGTTTTTGCGGACATTCCACCATTTGCGCCCTTTCCCATAAGTGTGGGCGTTACTCTCCCTCCTTTTCTATTTGCCAGAGCTCGTCCAGTTACGATATCTTTTTTCTATAACACCCACAAATCTCTCAGTCACCACTTGACCTTTGGGTGTGTATCCATCGGTTGCCAAAGCTCTAGAGGCTCAAAGGCCAGTTCGCTGAGTCGGACGGTTAATGACCCCAGAACAACATTCAATTACGAATTAGTTACAAACCTGTCTAACGTCAAACAGTGACGTGCTCTTACCTGACCCTAAACAAGCTAAACTCCGGGAAATGCTCTAAAGTTCTTACCTTTGTAATGGTTTATGCCCCGAAGAATTTGAGAGACACGCTTGGTTGCATGATCGAGCGTTATAACGGTATTGTAAAACTCATCGGTGAGTATAGTTCAAGAAAGAAACGAAGCGACAGATCAGGCATGTTTTCTGAACAATTATCACAGGCCACGTTCAGCACAGCTCTTGGCATTAGATAGACGAACGGTATTTATCAAAAGCACAAATCAGTTGGAGGTCAGCGGCAAATGCCAAGATATTCCAAAAGTGTTTATAAGTCAGCAAAGTAACATGAGGTCCGCGGAAGTTAATCTGCGTCAAGGAGTGTCAATGAATCCGAAGTGAGGGATTAAAAGTTGTCAAACATGACCAAAATGAATGGGAGAAGGGTAAAGTAGAACGAGGAATGCGTAACGCCATAGTGAGGAGGGAAGCTAAAAACCATGCACTGTACGGTGAAACCTGCAGCCAAGAAAATAGGCAAAACCCGTATGGAATTATGGAAAAGCGAAGGACAATTATGTATAGCACGGCAAAACACGGTTTGATGACAAAGATAAAGGAAGATGGCATCAAATACGAGGAAAAAGATGAAGAGTAGTGCGTATTACATTAAATAAAATATCCAAAGTCATTCTTAAATTAGGATGGATATTTTGTGGCCCTTTTCAGTGGGGCCTTAAGTTATCGGCAATCAAGAGGAAAGAATAGCTCCGAAGGGAGTATTTTAGAGGATATTCCGAATTATCGCGACGCTTGAATTATGGAAATGATGTGTGGACGTCATCGTAGATATTCACTGGCAATTTTTTGGGCGTGTTAGTCGCGGTCAGACAGATCTAACGGTCAAGTACTGTAGTAAAGAAAACTTGTCTGTTCATAGCACTGGTTTCGGGGGATGCGATTATGCGGCCTCGAGATTCAAACAGACTTGTAATGGAGATCGTCAGCGGTCATTGGCGAATCGTGCCGATTAACACCATTGTTCTGTTCCAGCACGGTCGAAAATTAGGTTTGCTGTTCCACCCGGGTCAAAGAACACGGTTTATGGTCCAACCTGGATTTACTGTAAGCAAGACCATGCAAGGTGGCATCTAAAATAACAATACTGCTATTCCCCGATTTTCGACAGGCATGCGAAGGGCAAGATCATGTTCGTACAACAGTGGTGGAGTGAAAATACGGACAGCAAAAACAGATATGAAATTAGAACACGTTTGCTCTCACGACCAGAATCTACAATGTGATACACTAGGCACCCGTTTTTAGTTTAAATTCAAAGCTAGACAATCGTTTGCTAGGACTACGCAAGACCTTCTCGTACATTTTGTCCGTCGTGAGCCGCGAGGCATTTCCTGCCTAAATGTACTGAAGGCTCATCGCAGGCGCAAAATTTAGCTGGAACTCCATGGCGGACGTCGCGATATCGCCGGGTTCCTCGAAAATCGGGACGGATATACGATGAACGGAGAAGTTAAACCGAGAAGTGGGGGGACAAGATAGTTGTGATAATGGGATAGAAATCAGTTAAAACCCAACTAGACGTCATATGAGGTAAGCGAGAGGGTAACGGTTAGCAATAGTAAAGAGTCAGTGTAATGCTGAAGATGAAGCAAAGGAAAACACTGAAGGTTGCAAAAGATTACTTGGGGATAAAATTTTATGAAGAAGTGCAAACGGAGATACAAAGAAACTCACAAGAATGTTCACTGAAATCAGGCAGCTGGAAGTGGATTGGACTGAGATGTGTGACGGGAAGAAAAGCAGTTAGTGTAAGAAGTACAACCAGTAATTAAATGCACTTGCCATGAATGACCTGCGTGTTGTCCTTTTTGATTTGTAGTATTAACACCGAAGAGACCAGTAAAGCTTTGGATTATGTTTAATTATGGAGCCAAGCACTGGTGTTCATGGTTCAGCGACATATTACAAGAAGGCTTGTATATCGCCGGGGCCCGACTGAGGCTACTGTTGCTACTTTTGCATAAGCATGTCGGAATGTTTGCAGAAGTCGGGAAAATGTTTACCCTGGTAGGAGCGCGTTAAATAAGCCAGCAAATTTTGACGTTTCCTGGGCGAAAAAGTGTTTTCTCTACTAAAATATTTGTATTTTCCTCGATTTATTATAAACTTGCTAAAGGCAAAGTCAAATCTTTAAAAGGAAAGCTCAACGATCCAGAGAATATAAATAAGACGCAACACGGCAATGTCTGGAAGTATTGCCTTGGATTTCTCGATAAGCACACTAGGATACACTACCGGAATCTGCCATGCGATACGCAAGACGAGCGTTTGCCCGTCTAAAATCAATGGTCGTTTAACTAGATAATGCGAAATTTTTTGGGACGAAGGGTCGTTCTGTTATTCAAATTGACAGAGGTGCGAATAGCAGGGCAAATTTTAGCTGAAGGAACATGAGTGAAGCCTGGACACTGCCGGTAACTAAAAATGTCGGCGATTGTATTATAGCAAACAAGGTTAGTGAGAGGAAAATGGGAGCAATTGAGATATACTAGTCGGATGAACGTTACTCTGAACTAAGTGAACTCTCACGGGTGCTGGATGAAAGAGCCGTATTTAACAGCAACAGCCGACCGTTACGAAGCTGATAGTGAAGGTGGAGGAAAACAGCCAAGATTATGCCAGACCATTTAGGGGATGAAGCTTTGTGAAGAAATTGCACAGTAACTATGAAACTTGCTAGAAATCTCAATAAGCACATGTGTCGGTGGCAGCGAACTGGACTGAGGGCTATGGTGAATAAGAGCATGGGTTTGGGCGGAAAGTTATTCAGCCCCTATCAGCGAGAATATCCTCCAGGTTAACAGTTTTGGTGTCGCGATTTTGGTGTCAGCAGATAGCAAGGGTAAAAGATTTAAGGGCGCGTTCAGTATCCCAGTGGTATTATAAACCCTGCTAAGCCATAGGCTTTTGTGTACAAAAGCTAATGTCGCATATGAGTCAGAAAAACGTGAGGATAAAAAATGAGAAAAATTCATACAGATGACCTTGCAAAAATGTGCACAAACTCGGAGAGGGATAATCGAAGCCCATCATGGTGGGTTGCTCAGGAATTCGGCTAAAACACGCTCACATTTACTCGGAGTTCGTGCTAAATATGGGACAATGGCGGTACTATAGATACTGATTCTAGATGGTACAGAACAAAAAGCGGATCGTGTAGAAATATGAGGGCGGCACGGTAAAAAACGTTGTTCTGAGGATGCGTTGGATCAGAAAGAATTTTGTGAGCAACGTTATCGTATTCTGATAAGCGCTGAACCTATAGACTGAAGAATAAAACAGTTAATGGTAGGAATGATACAAGACAATTAACTGACAGCCCCGGCGAAGAATTTTAAAGTCTTTTTAAGTAAACCTGGAAAAGTAATAGGGGATTCATAAAGAATGATTGAAAAAACGCGTTGGTATACAAATCGAGAGATGGCGCTTCGTTTGTAGTGCCCAAGCTTCCCGATTGGAAATGACAGCCGCCTAAGTTTTCTTATACAGGTGAAATTGTTGGAAGTTTACTGCCAGATATTTCACTTACTCAGCCCTGATAAAAGTATCTGATTCGACGCAAGTTGTTTCGGACGGGTGAGCTGACCGAGAGAGAGAGAGAGAGAGCGGACATCCGAAACATTTAGAGGTGTTGAGATTTAAGACAGACAATGTAAAGTAATCATAAACAGAAGATAGGTTGTTGGAAAAACTTTGAAAATCAACATTGTTCGAAATGGCTTGAGAGAGGACAACGTCATTAGCATAATTAAACAAATGACAGGGTGAGCTAATTGATAAGTCGCTAGTGTAAGTAGATAAGAGAAGCGGTGAAAGAACAGTACTGTAGCACGCCTTAGATAGTAATCAACGGTTTCGAGGTTTTATCGTTCATTCGTGTGCACTGGGTTCGGGATGTAAAGTAACCAGACAGCCATGTTTATTACTGCGTGGGACAACCAAACGTTTCCAGTCTGTGAAGAAGGGAATATGGAACTGAATCAAATACCGACAACGCGCAGAATTTATTGATATGTTTAAAGACATACAAAGCTGAAGGATGAGGGAGGCGACATGGTCGAAAGTGGAACTGTTAGATTCTCAAGTAAAATAAAAAGAATTGCCAGGGGGAAAAATAAAATGGCTGGAGTAGAATGAGTTAGTTTAAGAACAGAAGGCATTTTCCTAAAGCAGTAGAATTACTATATTTTAGGTTGGAAATAAGAGGCCACTCAGTAGAACGTTTGAGAAACACGTAGAGACCAAATTGACTCAAATCATAACAAACGCGGATCCAAACTGCTACGGTACGGTGAGTAACAAATTAATTATGTAAAATATTGAAACCTCAACAGCGTTTCTTTCGAGCTCTGTTACTCCGCTTCCTTAGAAGCAATCGCGAGAAGGACAAAGAGCGTCAAACGAAGTCAACCAACGACAAACCCACGCTCGTGGCAGTATGGTGATTCCAGGTTGTCAACTTTACAGTCAAATCGATGCAATTAAACAAAAACGAAATATGCCCCGCAGAAGGCAGCTAGCAATGAATGGGTGGTACTAAAAGGGGAAAATGTAAATGTTTGATTCCAATTTCCCCTCGGAACGCTTTCCATGAGTTAGAATGTCTGGGCCCCTGCAGTCTAACCTAGACGATTAACTTGATCAGGAGTAAATGAAAGATGTGAATGAATCCGTCACAGCCACAGCAACATACATTGAAATAGTTGAGGACAGACTCTCCGAACCAACCCAAGTGGTAGTTTTAGCCGTGCTGAGAAGCTAAAACTTCCCTGCCCTAATAAAGTAGCAGCTGTCATGTCATCATCTTACGCAAATATGACTGGAGTATAAGTGGACGTGTGGACAAAAGCTTGATTATAGCACTCAACAGCCAGGGATATTTCACGCGTCTCTTTTACTTCCAACAGTGCGGTCGAGTGCCTTACTAAAGGGGTCGATTGTTATTGCCACTCAGGAGTTGGCTGGTGAAATGTAATGTCGATGCGTTTGATTTAAGCTATTACTGGGTTCAAGATATACTGCAGGATTGAGTTATTACGAGATTTATAGAAGTGATCCTTGCGTCCTCTTGGAGATTTCACTTTCTGGGTGGAGATCCTGCCGTTTAAGACGAATAGTTTTTCTGAGGGCAGGAAATATCAAAGATTGCGTTGGCCGTCTCTGTGAAGAGTTTGATGTTGTCATTGAGCAGGGGTTCAAAAGAGAAGCTGATAGATGCGAGTGAAGGGGGTTTCTGAAGTAGAATGAGGTGGTTGTGTTAAAAGTTGCGAAGGCGAACCTGGATTTGATTTGTTTGGCTGAAGGAATGGAATGGAGTCTAGAGTATATCTCGGGCCTTAACACAAGCAGCCAATGATCACTACTTGAAATTGGAGCACGCCGTTTCAAGGAAAATAAATCCAGGGGGGGTTGGTAATAATTCTGTCTAAGATGGGTTCGCCTCTGGTGGGAGAAACGCAGAGGTCAGTCAAGTCAAACACAGTCAGTGATAGGGTAGATGCATAATCGAAATCACCCACAATAATATGCAGACTATCCGTAGGAAGCGGAACAACAAATGCCAGAAAAGAGTTGAAAAACGATGTGATATTGTGTTGCGAGCTAAAGGGGACAATAGGTAGCTTCGTTGTAATCGTACTGGTATTTCGAGAAAACCTAAGAGCATGCTGTTTCACGGGGCAGTCAATTGCGTTTAGCGGGTACGTATAAACAACTTTGGACTTGCCAGACCGGAAGGAGTTTATCTGTATTGTCACACCGCCGCAAATCTTCTTGTCAGGAACTCTGTCCTGCCGATGGAGTCTGATACTGTCCATCGACACGAGTGAATCAGCGATATGTGGGGTTCAGCCGCGGTTCTTGTATGCAGATGGCACACGTGTGAGCATGGACCGGTGATTGAAGTTTGAAGGATAGATCCGAGATTTTCGTAAACAGAGAGCGGATGTTGTACTCAACAATACCGGAATGGATATCTTGGCCGATGGGGTGTATTTAACAGCTGTCTGCTGGCCGCCACGTGTGCGTTTTCTGTGTGGTTTAAGTAATTTTCAAGGTGCAGCACTGAGTGATCCCAGTCCACGATGAGAACCGACTGATCGCAGCGGCGAACGGAGACTGCAATGGACCCCAAGATCCCGCAAAAACAAAATGAAATAATAATGATGCAAGACGTAACACAGCCGGTTATACCGTGCACGTTGTGGTTAACCTCCAAAAATATCAAAAGCTGGTGTAGAGTCCGGCAGCTGGTCACCTGTTTACAACAGATGCTGACACATGGCAAGTATTGCCGCACGCGGCCACTTTACCTATTCGCTGTTCATCAACCAACTGCTGTGAGCCACCGCAACCGAGTCATCAGCAAGAAAGGTACGTCAGTAACAATGGATTATAAGTTGCTTATCAGATGCTGCATGGCACCAACTCATCTGCTCTTCTCGGGAAAAGTTTCTATTTTATGGAACTGTGTAATAATACAGTACTTACCAATCTACTTTGCGATACGTACCAAAACATTACATCTTAGTTCATTAAGTGGAGTAGTGGAGTAGTTTTCATGTAAACATGATGAATATATATTCATGAAATGCATGTGAAGAAGCCAGTGGGAGTCCCCAAAAGTTGCGATAATATTCCATCAGGCATTGTCTCCTATGTACGCCGTCTTTCCACGAATGATGAAAAGGATGTTCGGCAAAAGAGAGGAATAAATATCCCCTTAAATAATAGATAATTTTGGCACCCACGAAAGCAGTTTATGGGATTACCACTGTCGTTTCTCATCGTCGGTGCTTTCAGGGATTCAGCGGCAATCCACTCACAAGGCCGACGATATAGTTTTGGCTGGATTGCATGACCCGTATCTGTTATGCTTGAGAAATTGCGCCACAATTTCTTACGGAAAGCAAGGAAATGTTCCTCTGGTGAGCCATGAAGCAGCACTTCCGATAGAATATGGATTAAAAACGTAATTTAGAAACCATATCTGATATACCATGGTAGATAGAAAACCTCGTACAAAATGTCTTATGGGGGAAGCAAAAATGACATTGCGCACGTTATACAGAATGGGATGAAATGAAATATAAAGATACCGGAGGAGCGACAAAGTGCTCATAAGCATTATGCGACAAAAACACATGAGAGCATAAAACAAAAACATGCGAAACCCGGTAACCTTTCAATGGTCCACATCATCAAGTTGAAGACGCTGACACTAAAAATCACACGGGGTGTGTATGTGGAAAGACGTAATGCGCATGCGAAGTTTATCAAATACGAGGGAATTAAACGATAATAGCTCATGCGAGGACCGTGCAGCCGAATTTCAAACATTTTTTCGTCACTCCCAAAAGAGCCAAACGCATGTGACAGCTGGAGAACGTTGAAATCATATCTGTTTGTAACATCATGAACGAACCAGTACCATTGCGATGTCTCCGGTATTTCGCTGCACGAAAGGTGCAAATACTGGGTATTTTTGACTTGACATTGGGGCATGTAACCCGTTTATCACAGTACAGAAGAAGAATGGATACATTTATTACAACATAAATATCCAGTGATTGAGTTAACTTGCCGACTAAATGCACCAGCTGTGGCGTCGCACACCAAGGGGGCCAGGGTAGGTTTAAAGCAAATATAATCAACTTTGCTACGTTCCGTTGAAAAGGCGATTTGATTCAAAAAATCACCCATGCACGAAGGGTGTCTGATTACGCAGTAAAAACCAACAGATATCACTCGGGAACACAATCGCTTCATAGATGATGCTATCAACGGTCACAACTGCAGGTTGGAAGAACTAAGGACGGTCGTGCCATCACAACTCAGCTGCACTTTTAACTCTTCTGAAAGAATGTGCACGTTAGACAGTTATCTTCCAACACCCTGTTCAATTTCTATGAGGACATATTTATCGTCCCCTAACTGAACTGACAGATATCTAACTGGCGTCTGCAGCAAATTCCTTGGATCAAAAGAGGTGTTCGGCAAATCTTCACTCAAAGCCTGCAAAATGTCTCGTTGCTCTATGCCGTTTAAGCCGAAATGCATGAAGGCCTTTACAAAAGTATTCCCTAATGATTTTCTGGATTTCTCTGAATACTGGGGGCATTGATGAATGTGATCTGTGGCCACAAACTACGCGACTGAGTTAATTATAAGCAATTGTCATACTATCCCAGCTGGTCGATGCTTTCAGTAACTGCATGCTTGGAACTAAGTTCATGCTGAAACTGTTGACATTCACTCGCAAGAAACAATAGATTGAGGTGCTGAAGCTAAAGGACTGCTAAGGGAATCTTGTTTAAGAAAGAGTGGCAAAACTGCTGGAAGTTATTCACTTGAAGCAGGCGTTTCATAGTATTTTTTCAAATCACCAGAAAATGGAAGCTCCTTAAGGTGAAATATGGACTATAACTCCGTTACTCCGATTATCCAGCAGCGGGCAACGAACCCTCTGGCTCCATAATGTGTCTACATGCCTATAACAAACTGCATGGAATCAAAAGCTTCCTCCATTTATTCATATCCGCCATGACGCAAGCAAAGCAAAACAAGTCAGTCATAATGGAAATATGCTTTTAAGTCTGCTACTCAGGTCAGAAACAGAAAGTATCATAAGTGTGGAACTCTACAAACTACATTTCTAAATACGATATTTTTACAACTTAAGGCACTTCAAACTAAAATTAGTATTGTGATTGACATAATGTTAATAACACAGCGTTGTTGGTAGATGTTATTAACATTATATCATTTACAATTAAAACCAATACATGGCGCATCGCTTTTGCCATACCCTCTTTACATCATCTGATCTTGATATTTTCAAATTAGAATCATTTGCATATAGGATGATGGACCCCACTGGTCAGCAATATGCTTCCTGTGCTATAGCGGCGCTATTCAAAAGTCGTCATTTAGGATTATACCATGTAATAAGGAAATACATTCCTGAAGTGTAAATATCAACACACCAAAAATATTTATAACAATAGCTATAAATGCTTTTAGGGATGTGGAAAAGCTTAATGGACACTGCTCAAAACTGAGAAACTCAATACAACCAGAAATTAACACTCAACATGGGGGCTCCTTTGAAGATCTGAGTTGAGTTAAACAAACGGGCTTCGTTTCTGGAGCATGCTCCAGTGGAAATCCAAGCTAATTGTGGACCAAATTACTCACTGTAAATTTCTGCGAAAGACTATCATTATTAACCAATGTGAACAATTTCCTAGGCCCATCCGTTGCCCTGATCCTGTCGGACTCAAACCATGGGCACTCTACTTCTTGAGCCCCAAAGACGTCTGCTTTCGGTCTCCGTGGTCTTTCTGGCCGTAGATAACAAAAATTCCGTACTTAGATTAAGTTTTTGCACCATTTTAACATCCTTGTGGAGGCCGGAAACCGACGCCCTACTGGCCATGTTACCGAACTGTCTGGGAATAGTTTTCCGCTCAACTAATTATCGGTCGTTCCCATTCTAAGTAAACCTACTGCCCCGCAATTACTCGATGCGTTACCTGACTAATTTCCATCGTTTCTAAGTGCACCGGACGTCTTACCAACCGTGGCCAGCAGCGTCGGTCAACACATTTGTAATTCAGATCTGTACTTCTATGACAAAACCTCGTATACTTACACGCGATAAGCTATAAACTGCGCGAGCAGAATTTCGGCACGGTCCAAATAGGCATTGTTCATGCGTACAATAGTCCAAGGGATTTTCCACTATAGATTGTTGCCAAATAAATCTGCCACCTGGAATCCGTGTGTGGACTAGAGAAGTCTTAACAACGCCACTGCGCGAGATAGATATCCCATTCTGCTTATTCAGGACACCACGTTGAGCCCAAATCGTGCTCAGATGTTTTCAGAAATAAATGTGATCAATGCATACTTACATATCCCTCTAGCAGGAGTAGACATTTAAGAAGGCTGCAGCAACACCTTTCGGTTTGTACGATTTCTTGCAAATGTCGTTCGACTTCCGCAGTTGCACTCACACTTTCAATAATTCAAGAACCTTGTGGGTACAGGCTTAAGTCGTCTTTCCGCATGTTTCAAAAACAGTTCGGTCAAACGTAAGTCCGAAGAAGACCATGCGTCGATTATTAGAAGACTGAGCTGGGCATGACCAAGGACAAGGGAGCTTATTAGCCTCGAACCTACTTGATAATTCACGACTTCAAGACGGTCAGTGTAAATGAGAGTATCTTTCGTAAGAACTTAGGAGAATTTATAGGTCATACAATCAATTCGCATGGTATCACGCCACCATAGAAGAAACAGTAAGGAACTCGCACGTTTCCATTACTCGCTTTATTTTCAGCAGTCCGTCGACTTAATGGGATGGTTAAGAACTATCATCGCTCTATTCCTCAATAGGCTTGCTTGACACATTCTTTAATGATACATACTCCTCCTTGATACAATATCCAAAAAGATTTCCCGATAGAACTGATAAAGCATAGAGCTACCTTCAATGCAGTCAAGGATGCTTTAGCCTCAGTTACGCCGCTAGTTCATTTTGATCAGGCGGCCGGCCTAATCGTAATTACTGATGTTTCAAACGAGCCCAAAGGCAATTTACTTCGACGGTGGTCCGCTTCGCAGCAGCAAACACTTGCCTTCTTTTCTAACCGTCTGCCATCAGCTGAACTAATGGCCGTCTTTAGTGAAGCGAGATAATTTTCAACATGTTCTAGAAGGACGTCAGTTCGGTATTCTTGCGGACCATAATCCCCCCTTGAGGCTTTGCGAAAACGATCTGACAGAGCATCGCCACGTAAGCTGTAGCGCTTAGGTTTCGTTCCAGAGTTTTCAGAGACATTCGAAACGCCTCTGGTACCAGTGGTGACATGTCGGAGGCCTGTTCGCGTGTGGATGTTGCTTCCAATTAGCCATGTATATGTAAGGATATCCGTGTGAATACGCAATGCATTCCAGAGGTTGTCTTGTGTTATCTTCTCTGGATCTACGATCTGCGATACAATTTCACCTCTTCCGGGCCTTATCGTTCTTTGCCGTGAGGCAGAATAATCTATACGCCTCATGGTACAGCTCACTCTGGTACCCTGCCACAACAAAATAGTTCGTTTGGTCGGGTAAGCAAAATGATTTTCGTCATTGGTTTTGCACATGTGTGTAGTACCAATAGGCTAGGATAAACGGGCAAACAGTCCCTCCGCCGGGTTAGTTTGCAACGCTCTTTACATGCACACATGGATATCACATATCCCGCAATCACTATGTTGGCTCATTTTCGCTGTCCGTCGGCAAGAAGTCATCCACACTGCGAACGACGAAACGGAAACGATTGTATCTACGTTCGTGGAAAGATAGTTTTCTTTGTACGGTTTTCCTCTCACTGCGGCGGTCGATCGCGGAGCACAGTGCAAATTCCAGCTGTTTAGAGATAGGCTGCCAGCTCGCAAGTACCATGAGCTTATCATCCTGTCGCTAAGCGCATGGTAGAGCGTTTACATCAGCAGCTAAAGTCTTCTTTCGTTGCTTTCAACAATTCTAATCGGGTGCAGGTGTTCCTGACCGTTCTTCTAGGGTTGGGGGAGGTTTTAAACCCACCATCGGTGCATCAACTACCGAAATCCGATGTAGCGGAACTCTTTGCTTTCCTGGGGACTATTCTGCTTTATGTGGAGTGAACGGCGATGATGGGATCTCGCACTCTTAAGAGTGAAGCTGGAGCCACACGCACCTGTGTCCCCTGCAGGTGTATTTATCACGTGTTCAATCCCGATCACCTTGCTTATGTCCGGAGCTGCCAACGCCTAATTACGTTTTTATATACACAGCGTTTGAACGTCATTACGATGTACATACGGGGAAGCAGCTTTAGGATGATAGAGAGAAGCGATTGCTTTTATCCTACTGAATGAAATGGCAGGTGCAGGACCGCATTCGTTGACCTTCTTAAGGTGGTTCACTTGGACAATTAGGCAGTGGTCACGATAAGCTCTAACTGTAGCCCACTGGCATCGTCACCTAGCCCAACGTCCGCTAACCTCCCGTTTCCGTCAAACCCAACTGAAGCGGTAGTGGCGCTCATACGATGGATCCGGCCGTCATGTTCATTGGTATGTTCCTCTAGTGTACACGCCGGGTCTCCAATTCAGATTTAAGCTGAGGGGCGAATGTTTAAGTAAATATTTTCTCACATGTTGCACACGATTTGTGGCCAAACATGGAGTGTTATACACGACGTCATGTCAAAATATAAGTTTGTTTACCGTTTGCCGCACCATCTCGCGGAACTGTATTCTTGTGATGTTCGTGCTGTCTTGGACAAAATAAGGACCATCATTTCTTTCCCCTGATGCATCATCAATGAAGACCACACACTCTGAATCATAACTATTGCAAACAGCGCATCTGCTGCAAATCTAACACCTAGTGTGACACCTTGTATGCTTGATCGTAGTATAAGCTATCGTCCAAGAAACATGCATGTGTACAACACTTGTCTTTCCGATGGATGTAAATTTCCTGAGTGAGAGCCGTTGTTAGTTCATCGACTGGCCCACGCAGCGCAGCGGGACACTTGAGTATCCTCTTTCGTTCCAAAAGAGGGCATTCAAACAACTTCCTTTTTCGTTGCTTCATGGTAAAACAGTGAACCTAAAATGGCATATAAAAGCAAAACAGATCCAAGATATTTTACTAGGCATATGAGATTCGCAGTTATTCGAAGAACGAGATTTTTCTCAACAATGGAAATCGCTGTATTGTGGTCCCGGCCGGCAATCTAGTTTTACTATTAGGTTTCCGATGTCAATGGTACCTTGAATTTTCAGTGAGGAAACTCGATAATCGGTGCTTAAGTTGCATTATGTTGATTTTGTCCTCTCGTTTGTTTAATTTGATCAAAACTGCTACGGCGTCGGCCTGCCAGTTTTGGAAGTTGTGTCTGTGTTGAGAGTCAGGGTCAGGCTATCTGATCGCGGGAAAGTTTGAGAAGAACTCGAGCTAGGTCTGTAGGCCCCCGTAAGTTGAAGACCACCGATGGAAAATGTAGAATTTATGCCTTCATTTCTACCGGGGGATACGTCAACACCGAAAAATCGCTCCATCAAAGTTCTATGCTATATTTTATTTTATAAAAGTGCGGAAGTTAGGGCAAGTTTTCTACACCAATAAAGGAAATAGTTTCCTGCCTTCTGCTCGATTGTCGGCTTAAATAAATATCAGTATAACCCAATCACTATAAAATTAATAAAATCGACAATCTGGCTGACAAGGCGAGCTTTATCCACTAGATGTTTCTGAAATTAACTATCGATCTTCTGGGGAAAATCGATTATTCTCGGACCGCTTTCTCTAAGACTAGGTTGGCGCTTGATACCCATTCTGTGAGATTTGTTTGGTTGCGTTTGTTTTATATCACACCAGATCTGTATGTTTCCTGTCGTGCTGCACTTTTCGAAAGTTCTTGCTTTCAAATCTCTTCGACTACTCGGCACCTCTTTCCAGTGACCTTACAAGCTCGCGTATTGCCGCATCGGTGCTATTTTGGCACCGCGATATATGCAATACGATTCTCCCATCCGACTGTTGGCTGTGGTCTTCTATCTCTCCTGTCGACTGAGGGTCTTACTCAACTGCAGTATCGGATATAGCGTCCTCAGATGTCCTCTCACTTATCGAAGCGGCCTACCTACTGTCGACAACAAATAAGTCTTGAGAATAAGTGACCTATGAATAACTGCGTCACACAACAGCAATTCGCAATGGAGAGCTGCAGAGAACCTAACCGTTGATGTCAACAACAACATATCGAGGCTGTCAGCAGAGGGCAGCGGATGCAGCCCGGACATAAGTATTTTCATCCGATTAACTCGTGCCTACCGAATGGTCGCCCTCACCATGGAGAATTGTTAGATGTCATGCCACACTAGATCTATGTACTCTTTGTCAGTATCAACCATTCTACAAGCCGAAGCTGCACGGAAACTGCCACCGGATTATGATCAAAGGTTCGGGAAATAGTGAATAATATCACAGAAATGTTTCCGTTGACACTTATTATTTACGTACTACAATTATCGAAAACCCCACGCTAAAAGTCACGAAAGAGCACAATGGTTATGCTGGACAGCTATCCGTTTTGTGCATATAAGTGAAATACTCAGAGGCTGCTAAAGTTTTACCGGTTATAACACCTGTGAAGACCATAACAGCTTAACACTCATCGTTGCAAAATCTCAAGGATAAAGCTGCACAGAAGAATAGGATAATCTCCTACTTGAACAAGATTTTATCTGACGTGCATTAGATAGTTTGCTCATTCCATAAGAGAGCCCTGTAGTGAATATGGAAGACAAGGTATTTAATGCACGGCTCAAAATAAACCGGAGTCGTCGAGAAGACCCATGAGGCAGAGATAGCCTATCTACCTGAAGGTTGGTAATTTTTTTTTCGTACATTTATCAGCAGCGAGGTCTAGAACAGGTGATATGCACCAGTCCAAATCCAAAGACGCAATCCCCGTTGCCTGTCATTCCTTTAGTATTCAACCACGGGACACTAAGTAACGTAATTGGCTGTCACCTGGCACAGTGCCACCCGTGGACCAGTGGCATACTGTGTAGTTCATTGGTACTCCTAGTTGCGGGGTCACGATTTCGGATTCCTGTTTCCCCGCGTAGTGGGCCCTGATGGCCATAGGTCTTGCTCTTTCCACTACGCTCGTTCACGGTGCATGAAGTAAAAAACAATGGTACAAATGCAGACAGATAGGGATGAACCTGGAGAAATGCTGGCAGCACTGACTACACCAATCCTATTATTTTCAATATCAGTGAGCTGCCGCTATTTATTCCATCATTCTCCATAGGAAAGTATGGGAAGCATAATCTCTAACATGGCGAGAATTTCCATTTGATAACGAAAACACGGACTCTAAACCCCAGGTCTATATCTGATAAAATTCAGGTTCGTCGTTAATTGTCCAAATCGATGAAATCCCGTCAGATTCGTTTAACCTCACAATTCTAATGCTCAGCGTGTTCTGCAGTCGCATAACGTCCCAATTCGTGGATCATTATTCCTAAATTGTTCTATTTAAGATGACAACGATGAAAGTGATCGAAACAGACGGGGAAACGCTTGCTTAAAATGATGACTTAAATACAAACTTCTTGTTGATTTAGTCTGTGGCTTCATTGTTTCCACGCTGCCAGGGGACGAGTGATGGGACGTTGTTCCGTTCGACATCGCGTCGACACCTTTCGATGTACAGCCATGGAGACGCTCAACAAATCCTCACGTGAACTGAATTAAAATTCCATTTGTTTTTTTTTAAAACGCTACCCTATTTTAGCATCCGACAAATCCGTATAAGTCGATAATTCTTGACGACTTTATCTCGCTAGATAACTGCCCAAAATGTTCTTGGAATATTCTGACAACTTGGCTATTTTACGCAACAGCTCCGATTTCGAACAGGCGTCATTGCCTACTGAATACTCTTTTGTTCGGTGTTTCATGTTTATCACGCTGAATAGTACGAAAAATTAAATCGTTGGCATGGAAGTTGAGGATTAGAGATGCATCGGGCAGGTTGTATTGACATAATCGATTCCACTAAGCGAATGGTGATGTTGGCTGATAGGCCTCTTTTGTTTATTTCATATTGCGTCGAGGCACGTGACGGTATGGAAACAAAAACCAGGAGACTCAATGCAGTGTCAGAGGAGCTCAGGGGACTCTCGGGCGACTTGATCGTGAATGTATTAAGCTCGGTTTCAAATGGCAAATTCCTTAGAATTTAAGCAACCTGACTCAGGTGTCAGGTCCACAAAAGTAGGACAAGCCTGCCCAATGAATGAGGATCATATTCAAAATAGAACTGTCTTGATCACGAATTCAAAGGCTTGAACTAATGGGTGGAGTTCTATAAGGCGTCCGGACTGCGACCCAAAACGTGTCTTCTTTTGAATTCTGAGGCTGCGGTTGGCAAATTCCCCCTCCCCGCAGTCGATAGAATGGAGAAGACTGGAGTCGACAACCAAATGCGAGCAATTTATTGAATATATCGTAGTGCCGAAATGGCACCGACATGACAATACACGGATAGGCATACAATGACATGGGTGCTGTGTTGTTGAAGCGATTCGAAAGAGAGAACTTTCGAAAAATGCAGCACGACAGGAAACGTACAGATCTGGTGTGCGATAAAACAAATGTCAGAATTGGTATCAAGCGTCAGAGAAGAACATAGAGAAAGTGGTTTGAGAATAATCGATCTTCTCCGAAAATCGATGCCACTACAGAGTGATGAAATCTTCGGTGAATATTATTTATTTCCCAGAGAACTAATGAACCTACTCCCTTTATTCACGAAACCGGGAGCTGAACGTAAGTAGTCATGCTTCAGACCAAAGATTTATAGCACTGATGATTTACACACATGGGAAGCCCAATTTTTAGTTCCGTAATGAAACAAACAATTGATTTGTGGATTAAGATTTTATCTTTCATTACTGAAATAACATCGCAAGTTTCTGTGCAGGAAGTGGACCGCGGCTAACAGAGCTGACGAGTAGGCAAGTAGACCGGAGGTGGAATGACCCTAGTTGCAACATCAAGATTTTCATCACCTGACCAGTACAGTTCCAGAAAAACTGGCTGAGATGGATGATCATCCAATCAGACGAAATAACGATGCACATACCGTCTCACCCCGGTGCGGATATGACACTGATTTCAGTATCGTGAAATGGTCGATTCATAGTCATAGTCAAAATCGTTCTTAAAAAGTTCCTGTTGGTTAGCGATATACATTGTACATCATAACCCAGGCCAACATGTATCCGCTTTGTCACACTAAATGTTAGTTCCGTCAAGAGCGGAATTTCAATTTGAGTTAACGTGCAGAAACTGAAAAGCAGCGTGCCACGACAAAGTGTGTCAGAATTCGATCTGGTGGTTTCTGCATGCAGGAACCGTATATTCCAGCAGGTGGTGGTGATTAGTTCGCTGAATCCAACGTATGCATTCGGCTTTTGCAGGACAAAAATCAATCCGCAATTCATTTCCGAACACTGAGTTTCTTCCGAATGACTCGAAGGAACAACCTTGCAATTCATCCGCTTTCGTTTTTGGCTAGCATGAGAATGCATCACCAAATAAATCATGCATTTTTAATCAACGCAATAAAATTTACCGTGCAGTTTGATTCGTCATGTCCAGAGTTCAAGAAAAACGAGCTATTGTTTAAGGAAATTGCGTGGCAGACAACCCCAATATCGACCACACAGTGATAAAGACACCTCGCCGCTTCATGGTCGGTGACTGCAGCAAACTAAGTGTTGACCCACATTTTTTCGTAGAAAGCCTGCTTTTCTTTGAGCTGAAAAATAACCCAATTTAGCCTCAATCAGTGCGCCACCACCGACCATGAATTGCCCGTCTCGCCGGTGAGTGGACGATACCCGTCAGCACAGTTGCATCAGGGCTCAAGTGGTTCACCCTGTTCAATGTTTGACTTTCGACCAATTGATTCTCAAAAATTAGATCTGGGTTCCTCTCGATATATTTGGTAAGTGATCATGTTGTTTGCTACCGTTTGGCCAGTTAGTTCCTCTGCTTCGAGCTATTATAGTTTACAAGTGCTAAATGTACGTCTGCATGCAATATGTACGCGCTTCTTACTACGATCATAACAACACATCGTCTCGAGACGTAGACAATGTCAGTTGTTATTGCATGCTTGGCGCAAAAATGTGGCGAATGTTGCATACACCACAGCAATTCGAGTCCACTACGCAGGACGGAAAAAAAGCCACGATCTTGAAATCTGAAACGTCACAAGGCCACATTAGGCTTCAATAGGCCAAACAGAGTAACCCGATAAATGATAATGAAACGCAGTGTTACACCATTCATGATCTGTTCCAAAGCTCGGCTGTGATAGTAACAATTAATGCAGTGGAATACTAACTAATGGAAACCGCTTAGGCGCACCCAACAACGCGGGTATTTCCGTGAGCGTGAAATCAAGAACGCTTCCAATTTCAAAAAAGGAAGACATTGTGCTAAAAATAGCTGAGTAAAATCCCAAAATAACTAGAAGTGACCAATCTAAACTTAAGGGAGGTAAAATGCTGTTATACACACATTTAATTGACCGCCCATTAATCGAAAAGTGTTAGATTAGCGGCCATGAGTAATTTCCAGTGCTCTAGTTTCCACTGCATTAAATCCAAGCCCGGCTGAAGTCGAACTTTGCGAAATAAATAACACAAAAACAACAGTGAAACCCCGCTAAGTCACCGGAATGATTAGAATGTAGCAAATAACAGCCGTAAACCACCTGCTGTTCACAATAATGGTCCCGACCGGCAAAAATGATCTTGCAAAAACGGACAACCAGCTAAAGATTAGCAACGAAGCATTCACCCTACCTGAGTGGATAATTCTCTATCTATTTTACGGTATTAGCGCAGTATTTACTAGGACTCTTCAAGATTAACAGTAGGATGACGCAGTCCGCGGAAACGTCACATAGCACTGAAGTCTAGAAATCGGCGGAAGCTATCCGGACTTTACTGACGAAATGGTAAGCGAGTAATCTGGATTTGGGTCGCATTCCGCAGACAGAACTCTTTTGCCATCAGAGTAACGAGATAGTGGTGAATACTACAGTAATTCTACTTGCCCAAAATTTCTAGCTTTGATATAACTGCAGCTAAAATCTCGCGACTTTCCTTGCGTTCTTTTTGAATAACCCACTAAATCTCACGAAATCATGCCAAATGTTCTGGTCGTTGGAAGGCATTTTCCGGAGAACGCCGAAACTCGGACATCAAGTAGATATGTTCAAATTGACCATTTTCGTCCTGTGCCCGCCATTATTGCAGGACAAACTGTCATAGCCCGAGATAACAAGTTGTGCAGAGATACATATTTCGAATGAGGACACGTAAACGAGCTGATCACCTAAATGCACCGCAGGATGTTACAAACTAAACGTATTTACCGAGCTCAAGACTACAGGCCACGGTGATGTGGCTCTGTTGATCTAACAAGGGACCTCAGAAATTTACAGTATCACAAAATATGTTGAGCTGCGTTGAAGTTGCAGGTGTCGTGATCTGAAGGACGATAGACCGCCACTATTTTCATACCGATTAAAGAGGTCGATTTCTGATCGCCTTGACAGCCTCTGACAAGGCAGCGAAACCCAATGACACCGTACTGCGTAGCAAAATTCAGTTCCACCGTGATAAGTTATTTCTGACTAGGAGTTGCGGTATTTAGAGTCGGCTCGAAGTCCTTAAGGACCCTAATATAAAGAACTCTTAATCGTTCGAGTCAAATGAGCAATCCAATACGAAATTTTGCTCTGAATCTTGGTTCGGGATGATGTCACAATAAAGACACCACAAACGTAATCATGATAAAATGAGTGAAGCCAAGAAAATCAAAACAAAACCGAGACTCTGGCGGACGAATAATTTCACTCCAACTCACTGCAAGAGTTAGCGAAAATCGCACATGAAAAAAAACTGAAACTAAACCAGATTTATCTTACATATGAGATGAGTAATCCAATAGAAAGTGACAGTTCATAGTCCCACTTAAAAAATACTGCTGTATTATCGTCAAGCCGATCCTACTGAGTTCGACCATTCAGTTAGGGCTACCAGATAGCATCCAATTCATTGACAGACCAAGGATTTTGGAGGACTGGCGATGATGTGGAGGACCAAATAATTGTCATAAGCAATGGACGCTGAACAATGCTCCTTTCTCATGGTTGTAAAAGGGTATAACGTGGGATTCCATTGGTGCAAAGTATATACATATATATATATTCCAGAAAGCAGTCGGAAATCGCTGCGGCTCTCCAGGGGCGACAGTCGAGGTGCACTGGATATGTGCAACAGAGACAGTATTGGTAAACTGTGCTAGTAAGCTAGAATACATGCTGCTGGTATTATAAGGTTGGATGTTTTCATGAAGTAATTCACCATGTGATATTACATGGTGAATTATTTCATGTAAACATTCAATCTCCTACTACTAACATGTACCAAATAGTGAAGCTCTGTAGGTCATATCCAAAGCCTTCGTCGTACGCAGGCTCCCTGCACAGAAGTCATCTACCAGTAGGGCCCGATCGCTTCAGCTAGCGGACAGTAATCAAGCAAATCAGTGAGGGATAGGTGCAACATCATGTGGTGAAGTTCAACAAACCGTTCAGAGCCTGCCCGCTAGCGCAATGGCTAAGGCTTTCAACACAAAATCGTTCGTCCCGGATTCGCGTCCCATATGGACTGCTCATCATTCCTAACAAGGATGAAACAGCTTCCATGGTTTCTTTATGGTATTGTCACAACGAGTTCCCTCTCTTATTCAACCTGTCTCTTCTGTCTCCAACCCTATCTGTTTGCCCCTTCTGTCTACCCATAGTATCGCCAATGATAACACGTCCGATACTCCCAACGGTTTATTGTCAAGTAGTGTAGTAGGTGGTTTTCAGTCTGTTAGCTCACATTTTCTCAAGCCTCGTCAGCCTCTAAATCTCGGGTTCTTCAATGAGCGCACTTTAATGCAGGCTGGCCAACAGGCGTGTTTGGCTCTGAGATTGGACTGACTCACTTTTGACTGATGTCTGCTGCGTGAGTGAAACACGAATTCAGGATTCGAGTAGACTAATTCAAGTGACTGCGCCAAACGTCTCGTCAAGATATTTTCTTCGCCCTTCAGGAGACGAAGCAGCTCAAGCTGCGGGTCAACGTGGTGTAGGAATAGTCTTGAGTGAGAAGGCTGAAGCAGCCCTTTTAGATTGGATCTCAGTCAACAGTCGCTTGTGTGCCATGAGACTGCAGGGATCAGTCGGCGTCCGAAAGGATAGTAGTGTTAAGTGTAGTTTATTTGTTATCTCGGCATACGCTCCCACAGACTGCAGCACTGAAATGGAGAAAGACGAGTTTTACGATGACCTCGACACCCTTGTTCGGAAGAGCAAACGCTCTGACATTGTAGTGGTAGCAGGTGACTTAAATGCACAAGTTGGAAAACTGAGTGCATCGGAGTCCTGTTTAGGCATGCGATGCGCGTTTCCTGCACAGCGAACAGACAACGGAGAAAGACTTCTGTAATTCTGTGCAGATAATCATTTATTCCTATCTAGTACGAATTTCCGAAACAGTTCACGTCGCACAGCGACGTGGCGTTCTAACTCGACAGGTACACTGAGTCAGATTGACCATATCGCAGTAAGCTACCATTGGCGTGGTTCTGTCCAGAACTGTAGATCGTAGTGGACCACGTACGTCGAATCGGACCATGCGTTAGTTTTGATGCGATTTTTGCTGCAGCTGAATGGCCATCGGTGCAAGCTACAAATCCGATTGGCTGTCGAACGTTTGTCTGATTCGGCTGTTCGCAACAGCTACGAACAGAAACTGTCCGAGGAACTAAGAACTGCGACCAGTGGCAATGTAAACGATCAGTGGGATCAAATTAAGCAGGCGATGCTTTTGGCAGCGAATTTCGCCTGCGGTCCTAGACCTAGTGTTCATCAAAAACACTGGATCTCTCAAGCGTCGCTAATTCTAATGGAGCAAAAACGCGAGCTGCCTAACTGCAAGGAAATGAATAAGATGCGTCGGCAGTTGCAGCGTCAGTTGACCATAAGCCTTAGGAATGACCGCGGAAGCTGGTGGGTTAAGGTATCCGAAGAGATGGAAGTGGCGTCCGCTTCAGGTAACAGTCAAAGACTGTTTAAGCTTATACGCGACAGCGGTGGGCGGCGAACTTCGGTTAGTGAATTCGTGTGCGATAGGACTGGAAAGCTCATCCATAGTAGACAGGAAAGACTGGACCGTTGGGCAGAACATTTCAAGGATCAGTTTAACTGGCCATACGCTTTCGTATCTAGTCCGACGCCTGGAGCTGTGAATCCTTGGAAGGTGTCACTTGATCCCCCAACGGAAGTGCAAGTGCAGTCGAATATTCGCCTTCTGAAAAGGGGAAAAGCAGCCGGACGCGACGAACTTCCCCAGTTCTTTTCAAATTGGATGGAGAAGTGCTGATGAAATCACTTACCTCCTTGCTTCGTGGTATTTGGAACGAGGAGCGTATCCCGCTATCATGGGGTGAGTCACTGATTGTGCCCATCTTCAAGAACGGTACACGGAGTGACTGCAGCAATCATTGTGGGATTAGTTTAATTCCGATAGGTACCAAGGGGTTGGCTTCGATAATGCTGCGCCGTTTGACACCGATTCGCGAGAGTAATATCCGCGAACAACAGGCTGGATTTCGGCCAGGTCGAGGTTGCATCGACCAAATATTCACTCTTCGACAGATACTCGAAACGCGCCACACGCACCGACGCCCTACGATCGCAGTCTTCCTCGACTTGAAAGGTGCTTTCGACTCCGTGGATCGACCGGCACTACTCAGTGCTCTCCACCGGAAGGGTATGCTAACGAAGTTCTTAAACCTGTTGCGAGCATTGTACTCGCATACCTATGGTCACGTTAGGGTATACGGTGAACTGGCACGTTCATTCGAAACGACTAGTGGCGTTCGACAAGGGTGTCCGATCTCTCCATTCTTGTTCAACTTCGTCATGGACGAGGTGATGGAAGATGCTTTAGGAGGTCTCCGGGACGTAGGAGTCGAACTGGGAAATGAAGGAAAGCTATGCGACCTAGATTACGCAGACGACGTCGTGTGCCTGTTTGAGTCTGCGGACCATGCATAACGGGCACTAGATAGACTGTCGAGATCGGTTGCTCGGTTCGGCATGTGCTTTGCACCTTCAAAGTGCAAAGTACTGTTACAGGATTGGACGACAGCAGCGCTGAACTTGATACTGGATGGAGAGGAGCTGACGATTGTGGACCGTTTCACTTTCCGTGGTAGCTGTGTGTTTAACGATGGTAGCTCGCGATAGGAGGGAAGTATGCGTATATCCAAGGCTCGGGCAGCTTACGCTGGATTGAAGCACTTGTGGCGTCGGCCTGATACTTCACTGAAGTTGAAAGGTCGTGTGTACTGTGCTGCATTGCGTTCAGTTCTGTTGTACGGTTGCGAGACGTGGAGTATGCGTGTGAGCGATGTTCGTCGGTTGGAGGTTTTCGACAACCGATGTTTACGTAGTATGACCAGGATTGGATGGAGTGACCGGGTGAGTAATATTGAGGTTAGGAATCTGGTATTGGGTGCCACTTCTGAGGATAGCTTGTTTCAGCGTATGAAACTTAGTAGATTACGCTGGTTGAGTCACGTGTTGCGTATGACGAACACTCGTCTACCATACCGTGCCCTATTTTGTGTTCCTTCTAGGGAATGGAAGAAGCCATGTGGAGGCCAACAGATGACGTGGCAACGTGAGATGAGAAAATGTACAGCGAACTTAGGTAAAGTAGGTGTCTCACGTCTTCGTGGTTGGGGTCCGAAAGACTCGTCGACTTGCTGGCTGGAGACACTGAAGGATATGGCAGTGAACCGTGGCAATCGTGTTGTCATTTTCTATCGAATCAGAATGATTGAAAACACGTGCGTTTGTACAGTTAGGCTGTGTTCCGTGTGTTGGCTGCGGCAGCATCTTATCTTTTCCCGCCTGTGTAGGTCCACTCCCTGTTCCCCTTTGATATTCACTCTTTTTATATAAACGTGTAACTCTGGGGAACGGCAGCGGTCAGTGAGGCTTGCCTTGCTGTTTAACGCTGAACGATGATGATGATTTATGGTGAACTGAGCGATGATATCATATGGTGAATTATTTTAAAAGCCAGAATTGTTTTTCACCCGACTGACAAACACTGCCCGAGGCAGACTCAAAACAATTTCTTGGAAGAGGCAAAAAATCATCTTTATTGTCATGTAATGTTTATATCCAAGGGGACGCAGCAACGAAAGCAAGGTGAGCAAAAGACTCACTGAGAATCTGTAATGTGATGAAAGGGAGGAAAGATAGATCATTGCACGTGAGACTAACGAAATGACAGTTGGGGATCAAAGCATCGCACGAGCTGACAAAAGAATAAAGCACGAAACTGTACAATTAAGTTGCAGCAGGTGGAAAGCTCTCATAATAAGGGGAAGCAAAACATTAGTTCAGAAGACGACAGTCCCGAGATGGAAGGTGAACGGTTAGTGTTTTCAGACACCAGTAGGATTAATATAGAAGGGAGAAATGCAGAGTGATGTTGGGTCCCATTTTTATATCTTTGCAAGCAAAACAAGATGAATGAAATCTGTACATATGATGTACGCAGCAGAGTTCGTGGAAAATACATCAAACCAACAACAAATTTGGATTTCCATAAACATTCGTGACCTAAATTTCCGTGAAAGATCAACGGGACCGGTGGATGGCTGCTGACGACATGCAGAATAAGACACCTGATAAGCCAAAATGCACAACAATTCTGAGAATGAACATCGCTATTTTTAAGCACATGATCACAAACGCTCGGCTGGCCGATGCGCAAATTCATCACAGGGCGCACGACAGCACCAAAAAGGCAAAGCACCTGGCTGTGTGCACATTAGTGCCACCACAAATAGATTTCGGTGAGTCAGGTGACGGAATCACTTTCACTATTAACCGGCCAAGCGGGCTGCCAGGGCTGGGAGTCAGAGTGTTTGGGACTGGATAAATCAGGTGCATCGGAGCGTTGCAGTCGCCCGAAATCAGGATTCGAACCTACAAAGAAGGAAAAATATAGCATGTACGGCGTAATGTAGACATGTTTTCGACCATCTAAGTACGTTTATCTGCTGTGCGCAAATCACTTCGAAGACCAGTCACACACCTAATAAAGTATGTTGAGTAGCGTACAGCGACCTCAATCAAAATCGACAATTTCGAAGTGATCTACAAAACAGATTTGTAATAGTAAAATCGATTTCTCGCAACAAAACCCAATCACGCTCGATAGGTATACACCAGCTCTTCATGAGAAAAGGCGAAGTGCACATCACATCCTTAGACGGAGCCCTAATACTCTAGGGCACGATGAGGCAAGCTTATAAGAGGGTCCGTCTTGGAACTGACTGATTCAAGAAGAGGGAGCCTACTTCGATTTCTCCAGCAATAAACTACATTCATCTTTTTGTTATATACATGACGTACAGAAGTCATGCAATGAGTATTCCACAGAGAACGTAAACGGAAGAAACGATAGTGAAGCTCTGAATGGCATAAAATCACGGAGAACAAGATCTAAAAATATCAGACTCAGTAATCCATCGGAAAATTCCCTGGTTCTCGCTGATTACAGTAACTTTCGACAAGGGTTGAAAGTAAGAATACGGAAAGAAACAAGTTTGGCGAGACCCTCGAGCATAAAGAATGCGGAGGGAGGCACTGTCGAAATGACGGATGTCGGCCTATAATGAGCGAACAGACACAAGGTCAATTTACACTAATGACCACATTTGTTCTGAATTTTTATTTACTTTTGCCGGGTTAGATAACGACTGGACAGTGAATATTTGTGACTCAGAATTTCAAATGGACAGTCTTCGTGTGAGTCCACTTGAAAACTTTAGCTACAATTCGTCGGTAGTTAGGTTTTGGGTTGGTGAACGTAATAACCCGTCATCAGTGTCCAGGAAACTTCGTCCATCTCCTTTGCATATATATATATATATATATATATATATATATATATATATGTATAAAGCGCATGCACTCACCTCAATGTTATCAACAATCAAGCATTTCGTTCACTAGCATTTGTCGTAACACTATACACATCACCTTAGCGAACTTCTGTTTTTTTCTCATACACCTATAATTGTGTTAATGTTGAGATTTGTAATCCTCAACTCCAAAGAATCCAACGAGACGTCTTGGCTCTAACATAAATCTTGCATCGGTTAATCAGGCAAGGACAACCAAATGGCCTCTGTCTGCTCGTCAGGATCTGTCCACTTGTTGCAATCGGACGACTGACGTAAGTTCGTCGAAGACAAACCAAATTGGTTGAACATCTCTAGAATCTCGTCTTCAAATTGAGCGACGGTCTGGTTGGCTTCCGAAAGAACAGCAGACCAGATGGCTTTCAACTTTTTCCTCGAACCGTGCCGATGCACAACGATTCTAACCTTGCAATTTATTCCACGGCTGACTCATCCGGACTGAGATTTACCAATCTGTCCTGGCATCCAAACATGACTCTGCTTCACAGTTCCACGAATCTTCGTATAAAACTCCAGTGGTCTAGGCATTTTGGCATCTGCTCGTAGCCTCCCCTCCGTTTACTGTAAACTGACCTCCCAACAGAACGACAAATTACATCATTTTCAAGAAAAGGGGGCCTCCAATGGGGGAAGTTGCCAGGCCGTAAAAGGATTTAAACCGGCGATCTTTAAGTTCAAAAGCCGTGATAATGATGGCCTCCCTACCATCAATAGTCCTATTTTAATAAGAAACTCAGATTTCTGACTCCATCGACAAAACCTAGGTGCATTTTTCTAATTACTTTGTTCACTATACTTTCCTATTTAAAGCGGACGTCTGCGTATTTATCCAAAAAATTATCACCACCAATCGTTTAACTACCTTTGGAGTTTCACATGAGTTTTCAAGCACTATATTCAGAGCGTAAATTCTTTCCTCCCAACCATTACCTGTGCCTTCTCCACCGCTCCGAATAACACCGTGTTGTATTTTTGACTACAAGTCTGAAGCCGTGGAGGATTTGGTGGTTGATAACCACGGGACCAATGCAAATAAACTAGGTGACTTGAATACCAACAGCGCCGAATACACTCGTCTGGAACCAGTGCGCTAGAAGTAAGCTATGCTACAAGCTACATGATCCGTTTCGCCACGCGGACTGACAGTTGTACAAACACCTTGGACCTTGTCTTGATATCCACTCCGTTCTTCTACATTAACATCACCAATTTGCGTATCGCATTAGTATTATTTTCTTATTTCGCTTTTACGTTTCTGATATGATCCCATCAACTAAGCGTGCTGTCTAGCATTACGCACGTGCTGATTGCAGTTCGATGCATGCCTTTCTAACGTTTGGCATGACTGCCTAGTCAAAACTGCCCTGTTTTGGTTCCCCTAAAGAACTCATTTCCTTGGCTCGAAGCAGCCCGATTGATGTTGCAAATGGAGCATGGATCAAATGACCGCTGGCGTACTTAAGAATACGTATTCTCATACATGCTGTTTGTTCGCACTAACAACGATCACTTTACAATCATCTCCAATCTAATATATGTCCATGCTGATGACATTACTCTCCACTGTTCCCTGTCTTATCTCTCGTTTGTCATCAACTAACATCTCTAGCGATAGCTTCATGGCTGTATGCTGTCCTCACAGACGGACAGTGGTTGGAGTGGAAATGGGTAGTCAATTAAATGTTAAAAAAGTATAAGGACTTTATCTAGTGGACTGTCTCATGTAGGTTCGATTTGGGATCCAAGGGATTCCTCCAAGCAACGGTTGGACACAATAAATGATATGACTCAATGTTGCAATGGGTGGTGTTCTTGTATTCGAAATCTCTCCTCTGGTATACAGTTGTTCAACTTTGCAATGGATTTCTGACTATTTTTCGTTCTTTTCTGCTTATGGTAAACGGTGTTGTGCCAGCAAGTAAAGCCAAAAACGCTTCCGTATAAAGCTAGTGGTTGTAAAAACTGAACTACATTTCATCGGGTTTCCTTCCCACTACTTCCTCTTCATTCCTCCGCTGACCGCCGCATATAACAATTCTTGCCTCGAGAGGATTCAAAACAGGTTTTCTTCATCATGTCAAACGTTATTTTATATTCCTGCAATCATCTACTCCGTACAAGGCTAAAGTACGTTCCCTTCTTGAACACTACAGTCGGAGCGGAGCGTCACCCTTCAATTCACCTCTCATAAACCGAATCCAAAGCAAGGAAACTATGTTGATTGGTGACTCGACATGACTTACAACTGGTAGTCATTAACTTCTCTCCGGAAAATCGTTCTTCATCGGTTTTCCATCGGAACTGATACTGATCTATCTCAAAGAACTCGCCTCTGTGGTCTCAGTCTCTGTTTCTATTAACTGCCACTCTCGCACACAGGCATCAAGGTATCCATGCAAAGCATGTCGCATAATTCGTTCCTCGAACAATAAAACCGTGGAACACCCTTTTTGTATTCCAGCCCTTTGTCACATCGGTATCAATAAGCTGGCTTTGCCATATCCCGGAAGAAAAATGACACTTTGCTGATACCCTGCAGCTACGCAGACGCTACAACTGCATCCCCCAATTCCGGACCGGGTGGCATAGTAGCAGAATGGAACACAATGCGCTCAAACATGGGCATGACTGAATTCATGATGAACGAATCATAGATATTCAAATATATTCAAATGATTTTGCAACGTATATTACCAAATGTTCTTGCAAACACCTGTCACTGCCCTTCATCATCATCATCACCACATTCTACGGGTACTGCGGGCGGTGGTGTCAGTGGTAGTGATACTGAGAGGTGTCATACTTCATGTCTCCTGGACCATTCCCCAATAACCTTTTAGATGACAGGGACTTTGCTCACACCAATTAATGCTTTTCTTCAACGGATCTAGCCTATAAGCCTAAGAAACTATCTACATTTTGAGCCCAGAAGATTACACATTCAAGACATCAGCAGTACCATTTGTTTGACACTCATGCAATCCTTCCGCCAGATTCCGTCCGTCTTGCTGGCGTAAGCGCCGCTCTCAATGAAAGACCTGAACTGAGGAGATTGGAAGGAATTCCAGTTGATAGTCGGTTGTGCACAGTCATCGTTCCCATAGAAGTAGTTTGTTTATCGTTTCGGCGAAGAAGTCCACAGATTGGAGCTCCGATGAAAATCATACATATCAGAAGCTACGTGATCTCTTCAATAAAACGAATCGAGCTAGTGGTGATTTTAGGGTGCATAAATACTAGAGTAGGTCCGGTGCATACGAAATAAGGGTATCCGGAAAACCGTCCCGGGGCAGATTACAACCAGTCGAATTTGAACAACGTTTGTTACATTTTACTGCAAACTTCTGAGCTTCGAATAGCCGATGTCACTGGGCGTCCCACTGGTCGAATTAGCAATGAACTCAGGCTGATCATTCGTTAATAGTTGCAAACGCCGGGGGGAATTTACGACATTGTCGACCGTACACCGACCGCGCATTTATGTGCACTAAGCTGTGCATGTCATCTGGCAGGCGTTCTAAATGCATGGTGAAGCAACTGTTAGATTATGAAAAGCTGACTTATCCCATTCATACATCGGTCTTTCGAAACGCATGCGTTCCCATCGGGTCCAATTTGGAGCTAGTGTGCATGTGATCATTCCCAATTCGCGACGTGGCCCCGCGAGCCTGTTGAGTGTATTCGCAATCATTCAAAATATATTCCACCGACTTGCCCCAAAAATCTGCGTGGCATGCCACACGACTGTAGCAGGATTACTGACGGTGATTACTAGAAGATAAAATGGACTATGATGTGCGATAGTCTATGGTTGGTTTATCTCAGTCAACTACTCTACGGGACAATGCGGTTTCCGTCAGTTAGAGTCAGCATACACGCTGCGGTGTAATTGATGCACATGCATACACTAGATTTGTCTGCTGATCTGTAGGTACACTAAAGCCAAGTTCAAGTCACAGTACTTTGTTCTTAACACACCCAAGTTTATAGTTTGGTTGAATTTCTACCCATTCAGTCCTGTGATGCGGAGGCTATTTTCATTCTTTTTCTTGGAATATCTCATCACTGACGGTCTGCGTGGATGCGATAGAGATCAGTTTAGCCACGATGATTTTACCGCTAGTATTGGTAAATCCTATCAACTTTCAACTAGCAGCAATAGAATTAGCAAAAATGAAACAGAGGTTAGACCCTTAGATCTTGTGACACTCCCCATTCAAGGCGTAGTAGCAGTAACGGCAGTAGTAGGCAAATGGCGAAACAAAAACGCTTGTAACAGTGTCAGAACAGCCGCGGATCACGATTGGAGCCCGAAAGTAGAGTGGCTGAACGTGAGAGGATCGGGTGCGCACACCTGGTGACTGGTAATAACCGCGACAGTGGTCTTGCTTCCGGAGGAAATTTCGTTTATCCATCCGCAAGAGAAACATGTTACCGTTCGCATTCTTGTCCCTGAGCTTCTGTGGCGTATATATATATAACTGCAATCATAACATCGATCGACCAACGACGAAATATGTCGTCGCGTGTTGAGTGATGATCACGGCCAAACGAATCGCCTTATGCGTAATCCGCTTGAACACGTTTTAAATATGCCCGCTAATCGAATACTTTTTCATGCCTTTTCACAAGCCCTGCGCAAGGCTGGGAGAAGCGATAAAACGATTAAGATGTGATGAAAGGGAGGAGTAGAAAGAAATCAGCTTCCCTCTTTTCTAGTTGGAGCCAAAGAGATGCAGACTGTCGTTGGTTAGAGTCCAACAGATAAGACTTAGGAGAGAAATCAGTGGCATGAGACCTGTGCGGCTAGAACTCTATAATAAAGTAACAAAAAACGATGTGCTATCATCTCAGTAAACTTTTGTTGGCAACGTACCTGATTTCAAGCCGGCGACAGCAACCACGAAACCGTCTGCATACTTCCCATCGTACCCGTTTATTTATCCACTTAAGTATTGAGCGGTGAGTCAGACTTTTGGTTTTTGAGTATAGACTTCCTATAAACAACGCTCACTAACATAGCTCTGCACTTCGCGTGCCCCTTGACTGGCTGCGCTACAATTCCGTCATCGTATTTCGTCGTTTAATTGTCGGATATTTGGTTCCATTATGTTCTCCATTCGCCGGAGTTACCATTGTTCAAAAACCAAACCGTTTCTCAACATGGACTGGAATCAAGCACCGCCGCATCTTAACGCTCTTCTTATCGATCTAGAAGAGGCCGTCGTGCTGGCTGCCAAGCAATACTTACATGTACTCTTCCAGCCAAGATGTCCATTCCGGCATTGTTGAGTACAACATCCGCTCTCTGGTTACGAAAATCTCGGATCTATCCTTCAAACTTCAATCACCGGTCCATGCTCACACGTGTGCCATCTGCATACAAGAACCGCGGCTGAACCCCACATATCGCTGATTCACTCGTGTCGATGGACAGTATCAGACTCCATCGGCAGGACAGAGTTCCTGACAAGAAGATTTGCGGCGGTGTGACAATACAGATAAACTCCTTCCGGTCTGGCAAGTCCAAAGTTGTTTATACGTACCCGCTAAACGCAATTGACTGCCCCGTGAAACAGCATGCTCTTAGGTTTTCTCGAAATACCAGTACGATTACAACGAAGCTACCTATTGTCCCCTTTAGCTCGCAACACAATATCACATCGTTTTTCAACTCTTTTCTGGCATTTGTTGTTCCGCTTCCTACGGATAGTCTGCATATTATTGTGGGTGATTTCGATTATGCATCTACCCTATCACTGACTGTGTTTGACTTGACTGACCTCTGCGTTTCTCCCACCAGAGGCGAACCCATCTTAGACAGAATTATTACCAACCCCCCCTGGATTTATTTTCCTTGAAACGGCGTGCTCCAATTTCAAGTAGTGATCATTGGCTGCTTGTGTTAAGGCCCGAGATATACTCTAGACTCCATTCCATTCCTTCAGCCAAACAAATCAAATCCAGGTTCGCCTTCGCAACTTTTAACACAACCACCTCATTCTACTTCAGAAACCCCCTTCACTCGCATCTATCAGCTTCTCTTTTGAACCCCTGCTCAATGACAACATCAAACTCTTCACAGAGACGGCCAACGCAATCTTTGATATTTCCTGCCCTCAGAAAAACTATTCGTCTTAAACGGCAGGATCTCCACCCAGAAAGTGAAATCTCCAAGAGGACGCAAGGATCACTTCTATAAATCTCGTAATAACTCAATCCTGCAGTATATCTTGAACCCAGTAATAGCTTAAATCAAACGCATCGACATTACATTTCACCAGCCAACTCCTGAGTGGCAATAACAATCGATCCCTTTAGTAAGGCACTCGACCGCATTGTTGGAAGTAAAAGAGACGCGTGAAATATCCCTGGCTGTTGAGTGCTATAATCAAGCTTTTGTCCACACGTCCACTTATACTCCAGTCATATTTGCGTAAGATGATGACATGACAGCTGCTACTTTATTAGGGCAGGGAAGTTTTAGCTTCTCAGCACGGCTAAAACTACCACTTGGGTTGGTTCGGAGAGTCTGTCCTCAACTATTTCAATGTATGTTGCTGTGGCTGTGACGGATTCATTCACATCTTTCATTTACTCCTGATCAAGTTAATCGTCTAGGTTAGACAGGATCTCCACCCAGAAAATGAGATCTCCAAGAGGACGCAAGGAGCACTTCTACAAATCTCGCGTGCAGTATAAATATCGGATGTCGACAGCACCAATCATGCTCTCATCCATCCATTTGGATCTCGGCAATATTTGGACAGGGCGATGATATGAGTTACAATCATTTTTCTAGAGAAGAGGTGCTCGACCTTCTGCGCAGCACAAAGATTACCACAGGGGTTGATCTTGACAGTCTGTCTTCAGCTCTTTTAAGGCATGGTGCTGTGGCTTTGACGGACGCATTTACATCCTTGATTATGTCATCATTAACCTCGTCTTCTATCCCTAACTGCGGTAGACCCGTCACTATTATTCGCATTCCAAAATCTAACAGTTCTACTGCTTTGGCAAAACGTTTTTGCTCGATTGCCTTAACATCTTTTAGTTTTAAACTGACGCCTGCATTCTGCTGACGACCAATTCCAGTTTGCCCATAAAACAAACAGGTCCACTTTGGACGCTTTCGCCTCCTTTATTCATCACACTTTTAAGTACCTACACGCATCCAGGAAATCTGTGCGTTGCACCTTTCAAGACTATACGTCGGCATGTGATTCGGTTTCATGGTCCCTTCTACTTCACAGACTGAAAACATTTGGTAGCCCCATGCCTTGATTAGCACGGCTGTCTGATTACTTTACAAACCGAACCCAGTGCAAACTAATGGACTCTAAAACTTCGAAACCGCTGATTAACAACTCGGGAATGCCACAGGGTGGTGCTCTTTCACCGCTTCTCTACTTATCAACTAGCTCACCCTGTCATCTGTTTAAGTATGCTGATGATGTTGCCCTCTCTCAAGCCGTTTCGAACAACAATGATTTTCAAAATTCTACCAACAACCTGCTGTGTTTATGATTTCTTTGCATAAGCTGGTTTAAATCTCAACACACCTAAATGTTTCGAAGGCCTGTTCTCTCTCGCTCTCGGCCAGCCTACCCATCCGGAACGTCTTTCGTCAATTCGAAAACTCTTACCAGGGTTGATTCTGTGAAATATCTAAGAGTTACTATTGATAAAAATCTGAAGTGGGCTACCCACATTTTTACCTCCGACGATTGTCATTTCAAATCAGGAAGCTTCGGCACTACAATGTGAAACGAAGCACCATCTCCCGATTTGCATACCAATGTTTTTCAAATCATTCTTTACTGATCCCTTGTCATTCTTCCAGGTTTACTGAAAAAGACTTTAAAATTCTTCGTCAGGGGCTATCAATTATTAGCCGTGTATCCTTCATACCGTTAACCGAATTGTCCCTAAATCTTTGTGATCAACACTCATCAGCATTTGAAAAAATTTGCTCAAAAAATTCTTTCGGATCCCAAGCATCCCCTGTACAATTATCTCTCAAAGTGCCGCTTTCATATTCTTACAAGATCCACTTTTCGTTCCATACTCTTTAGAATCAATATCTATAGGAACTGCAGTCCCATATTTAATCCCATATTTAGTCCCATATTTTGACAAAACGTGGCCGGATTTCTGAGCAATATATCATAATGTGCTATGATTATTCCTCGGCGAGTTTTTATATTTTTTACGAGGCTGAGTACATTTTTTTATTTTACTTATTTATTTTTCCTACTTTATTTTTACTCTCAAGTTTTAACTGAAATGCGACATTATTTATTGTACGAAAAAGTCCACACAATACAATAAAATACAATAGAATACAATACTAGAACAAAGTACCATGAGGCAGTAACTCAAAGCCGCTGGACAAATGGATAAGAAAGGTGCTGAAAGCATATAACAGCTTACCGCTTTCAACGGACGTCCTCGGAGACGGGGTGAGAGCGGTGGGAGTGGCATGAGAATTTGAGAGTTGTCTCGTCTTCGACCTTTCGGTTTGACCCCGAGGCCAAGGACGCTTTAAATAAGAGCTTCTCTTGTCGCGAGCCCGCTGATTCTGAAACCAAACCTGCACAACACGAACCGGAACCCCGAGCTCACGGGCTAGACATTCACGAGTCTGTAAAATGAAAGTACGTACCATGTTTCATTAGTTCCGATATGCAGGAGTACGAGAAAGCAAAAACAAATAACTGGATGAGTTTGGATTCACTATAAATTTCTCAAATTTGATAACCAAATCCTACAAATGAAATAAAGCGAAGCCGATAAAAGCAAGAAGGCTGACAGAACATAAAGGAACGGAGGGCAGGCGATTTACGATTAGACATAAACTACCAGGCGAAAGGAGAATGGAGGTGTAGCTGACCCAATATTGCGCTTTATGGTGACTAGTTGAAAGCAAAGTAGGTTCCTGCAGACAAAGCTTCAGGGCAGTAACTAAGTGAAAGTCAGAAAAACGTGCAAAAATATGTAAATCAAAATCAGTCCATAAGAGACCTCTTACTGTATGCACGAATGAATGCCTCCTTAACATGATGAAGCGAGTAGAAGACGCACGGTACCAAAAAACAAATTACGATGCGATGGAGGCATAACAGATTCAACAAGATTCCATGCTAAGCCAACAGTTGTCGGTTCTCTTTCATATTTCGGTGGAAAAACATATTCGACAAAAATAATGCTACCATCTGTCTCTGGCACACGCATAACCAAAAATTGTCTCGTCCGACCAGTAGCGGGTTGGTATATATATATATATATATATATATATATATGCGCGACGACCGATGCAGTATTGAATTATATGGAATTATTTGTAGGCGTGTAACTCATGGGGTTTGATGGACGGGTACATGTAGGGAGTTTAGCCACTAAGCAGAACGATTAGAGTTCTCAATCAAAGCCTTTGGTTCTGACAAGAACCTGACCGCAAGGCAGCGGGGTATTGCTGAGTGGAAGCCCATCTACTTGGATCAATTATTCTTCCAATCGTTTTTACGACTGAGCTGCTAACTCAGATCAACCCCCAATTTGGAGGACCAGGAGACTACTTCGTCAGGACTCTACCCATTGGTCTTCCAGGAATGATTGAATCTTCGGCTTCAGATACGCCATATTGTATAGATCGTTGGATTATGGAGGAACGCAACCAGTAACGCCACGTCAAGATGCAGTCCTGTTGTGACGGTAACGCAACAACCCGCAAAATGAAACTTCAGAGGACGTTGACAAACAAGGAGAGGAAATAACATACCATAACAAACCAACTACTTCCTTGTGTTTTCACCTTAAACATTTCGTGATTCTTGGGTGCTTTCGGATTACTCATATCCAGCAACCTCATCCAGCTGTTACTCTACAGGAACAAGGTTCAGCTTCCAGCCAATCCACTTCTGGCAAAACTGGGTCAAGGCTGACAATGAGCCAACCAAACTGTTTTCAAAGTGTTCTACCACATACTCCTGAGAGTGAATCAATGAACCGCTCGTTTTAATCAAGTTTCGGACGCACTTAGAGCTAATGGCTATTTCTAAACGGTCAACATAAACCGTGAATTTATGCGCAGGCGCTTTTTGGCCTTGAAGGAGTAATTTAAAGTCTGTGATTATCCTGGAAGCCTGAATCGCCAGGGGATTCAAAATTAGTTGAAGTGGTTGCATAATGCAACTCAGCGAGGTGACGTACTGGGATGCCGCATTTCAAATACTGGTTTCTTCGAAGGAAATTCGTTAATTCCTATCACTATGTGCGAAAAGTTTTGACATTGAAGATGTTCCAGAAATTCAGTGTTAAGTTCAACGTTGATGTCGCGTAATGAATCATGAATGGCTTATCAATGCGATGGAGCGCATCAACAACTGTCACCATAATAGAAAATATTGCAACAGTTATGAAAATGGGGTTATCTCACTCTGAACCTGGGTATCTTAAAAAACAGGAGACCACGTAAATCGAATCACGGGGTAAATTCTGATAACATGGGCGTTTACAACTTTGGGCAGGATATTCAGTATGAAATTCGAACAGTACTTTTTCCAATAACTGACTAAAAGTGATAGACGGTCCTCCCTGACGTTGCCTGGCTTGTTACCATGCCTGACCTGAGATCTTATGTGATGCTATATCAATCCAATTTTCAAAGTTATTGTTTCGAGTTCTATCAGCCCAGTGGATTGGCCTCTAGAAATTATGAGACGCCGTTTCCATTGTACTCATGCACGAAGCATTCCGTTCAAGTTTCCTGAGTTTAGTTTGCACACCGGGAGTTTAAGAATAAGACGTTTACTCAAGATAGCCTGTGTTCACCGTGGAAGTCAAAAATGAGAAAATTACCAGGACTGAAGTAGATATTGAATATTTGGACACTATATATTTATGCCAACCATTGACGACCGCACAAAGACATACGAAGCATACGATCTACTACAAAATTAAATAATAAGTCTTTTGTTTCAGCGAGGTTTTGGTAAAGTACAACGGCAGTCCGGATTGATCCCCTGTTTTCGGACACTAACCAATGCATATAGATTATTTATCAAACCAAAAGTGCTGACGTTTGCGAACATGAACGAGGAAAATTGTTTTTAAATTAGAGAATGATTTAGTATTTACTTTGCAAAAACGCATATGTGAGCTAGTATGTAGTCCAACCAGTACTAAAGCAGCCTGTGGGAATACCCCGCAGAAGAGTTCGACTTCATAGCCATTAAAGGACGAGACAATCACAAATATGGCGTTACTAACATAGTGCTTTCAAGCTTCGAAGACTGGTTTACTAATCACTATACTTTTTGGTACAGAGATCACGTGGAGCAGGACCGTGCCACGAGATCAGTGTAGGAGTGTGGGTTTACTCGATCACAAACACACGCACAGACTTTTGCATATCAGTTCATCGAAATCGACTTCGGTGACCAGGCATTCGCTCATACCAAAAAACGGGCGGCTGGACGCACATGACTGTATGTGCGCGAACTAGATCAGTTAACTAAGATCAAATATTAAACGATGCATTGTGCCAATCGGTAAAAATTAGGCTCCATATAACGTATCTCACGTGTGTGGTGTGCTGTCAACGTGCGAACCCATGAGTTTGCTTAGTAAGACAAAATGCCGTGAGAGAACAATCGAAGGCAGGGTTGAATGGTTACGAAGGAACAAAGAATCGTTCATGTTCCAGGCGTGAGGTATTACGCTGGTTTCTTTAGTAGACCCACTTCAAGAAAAAAACCCGCTTTCTGTACTCATGCAATGAAACGTTGACACTCCATTCCGTCTATCCCTATTTTCAATGAAATTTTGCGAAAAATAACGCCACTGAGCGTACACAGCGAATCGAATTAAATAAACTCCAGTAGCGCACACAAATAACAAACCATCAAAATTCCATTCTCCATATTTAACAAGGGAACGCGTAGGTTACTAGCTACATGCATGCGAAGAACAAACCAGGATTTATTCTGCAACTAATCGGAAAATTACCAGGAATAATTTATGGTAAGAATTTCAGCAGACAGTATCCAGTGATACCCTGCGAACCAGAACGAGCAAACAACTGACTGAATTACTGTCGCAAATGGCCAGCGATAGCCATATCACGAACCATTTACTCTTCGGCCTGAGGCGTACATTGCAAACGTCGTAATGACAACGGCAAGTCTACCGACGAAACATAAAATCCGTCCCCTTTGTGGGCAGCTTAAAATTTTGCCATGAATTAGAATGATAGAACCTCCAACGACACTTGTATTGCATTGCAAAACTGTAATTTGTAATGCATAGGAAAGTTTATAAAGATCGGAGGCGACCAGTCTGGTTTGCGCAATCCTTAGCCACACACTAACGTGTCCCGATCTCCGCAGCTACTTCGCAACTCCGAACAATAGTGTAGCAAAGATTAAAATACCATAACACAGGATCATCAAAAGCAGAAATATGGTTCACCTAGGAAAACCACTGATTACGGCCTGTAGTCATATCGATTAGTCCCAAATCTTCGCGTTAGGGGATCTGGTGGACCCTAACATGGTAAGCTAGCTCAACCTACTCTAAAAGGTTCACTGGTCAGGGCTCCCATATCTTAGCGTCAACCTATGAACTGAACACCTTGACCCATCTTTCAGCTATCAGTTGCCTCGAACAACACTGCATGGCGAGGGAATAAACCTGCGAGCATGGATAACATGTCCCAACCACCATAATCTACCCAAATCCAGTGTCTCTACTGAAAGATAAATCCCAGAACCAGGTACCTTGGATTAAACCTCTAAGTTATCGAGAATATTTTCCCACTATATTCTACCAGCACTACGAAAACGATGATATTCAAACACCGAAAGTCTTTGCACACCTCTTCGCAACGGCCTTATGCGAGGACCAATCTAACCAATGCAGTGTAAACTTGACCTTTAATCGATAACCGGATGCCGTGACGACAAAACAGATGCCCCAAATTTATGGTTACAAATCCAGCTCTGTGTACGCAACGATACTTCAATGGAATAAATTTTTCTGGAATATCCGTCAGTGAAGAGCGAAACTGCCTTTTATCTCTATCATTTACTTCCTTTATAAATGAAATGACGCTGCACATCATATTCCAGGAAGTGGACCGCGACCAACAGAAGGTTATCAAGGGGGAAGTTGACCGGCGGTGGGCGGATTCGAATGAGCGACATCCATGTCCAAACGCCACGACCTTATCCGCTTGGCGCTTGATCGAGTCGCGCGCCGCTTTCGGATCAAAAAAAAACATCATGAGGTAATGGAAAGTGCGCTAATATTTTAACATCTATCACTACCCCGGCCGCGTAGGAGACCAGCGTGATTCCCGTAGAAACGCCCTTCGCGAGCAGACAATCAATGAGGAGTAGTGCTCGCCAGCGATTTGAGTCCAATGTTCACCACATTAATTTCTGTGATTCCTGTATTCCAATAATTTCCTCGTAAATCGATACGGTCACCGGCTGTCCTCAAACAGTAAACTCGGCTTTTGAAACCATCAACACCAATCAAAGCATCTGTCGAATAAAGTCTAGCCTGATCCTAGTAGAAATCACCCTTAATTTCCACAAAGCTACCGTTCATGGGGGCACATGCAGATACGATGAACGAAACTGAGCAGTTCAGTCGATTGGTACCAACACGTAGAAAACCATCTGACCGAACCGCACACGAACGTCTTTCACTAAAATTCAATCTAAAAGTGCACGCCCGCCCTCTTTTTCAAAACAACTTCGAGCGCTCGAAATCGGGGCACTTAACGTGGGCAAGGTGAAGTGAGACCGACATTTTATCTAACAATCGAAGACTGATTACAGAAGCGGGGTTTTATATGGACGTTTCAGAGATGCAGCATACAAATATATCAACAGTTTTAGCTAGATCAAACTGCTGCCTCATCTGCTTTAGCTTGCGGACATGAAAAGCGGCCAACTGAAAAGAAATGCGTCCAAATTATTTCCTGACTCTTTCCCACTGCTATCGGCTGGCAATTTTTTGTGTAATTTTATAAGGGTCCCACATCAGAGGTATGTAAGTTAGTTAGAATCCTCAAAGAAGGGATGCTAGAAGTCCCTGAGCCAGAGATACTCCACAGCTGCCTACGCTGCAGAAGGGGTTTTCCTCTGGGAACCCTAACCGCAGCCTGACTTAAAAGTATCGCCTGTAAGTCGGTGGGGTTCCACACCACCACAAGGACTCTCAGCAGAAGCAAACCTATCACTCTATCAACCCCGATCCGCACAATGAACAGCGCGGTCCTGACCTGACTATTCTGTGCGGTAAGCGAAGTAATGTTTCGTAAAATGGAAAAACGGAAGACGTCTTGCGTCATTTCGTCCCGGAAGTCTTCAGTTCACTCTGTATCTTGGTCACTGTCGTCCGTCCCCTCTAACTAGCAAAAAAGCCAAGTCGAGTCAACAAAAAGGTTCGTTCATTAATTAAAATCAAACAGCTAGCATTAGCCTTCTGTGATCAACACTAACTAACCGATTCTTCCGTTGGCTAAATTGGTCCTTCAATATTCATCGACTTTCTCATACAGCGTCTTCGCTCAGACCATCGCTTGGTGTAATCAGCGCAAAATCGCCACAACTCTCTTGATCTCTGACCCAGGTAATGGTTATGACGAGTCACTCCTCACTATCCTCATATCTTTCCTTCTTTGACGAAGTCACTCCGCTCTTATCCTTCCTGGTTCATTGACACTGCTTTTCCTTCTGCTTCCTTTGCCTATGTTTCGCTATCTTCTCAATCTTTTTTACTCGGTCTCGATATCACGAAAAGCTTCTGGTTCTCCTCAAACTCGACGAATTCCATTTGCTGAGTCCTCTGATGACAAAGCATCGAAATTTCAGTCGCATTTTACTTCCACCAAGAAGTGCATGATGTTTCTGAAGCTTCGGAATTCAAGTTGATCAGTGGGTAGCACGTCCAGAGGTTCACTGTTTCTTTGATGTACCAGACTGCCGGAGATCGCCTCGGCTTCAATAAATGAGCTCACTGTCATTCACGAAAGCATCAAGTTCTTTTGGAGAGCTATCATATCCCGCAGCGCAACTGCTGGCAACATTAGTGCGATCAATAAACTCATCATTAGGACGAAAAGGAGATTGTGGTCAGTTCTGTTGAATGATCCATGTGAAATTCTCCCACCTTCTTCAATACTGTTAGAAGTTCGGCTCTCTCAGATGCATCGTTGAATGAGCAAGCAGTCATTCTAGTATCATCACCCGAGATGAATCGCACCACTGTCAACTGATATCATCAGAAACATCAGGCAAATTTATCAGTTCCGCAAAACTGAAAAAAAATCAGTTTCCAGTGATTCGGCGCCTCCATCAGTCGCTTTCAATCACAAAAATGTTCAACCAACAGGGTTGCACGAATCTCTATGCTATAGTCACTTTTATCGAATGACAAACGACCGCGATACAAAATCACATTGGACGCGTTGGGAGTCCCGGACTGGGCGAATACCATCCAAAAGGTGCATACATCGTTCGACTAGTTGCTGGCTTGCAACAGCCGAACTAACCGTTGCTTGACAAGTAGCACTCGATTGTGTGCGGACGAGAGGTGCAACCTCAAACAAAAGCCGTGACAATATAGATGCCACTTTGTACACTGTTTTCTAGGCTCTTTGTGGATTTACATTCATGAAACTGGCTTATGTTCTGGCGGGATTTGGTTGCAAAAAAGTAAGTGTAGCAATTAGACACCTAGAATAGGACCACTGTACCGTCAGAAAAACTATAACGCACTCACTAGTGTTGCTACTTGCCACTAAATTTCCCGGATAGGGACGGAACCACGTTTACTAAGTAAGGCCACGAAACAGAAAAATGATGCTTTTTTGGAAACGCAAGACTGAACAATGAGTGAATTCGTCTAAAGGACTGTTAGAATAACGATCAGGCACATTTAGTGGCTATCCCATTTCACGCAGTCTACTGGTCAAAACGATCAGGAAAAAGTCAATTGTACTTAAAATTGATATTAAAAAATCTTGTGAAAAATACAGGTCAAGGATGTGGATGATGAATTTCAAAATAAAGAAAAAAGGAGGAGTCACAATCGAAAAGAAAAGAATGTCAAGTTTCACTGCTTTATGTGCACTGTTTATCAAAAACTTCCTTTCCAGAACCGTTCAGGATTCTATAACACTTATGTAGCAATCAATAGAACTACATAAAATGAAGACCACTGGTTCTTTCTTGAGTGAATCGAGATCCAAATTTTTACGTAACAAGCACAAACTCAGCAGATGCAAAGGTATCAAATATCTGGCAACAGCTTATGTGCAGTGACCATTCAGAATGAAGCAAATGCAAAAGCATGACCTCTGATTACACGCTGATAGATATCAAACAGCACAGAGAATGAGAACTATGTTCCCCATGTTACTGAGTCACCGTGGAACGGGAGGAAGTGTAGGGGGAGAAATACACACATCTGTTGCGATAAGAGAACAAGATTTCGAGATGAAGTTCCAAAAAGGAGAGTATGGCATACACAACCATGGCATTTTTATTCGTGCTAATCGACGATAAGTGAGTGTGAATGAATCAAAGTAGCACAACCCACTCGGTATCTTTGGAGGCCCCTTAAAATCACAAGAAAAACAGCAGAAGAAAAATAGGACAAAGACAATCTATCAAATAATTCTACTTAATTTTATCATGGGGTGAAACTTTCAACACAATAAGACACAGTTCTTTCAAACGCTAAATTTTAGTTGTTGTTTACAAAAGGTAACACAGAATTGAATTGTCCCGGCCACTGATTTCTCCGTCTAGAAGCTAACTTAGTGCCGGTAGTTCATCATCCCAACGGACAGATCTAAATCAAACTGGTGTGGTCAGTCGAAAACTATTCACACCACTACATTGCGATCATAAAGGCATCGTGCGAATACTAAAAGGGAAAAGGCCACTTTGCTCTGGTGTGATGAGTCACAAAAAGACGAAACACGAATATACCCAGGAGAACAGGACTGACTGACAAACTCTTCTGTCGAACAACAAACGGACTTGGAATCGGACCGACTGCAAGCCGAGGGCAAGCACAGAGTCAAACAGACCGCGGACTGATGGAAAGTGGTTTGATTTTGTGATAGGTACAAAGGGGAACGGGGGCGGCATTCGATATGAAGACCAAAGACTAGATAATGAGCCCTTAGACGGGAAGCAATCAGCTGAAGAACTCTACCTTGTGTGAACCTACATAAACCACTTGATTATGGTAAATGAACGAAACTCTCGTGTCCATCGACCGAAAGTTATTCGACCGTTCTCACTTCATTGGGTGGGCTGGGAGTGAACTAGAGTCGAGACTACCGGCTGAAGTCACTGAAGTTAGCGACTGCGACAAACGAGATGTTCAAACAGCGATCATCGCTTGAGAGAGATAAGCACTGCCTATAATGATTGTTGTAAATCAATTACTAATAAAGTGACTGCAATAGCTGCCAACTGCGTTTATTGAATAAGCTGTTCGGTGAGAGTAGGTCGAAGAATGCGAAAACATCATTGTAGTAACGGTGCTTTGAAGGCACCGACTTTACCTACTTGCTTACCGTTCGGCGTAATGTGAACCTCAGACATAAGAAAACAAATAAGAATTTCGAAACCAAACAGCCAGAACGTGGGGTTGCCAGATCAACCCCTTACTAAGCGTCGGAATCACAAAAAGCGCAATTCGATGAGCATCAGCATACAAGTGCACGTGTACGTGGAGACAGGGCATATGTTACTCGAGCTGACGGATCAGCTACCGGCTGGCGATTTAAGTCCGCACACTTTACTCAGTATCCGGAGAGCTAGCCTGAAAAAGTGATCTCAGTTCCTTTGGAGGCCCATTCACTAGAATAGGCGTACAAAAAATTGTTTGTTCATGACTTACGCCCACTAAACAAGTCTGAAGATGGAAGATTAAACTTCGGTGAAAACCTGGGGCTGAAATCGAATAAAACAATCCGTAAAAACTCACCGTTTTCGGGGGTCTCTGGTTAACTTCAAATGCTTTCTGAAGATGAAGTCGTTGGTCGTCAGTAAGAGATGTCCGAATGCGTTTGTTTCCATGGCAGGTAGGGGAATTCAATGGTTTGGGGTGAAAATGCCGCTTCCTAGGACAAACCGGATCACTTAAACAGTTTGTCTGATTGTCAACAGTGTGGTCTTTATGGTGCATTTCCTGATTATTTATTTCTACACTCCGGGATCCACTTCGTTTTGAAGTTGCTGGATGACAAGGACGGGTGCGGGGACGTGACTCCGACGAGTCACTCAACTTCGCGCTGCATTCTGATGCGTCTCGACTGGACAAGTAATCTGATCGGCAAATCGGTCGACTGGATCGAACATCAATTGTGTAAGGATCACCAGCAGCTAATGGCTGTTGACAAACGCAACAAGTAAAACAGGATACATGGAAAAACAGAGGCTGTTGGTTAGCGTCTGTCGCGGCAGGATGTGTCTTAGGATATTGAGCACGCATAAACAATTCGTGACTGCGCATTGGCTGACGGCAATTGACGCATCGGGTTGCATGCAGCCTTTTGTAAAAAGATATATTTCAATGAGAATGTGTAAAGGGGAAATGGGAAAAGTAAGAGTAAGTACTTAGTATTCACAGATAAACTTCAAATCAATCCAGAAGAATAAACGCCTTACAAAAAATGAATGACAATAAACCGAGTGCACTGAGGCAGAACTATACCATTTCCCCCCTCAGATGTTTCCGCTGTGACTTGGAGTGAATCAATCGTAATATCAACTGGATCTAATGTCATTTCAACTGAATCTATCAGTCAGCTTAACCTATGTGACCAGGTATTCGACTAACTTGCCAGCAATGTACCGCGTCCAACGCTCCACGAATTTTCCAACCCAAGACCTCGCATTCGAAATCTCACTAACTTTATGATTAAACTGAACCCAAGTCATCAGTCTGAGGTGAGGTGGATGAAGTCATGTAGCCTCTGCACCGTTCTGTGCGTGAAATATGAATGATGTCATCACAACGGGCCTGCGCCAGGGGTGCCTACCCCACCCAAAGAGCTCTCCTAAGCCGAAAATCAAACTAGGTTTAGCTATCGGTTACAAAACAGACGAAGTCGTCTCAAAGAACCGGTATCCAGGACAGTATCGAAACTGGCAAGATCGGTTGTTTAGCCTCTGAGGAAGCCATTCAAGCGAACCATGGAAGAAAGAAGCAGTTTACCAGTCAAAAATCTTCATTAAATGAACGAAAAAATAAAGGGCTAAATTATGACGGAAGTACCTGAAGTGAAAACGGCATTGAAAATTCATAAACCAGGGGTAAATAAGTAAGTCAACTAACATGTGCACCATTATCAATGCTCAGCAGCCGATCACTTAACTTCATAACCACGTAAAAATAAGACAACTTAATGGGTAACAATAAATCGTATTGGGCAATAGACCGAATTTTTCCCTTTTCATAATATCTTGTTGGTAGACCTGATTATTGATTGACTTTTCTAGTTATCGACGGGTCACGGTGGAAATCGTCTTTTCAGGTGCCAGATTGGTAAATCCCACATTAGGTCAAACATTATTTTACTGCTTTTCAGCATATCGTTAAACACCATGAAGACCACTGCATCCACGAATAGGCACAATTTTTCATCCGAGAGCATTCTTACTTCGACTGCAAAAATGAACACCAAGGGGAATGATGGATGGCTCATAACAGCGCCTGATTTAGTGAGACTCTGTGTGGTCCGTCCATTCCAATATCAGGAATTCGACCCTTGGTTTCCTCTAAAATAAACTAAGGCACTGTACCATCACACTAGTACCCTTTCCAATGCTCTTTCTGCGCAATCGGAAAGTCACTGAGCACTCATCACTACCGCTAAAATCCGAGGACCGAATGGTAACGACGGTTCGGATCATCAACTTCTTCAACCTTCTACACATGCTACATTTTTGGCTGAAACCCAAAAACCCCACCCATATGATAGCAACCAATTCCAATGACCAAAACAACACTTTTCACTTCTTCGTTCTCAAAGATTGTCTGCCATAGTGTTTATCAATCACTGTGGCCCGTAAAGTCCCAAATGTCGAATTTTTCAACCATGAATTTCAAATACTGTGGATAAAACTCCAAATAAGTACCCCTAAACGTCGCTTTTATCGCTCTTCGATCCGTGGTTATACCATTTTTCACTTTTAGACTTCAAAAAATGAACAAATGCACAGCTGTTTCATCCTTGTTAGGAATCATCAGCAGTGCATATCCACCGCGCCCCAACTGGGACGCCAACCCGGGGCGAACGATTGTGAGTCGAACGCCTTAGCCATTACGCGACCGGGCAGGCTCTGAACGGCTTGTTGAACTTCACCACATGATAATGCACCTATCCGTCATTGATTTGCACGGTCACTGTCCGTTACCTCTGAGCGACCGACTCCTATCGATAGATGAATCATTTAATGTAAACATTCAATCTCCTACTACTAAAATGTATCAAGTAATCAAGCTCTG
>LUCM01000469.1:0-23698 GCA_008360955.1 Fasciolopsis buskii | reverse complement strand
TTTTAAGGCGAGGAGTTAAATAATTAGAGAGCACTAAAACCCAGGTAATTCTGACGACGCCTGAAGGTGAATGGATGGTACGGAAAAACTGCGGAAGTGTGACGAATAAGAGGAAGAATATTTAACCAGTCAGTGTGTTCCCGTTGGCTGTTGGACGACTGGCAGTGACGAAAAGTGACGGGGTTGGGTAAAGAGAAACCGAGTAGACAGGCTGCTCTGGGGCAATAGTCCTGAACACGAGATAGATCGATGTTTCTATAGGCGTACAATATAAAGCGTTACATCAAACGTCAATGTTTACAGCGTGTGTTACATACGTTGAATCTCAGTAGAAATCCTCAGCTAAGAATTATTCGGGCGAGGGATCACTCCGAAATAGGAGTACCAGAAAAATTGTAAAATCTTCTGCCCAGGAAGCCTCCTAGGTACACGGGAATTCGAGACACCTACCCCTGTATTTACTCTATATGACAAAAACTAGAAGAGAAACCTCACTGTGGGGAGCAGTGACCGCAGCACACAGGGGCAATGACTTTGGCAGACGGCAGCTATTTGGGCAGATTAAGGATGGCAGCTACCAGAGAGAACTGTTGCATCTTCAAAGTCGCTTAGATGAAGGTGTGCTTTGGGTGGGACTGTGATTGTCATGGATTCAACAAATCTAGGTCCAAGCCGTGAGTGAAGTTGAAAGCAGAGAGGAACCGTGCTCAATTTGAATCAGTGTCCTGGTGACCAATGCGAAGATGGTAAGTTGTCGGAAACAGTGGTGCCATTGCCACAAAGTGGACGGAACGAGGATAAGCGCATTTATGAAAGAATCATGGCCTCAAAACATTTAGTGTAAAGTTCGTAGTTTATTGCAGAACGGCAAGCTCCTGTAATCATGATTGCCAACATAACCACTTTTCTTCTCTACGCTTGATTTCATTTTTTGAAAGTTAGAAGCACAGAATCAGTCCAGACTAAATGGTGAATGTCGACACTGGAACAGGAAAGGCTGCCTTTTAACATATAAGCTGGCTAGTGGGCGGGGCTGACGGAGTGCTTCGGCCACCAAACTTGAAAAACGCCTCGGTAAGAGGTGAGCCGCAGGAGGACGCAGCTCCAGAACATGGCCTGCGCTACCGACACACCGATCAGGTCCGAGGTGCACTGCCTTGGTGTCGCCCTGCCAAAGCGATGGACCTGCACCATAACCTTCGCACCTACTAAGTCATCGGAAAGCAGAGAAAGACATCTGGAAATATGACGTAGTTGGCGCCAGCAGCACGCGTATTCACGTTTACAGCAAGGGGATCATCCCGGAGAGCCGAAAACCGGACGAGAGGTCTTGGATCGATCTAAGGAGTCGTTATTTAAATTGAGATTGTACCAACATTAGTATGTTGGCAGTCGAAGGTTATTCGAAATATAATCAGATGGAAATGGAACACTGACATTTTATATAGAAAGGAAGGCTCTATCTGCGTCAGAAAACGTTTTAGGCAGTAGGTAAATATTAGAGAGCATAAAACCCAGGTAATTCTGACGACCGCTAAGGAGGATGGTCGGAAACTGCGGAAGTGTGACGATAAGGGAAGAATATTTACCAGTCAGTGTGTCCCGTTGGTGTTGGACGACTGGGCAGTGACGAAAAGTGACGGGGTTGGTAAATGAGAAACCGAGTAGACAGGCTGCTTGGTGCAATTAGTCCTGAAAAGAGATAGATCGATGTTGCTTATGGCTTACAATATAAAGGCGTTTAACAGAACGTCATGTTACAGCTGTGTGTTACAGTTAGATCTCAAGTAGAAAATCAGCAGAATTATTGGGCGGGGATCAGCTCCAAATAAGGTATCCAGAAAAATTTGGTAAATTTTTGCCAGGAAAAGCTCTCTAGGTGTTACGAATACTACAAAAGCACCCTAGTTTTCTTTGAAAACTAGAAGAGAACTCACTGTGGGGAGCAGTGTAACGCAGCACACAGGGGCAAATATTGGCAGAGCAGCTATTTGGGCAGATTAAGATGGCAGCACCAGAGAGAAACTGTGCAATCTTATGTTCGCTTGATGAGGTGTGCTTTGGGTGGCTGTGATTTCATGGATTTCACCTAGGTCCAAAGCCGTGAGTGAAGTTGGAAAGAGAGAGGGAACCGGGCTCATTTGAAGCAGTGTCTGGTGGACTCATGCGAAAGGTTAGTTGTCGGAAACAGTGGTCCATTGCCAAATTTGGCGGACGAGAATAGCGCTTTATGAGAAATGATGGCCTTCAAACATTTAGATGTATAAAGTTCAAGTTTATGCAGAACGGCAGCCTGTATCAGATGCCAACAAACACTTTTTCTCCTTGAGTTCATTTTTTGAAGTTTGAGCAAGAATCAGTCAGACTAAAATGGTGAATGTCGACACGGGAACAGGAAGGCTGCTTAACATATAAGTGCTAGTGGGCGGGGCTGACGGAGTGCTGGCCACCAAACTTGAAAAACGCTGTTAAGAGGTGAGCGCAGGAGACGCAGCCTCCAAACATGGCCGCGCCCGCACACCGATGCAGCCGAGTGCCTGCCTGGTGTGCGCCAGCCAAAGCGATGGACCTGACCATGCCCCGCACCACTAAGCTCTCGGAAAGCAGAGAAAGGAATCTGAATATGACGTAGTTGGCGCCAGCCAGATATCACGTTTACAGCAATGGGTCATCCCCGGAGAGCCGAAACCGCGGTAGCCAGAGGTTGAAGTAATTATTTACATCCGAGCAGAACTGGACAGTCTAGAAAGGAAAAGAATAAGCATCGATCTGTCCCTGCTGCCAGCTGCGGATTAAGATTCAATCGGTCGTATTAGTAGCTCAGACAATAGAAATACTAGTAAGTATGGTGCGGCTAAACCATGGGGTTGATGGCAAATGTGGCCATCAATCCAGAGTTTGCGTTTGTACAGATGGATGGGCAGGTTTGTCAGGCATGTGGATCGTCTACGCCTAAGCGCAAAAAGACCATGGTCCCGCATTTAGATGGACGGACAAACACCGAGGGCAAAAGACTTAAATACGGAACAGGCCAAAAAACCGTGCACTGAGGGCCGGATAAATTGAAAGTGAAGATATAGTGGATTATAGCCGATTCTAGGAGATCGTGCCGTTCGAGTACAAAAATGGCTGGGTCCAGGAGGAATGGCAAACGGAATCTGTCAAGAACGGGAAAAGGAAACCACTTAGGACTCTACGGCGGGGCAGGAGGGAGGACGTCCGAAGAGTCTGAAACGGACAATGTGAGTTCGATGAGGGTTAGGAGGGGACGAATTCTAAATTTCGACCTAGTTTAGGCTGAAGTGCGTACTTCGGACTTGTCAGAAACACAGATTATTCCGACGAAAAAATTCGTCGAATTGGGGGAATGGATGATAAGTATGAAATAATGGTGTGAGCGGAGAGCCGAAGACGGTGGCCGAGTACAGACACAACACTGTTTTGGTGAAGGTGTAGGAATTGGTTGAGTATTAGGACAGCGGAGTATTTGGGCGCCCCCTAAACTCAATTATAGCACTGATGCTAATGAGACCAAAGCTAGACTACTGAACGATAGGATTAGTAATAATATTAATTTATTTCTTGATTTGCAAGAATCGTGCACAGGGAAAGATCAAATTCTTACAAAGATGATGCACAGGAAATGCGAATAACAGAAGCCATAAGGGATAAAAGGACGAGTGCAACCTTGAGTTGTTGGGGCAGCGCACTGGAAAGTGAAGTGGAATGCTGCAGAGCAATGTATATAGTACTAGTATGCCAGTGAGAAGTCAAAACTAGAAAAATATTTTGCAAGACAATGCAGAGTATGCCGAGACTGTTTGCTAGCGGAGGACTACGAGTCACTTCGTGTTTAGGTGCACAAAATATGCGCATAGCTGGCGCAAAGCATGGCCGGCGCTCATTGGCGGATAACGAGGTATGACCGGAGCCCCTAAATGTCAATAGCGTTACATAATGGACGGAAACGTTGAGATGAAGAGATGGGAAGCAATGGTAATGGGACAGTTGGATGGAAGTAGTGAAAGCCAAGTGGAACGCTATGAAATTGGATAGACAAGTACCTGGCAACAACAAACGGAGGATAAAATGCTGAAGATGGAGGAAGTCTGTCAAGATCGTTACAAACTATCTGGAGGGTACTTTATGAAGCTTTATATGCGGAACTCTCATGCGGATGATGATAAGCTCTACTGGGTGGTTCCTCGGATAAGAGAAAGTTTGTGGAAAACCTTTCTTTAAATATATCAGCCAAAAATGTCTTCTGTACAGTCATTTTAGCTGTTGCAGCTTTTGGCCTCACTCAGTACTACGGGTGGGGAATACGAGGAGCGCGAGCCTTTCCAGAGACAATAGTAACCGTACGTTTACCCACTCGCAAAGATGCGAGTTGAGGTACCAAATGCGATAAACGGCGAAGTTTCGACACCAGTTCTAGCTGGCAGGTTCCTAACGGGAGCGATAGTGCAGCAGATTTGAAATTGCCATTACGAGGACGGAATCGTTAACAGTGCGTCTATTCCAGGTGCGGGAAGTAATCTGGCTTGGGTGCCGGATTGGAGTTAGATTGATTATCGGATCAAAACAACATATCTGCAACATAGTGCTTCTACTGTTGCCACCAGCTGTTTTGGTCTGTTTTGAAAACTTTTTGCCTTGCACTCAAGGTCTTTGGAGACTTTCTTTATGACATTTTCAACATTCAAGTCCATTTTATAGACCCGTTAAATCCAAATACTGCAGACACCTCCACGCCCGCCACCAAGGTCCAGTTGAACTCCGCACCTGCGATGCGCATCGTTGGTGCGTACAAACATTTCATTCATCTTGATATGCCAGTTTTGCTATTTCTTCTCATTTCGTACCCAAATGTTTATCTGCTTGTTCAATGTAACTTGCAATCCCCTGTAACATTTGATCATGCAACCAAGCAGGCCTCTCGAACTTTCCAAGAAATATACGAATATTATTATTATTACTCCGTAAAAATGGTAACCAGAACTGGGCTACGGTAGATTTAGGGGTAGTTGATTTAGGGCTACCAAGAACGACCTTTTCAGCCTTGCCAATTTGGCAAAGAGGATAAGATTTCACGAGAAGCGAGAAGTACACAGGCTGAAGACGTTTACGATCACGGAAGTTTATGAAAGCATTGATCCATCAGAAAGGGCTTTGACATTTTCGTCAGTCCACCTTGAGAAGAGCTCACTGGTTAGCCACCTAAGACAATGGTGAAGAGAGTACATCCACTACAATGGCGATCAAAGAATGTAATAACGTGGACGTGCAAGAAAATGAGGGAAAAACAGGTAAAGCCGGATCCCAAATGATGATCTCAGCAAAGACTCGGCCAGGAACTAGAATTCTAACCTATGTTAGTAAGCCTAGTCTAGTCCCATGTTAGCTAGTGTCAGATTAATTAAGAGCGGGACATCCAGAATCTTTGCCAGACGGAATTTGAACTGGGCCAAATGTGGGCAGGATGGCAGAGAACTACGAGCTTTGCTCTACAGTTCAGCGTAAGCAACTACGGAGAAATTTTCCCTAATCGACCTAACCGACCTTACCGATGACATCAAATGTGCTACGATGATGGAAACCGCTGAAGGTGGGCGCAATGCGCAAATATATGGAACAGCTCGCCACAGATGATGCAGGGTGAGAAATTTCGGAACAAGCTTAGACTGGCCTAGTGTGCCAAATGACCATCACAGTAATATGCCTAGGTATAGCTCAAGTGGTTACTTTGGGTTATTATTGACTCGCTGAATGTTGAAAGCCAGGATAACAAGGGCAACCATGGTAAGGGAATTTTTCTGGTTAAGTGATTCGTCAGTGTCCGTAGGTGTGACCCTAGGGCCTTACTAGTGGCAACAACACTCTGACCATCAGAGATGCATCGTTAAGGGAGTGCATGTTCTTGGTCAAATTGTGTGGTCAAACAAAAGTAAGCTGAGCCATCATTAAGGTACCTCGGGCAACAACAAAGGTAGCCCAATGGAAAAACATTTCAGCGCCGGCACTTCCCCTCTGAAATTCCATGGGAATGCAGCACAGCGTTGTTGGGCACAAAAGTGGAGTCAAAACTCTCATATGGGTAATTCCAGACCGGCGAACTTTACTAGCATCCGGTGCCCGATGATGAAAATTTTAATTGGGATACCTCACCGCCACTCTTTCGGATGGCGCTCAATGCTCTGTCCAGCTCCACAGGGCCCTTTGAAAGATGCACTTTGTGCTAATTGGTTAAACTTGCGCGAAGAATAATTGAAGTTGAGAAGGTGGGCATAGGCTACATTTAAATCACTGGGGTGTTTGAATCGGTGAACCATCGCCTGCTCCTTATCGACCTAGGGTCATTTTGATTCGCATCCTAGTAAGTCAGTAGCTAAATGCCTTTCTTTCTGGAGGGGCTTCCCACCCCAGGAAGGGCAATAGATAAGTCACCGAGCTTGATATCATGAGCGGCTTTCAGAATAAGTCGGTGTTAGGATAGCTCTTATTCTGCCCCTTATCGGTCATCTAGTCTCGGCCATAAAAAATGAGGCCTTAGTTTTTGGCAGCGTTAAGGTAGTAGGGTCTACCGTCAAAGGAGACCCCGGCAGCAATATCTGGGTTATCCTGAATAAGACTGACAAATTAGGTCCACTCCTAAATGCATGCAAAAGCCACCATTTATCCAAAGGCTTCGAGAACTGCACAGCGCTAAGTCACCAGGAGCTCCTTAGTCCGACAATTTGGGCGCTGCGCTTCATCAGTACATGAGTTCAGGTTTTACTGTTTACCATTTTTTCTGCTTATTACTGAGTCAGATGCATGCTTGGTATTTACATCGTTTGCATTTATAATTATCGGTTACTGCTACGGAGAGAAATTTTCTAAAACTGCTCATTAGCTATTTCTGCTTGTTCATTGAACATTGCTTTTCCAACCCCACTTGCGATTATTAGCATGCATTATTCGTCAGTATATCTTATTTGGCACCGTCAAGGCCGAAGGCAATTTCTGCATCCAGCTAAATTTAAACACCTTGTTATCAGATAAAAGCACGCAGCAATGACTCAGCATTATTTCAGAAAGAATTTGGTTTCAATGACACGTTTTAATGGCAACATAAGTCCATGACATGCTGTTGAATGTGTTTAGTTGGCACCAGAATATATACCAGAAACTCGGGCTTATATAGTGAATAAACAGTTTTTCAAGTTGTCCTGTCCGTTTTTATCGTCCCTTGCTATTACTGTATTACAATCCAGCCGCTGCGGTGCGTTAGTTTAGCCTAAGACGACAAGTGTAACAGAACAAAAGACATATATGTACATATTCACATTATTTCCAACTCGGTTTTGCTTTACTTAATAGATTTCTAAGGGTACACCGTTCATCTTAATGGACGCTTTTTTATACCTCCCACGGATCATCTGGTTGAATGTTGTTGTTGCAGATCACATGGGTCCGGAAAGAATTTCCACATCACTCTAAGGTTACTCGGCTAACGATGGCAAAGAAAACCAATATGAAGAATAATCCGTGGGGAACTCAATAGTGTATCTTAAAGACGTCTAACTTGCCGATGCTGGGAAAGTTGCTGGGCGACACACATTAGTTAGAAGCAGCCAGCAAAAGAGCAGCCGAAACTGAAAGTCATTTGTCGAACCTCAAATATCAGTCGGCATCCATAGAGGGTAGACCTGACCAACTTCATGGATTCACCGGCATTGTCAGGTTCCTGCAGTCTGAAAGAAGTAACCACCTTCCGTGATTACGTTGTTGTAGACACCCAGGAACGGGTTAATTGCGCAACGAAAACTTTTGTTTTCAACGTCTTTGGCCCTGCGGACCTATGGTCGGTCACATCTGCGAATCCCCAACTGCAAGCACGTTGCAATGCTCGTACCATTGCAACAGAATTAGAAAACTTTTCCAGTAATGATCTTTTCTTCGACTGTTTTAATTTCGTTTCGTACATGTCGTGGAGGACCTAAGCAACATAGAAAATAACAGCTAGTTCCGACCGATTCAAGTCCAGGTTGACAAGACCCCGCTGCAACGTAAGATAGCAAAGTCCTCCAGGAAAACATCAGTTCATAAGGGCTATGCACCCCTGAGCATTCCTTCAGCCATCTGCCCCAGTTGTGTGCAGGGCAACTGCTCATCCTAGTGCCCTTCTAAGACTAAAGTAATAACTATTAACGTGGACGTTTTGGTTTCTTGTTCTCCACTGGAAACTCCAAGAAACGCCAACATGCCGCAAAGTCCTCCACGCGGAGCACGATTTGTTCCCGTCAGTGTGGTCCCAGGTTGCTCAACGGACAATCTGCGGAAATACTAAGATCCAGCGAGGTCCAACCAGAAGCCCCATAGGCTTTCGGCTAAACCAAGCACACATCTGTAGTGATGGTTTGCCCAACTCACGTCTAACCGAAGTGACAAGCGAACACCCTCCCGATACCAATTGTGGTCGACCATATTCGCGAATGGCGGCTGGAGCTACAAAGGGTGGAAATGCCAGCCGCAATCATCCCAAGGTGATGGTAGGCAGAAAACGGGGGATGCAAACATTCTTCGGAGTCGAGATCTCACTCTGTCACCTTGGCTCATCAATCAGAGCACAAAAGAAGTCGGGCGTGGCAAAAATACCCGAATCATAACCATGCTGCATTCAAGCCCTAATCGTCTAACTTCTTACCATTTACCCTTTTTGTCCCTCTTTGCCTGTTCGGTTAACCGCCTCTTGCAGCTGTTTCCCAACATTTTCTCCTTAAGGACTCCAGATGCAATAAGGCATATAGTGTACTACACCTCCCAGGAAACTATTAAAACTTTTCGACTGTAATGCAATCACCGGACGCCTGGCGTACCCCAACCGATAAGTAAGTTCGTTTCATTTCCACGCAACCAAATATGCAGTTTGCATATTTGTCTCCCACACGCCGAATACAGTGCTCACTACAACGACAGCGGTCCAAGAGTGTTTAACCGAGCTCACATCCATCCGCACGTAAATACAAGAATCGATGAACTCTTCAATCGTTTCCACATAAACGGCCATTCTATCGTGAAATAAATACAGTTTATATGCCCATCTCGTCCACTAGAAAACTATGGCTTCATTTCAACAACCAAAACATAGCTGATGGAAGTATCATTAATGGATGATATTGCTTCATCTGTTATCCTCAAGATTTCCAAAACAGAATGCTCCAACGGGAAGGATGACGTTGAGTAAATGTCACAAAGGTTTATGGACCACGGTTCTATCACCCTATTCGGGTTTCTGTGGATGACTCTGTGTGGCTTCACTTCTTGCCTAGTGAAATCCCTTGATGCCTGAAACTGATAAGTGGGGATTTTGATGATGTTGAGATATGCTGGTCCTCGTATTCAGCCTCACCTAAAATCTCGCCTTTCCTAAATTCTGCTGGACACAACATGTCATATCATACCAGGATTAATAGCACCCTGGACTTGAATCTTTATTAGGATAGACAAAATTACCAGCCGCGTTCGGAAAACTCTTCCGGGATGTGACAATTCTTTTGGTCCCCTGCCATTTCTTAGCCACTTGCATTTCGAAAGCAAATGTCCTCAAATGGGCACCTCCGCAGAGGTTGCTGAAATGCTTTGACCGCTTTCGTATGCCCAAAACGGAAACAGTTTCTTTCTTAAGGATAGCATTCAGTTAGCATCTGACTGGCAATAAGCCGTTCTGGGAAAACGGTTATACATAATTACTCAAAAACAGTGTCCACAATTTGACAAAATAAACCCTATCAGACACAATGTAAACTCTGAAGCTGGGAGACAAAGCAATAGAACCAGAGAATTCTTACCGAGTTGCATGCAATCTAAAACAGTAATGTGACAGTCTTCGCCATCCAAAGAAACGTAGTACCATGGAAAACTCTAATAACTTGCAAAATTTAGGGAAGTTCATGAACGGAAGAATCTATATTCATGTACCAAAATTTCGTTAATGCCCTAGGGCAACATACATATGAAGGATCCCCTAGACGTGATCTAAGCTTTCAACTCCTTTTTACAGGCTCTCCTGACTAGCAAAAACACGCCTTTCCATCATACTAGAGTCTTATCTGCCTCTAAACACTCATTCACCGTCATTTGTCACCCTTCAGGAATCTCTACTCACACTGGAAATATTTAAATATTTTGTCTACATGGACCGAAGGCATTACTACCAGCAACCTTCAGATTTGTCCATGGAGTACTGTTGTCATCTTCCTCAGTTGAAGAATTCTGCAGCCATTCGTATCCACATGAATCAACCGTGAATCTACCCATGGATATAGCGACCAGTACACCTGGGAAGTTTCAAAAGTCATGGAAAATTGATTAAAGCAAAACTTACCGAATACCTACTCAGCAATAACATTATCAACCGGGATCAGCATGGCTTTTTAAAACCCGGCCAGGTGCAACCTGTGTGAGGAACTTCCTGAATCTCACTAGAGTGGCCAAGAATGCTGGAAGGGTAGTGGTAGCAGCCTACCCGTAAATTTCTAAGTATTACGGCATCACTGGTCCATTGGCTCCTATCTGGAATCATTTATCATCTCACATGGTCAGACTGCAGCAATCATTTTTCGGAGTTTAGTCCTAGAATGTGTTGGGTGATTCAAGTCCGTGTCCCGGCAAACTGTTTTTCTCTTGCACGTATATGACCTTCCTCTTCTCCATTAATGTAAACAATCGTTATATTTTGGCCCTAGAGCTTTAGATTCTGCGCTGTGGAAAAAAGCGCTCTATTTAAACACACTCACTTCTTGAGGAGGGAAATGTTTGATGACGTTTTAGAGGGGAGTTGTATTCTTAATTTAAAGTGTCTCCTATCCAAATCCGTCGCTTTTGGAGGATAACCGATCCCCACTAGAACTGAGGTGCCTCACCTGGGGATGAATTACTCCGCCACTTTGAACTGTCAGAGCATGCCATCATAAAAATGGCCAGATCCCGAAAGCTTATTGGACTGATACAAAAACCTTTTCGCTTATTGGATAGCGCGCTAAGCATTCACATGACCCATTTTTGGTCACTACTAAAATTTCGTACTATTGTTTGTTATAATTTTTGCAAACGCAACAGAGGTGCCATTGAAAACGTTCAAGGATCGCTTAACAAGCCACTACCCGATAGGAGTCTGACTTAACCTGTAGCCAGTCTGTTTCCGCAGACTAAAACTAAATCCGTCACTTTCTCATTTTGGAATACGACACAAGTCTTCCGAGGCCTTTCTGTTATTATAAAGAATCCAGAAACACCGAATACCCCGTCATCCTTCAAAATACGGTTACGTGCCACGATTGAATTCACGCAGAAGTTCATAGAATTTTTTCTTTTTCCACACTGCATCCACTGTACGGGTTTGGAATTTTAAGTGATATTGAGAAACGTTTGACATTCTATCACCGATATTCGGAGCGCGTTCTAAGCGCTTTTTGTCCATTTATCCATGTACCAAACAGCCAATGTATTTGCACTCCCATTTTTCACTTTCACAAATATGCCCCCGACTTCCTACAACAGCGACAATACCCCAACCATCCCGGTCCTCCTGGCCTAGCTTTTTATATCCCTCGTTTCTGTTTGCGTTTGATTTGCCCAATAGCACAGTCGAGTAGCACAACCTATTTGCCTTCTCTGATTCTTTTATAGCTCACGCGTTCATCTCTGCATACCAGGCCTAGAGGACCGTCCAAATTCATCATCCTTACCACTGTCCTCATCCCTTCCAGCTACACTATATTCCCATAACCTATCTGAAATACCCACCTCAAATCTTTTGACATCGTTTGTATCCATATTGACGCCGATGACTTTAACCCTGACTCCTGCCACTTTATCAAAGATTTCTGTCCGGTTANTTTTTCTGGCTCTATGAACTCCAGCAGCTTCAATAATCGAATTCACGCTTTAAATGAGTTGGTCAAAGGGCCATCGGGTTCTTTAAGTTCTCTTAACTTGCACTAACCAGTAACTTGGTTCTCTAACCACCTCCTATCTCACCAAGACCAGCTGCGACCCTTCGCAAGCAAGAGAAAGTATAAAATGTAAGCTGCTTGCCTTAGTCCTTCAAAGCTGACCGATATCTTCGGCAGAACATCTCCTTTCAAAACCAAGTGCGAAACCAACCAGTTGGATGGAGCCTCAATTTTCCATCATTATCAGGTTGTCGCTTTCAGCTCATTGTAACGATTTCAACAGTAGCGAACTTAAAAATGAATGTTAATACAATGGGAAGCCTAGAATCTGTTCTGCCAGAGAATTTGATGGATACCACCACATTCCATTGGCGGTGCAGCTTCCGTGCCTCCTCTCTGATATCTTTTTGTTTTGCAAATTTCCCGCACAACTGCATTCTTGAATTTACACTATCTTTTTAAGGTTTACTGCTGGCGGGGTCACTGCGAAGAACGTCGTCGTCTGAGCGCCCTCGTTACTATGCCCCAACCAGATTTGACGCTCAAAAACGGAACAAATCCTCCTCCGCAAAGAACTCACCGTTTCCTACGAACCCTTGGCTGTCACTCCAGCTGAGATCAAGGGCCCTGCACAAAAGTTGATTCTCGGGGCTTTTTACAGTTATTCATTCAGACTGAGCAAGGTAGTTCGACTTACATGCATATTTTCGCGTTTTTCTTACGACATTGAATGGCTGCAAAACCAGCCGAGTCGACGTCCCTTAAATCCGGTGCTCCGTTGACCGATTCGACCCACCCAATTTCAAATGATTAACTATTACAATCCCAAATTATTCTTGTACATTTTTATAATTTTCTATCAATTTTTACCCGTTGCTGTTTATGAGCCCGATAACCAAACGAAAATTGTTTGTCCGAGACAAAGTTGTCTGACCATGACACTATAAATCCCGAGCCCAAGGACGCCGTTGCTCATGACTGTTCACTTCTGAGTCCACAGAAAGACCCGATGATTAGGTTTATGATTCCTTTTATTCTTAAAACTATTCTACATCCAACAGCTGATCGAACATTTGTGCATATCGATATCATTGCAAATGATGATTATGCAAGCCTCTCGGCGAACGTTGAAAAATGCATCAACATTAGTTTTGTCATTACCACTGACGTAATAAATAGTTTGAGACCCACGGATAGTTGTCACGTCACACCTTGATTTGGCAGATCAGGGTCCAGTGGTAGCCCAAGTTTCAAGAGGAAAACCGTTAGGACCTGATTCAGCATATTCTGTCGTCAACCGGAGATAATCAAACTTCTTCAAAATGCCACAGTAAGACACCATCTGGAAGGCTCTGCGCAGGCTTGCTCTCCACATTTTAAAAAGGATGCCTGCTTGCCTTGAGCCTGTTCAGGGCTTGACCGAGGAGTTGCAGGAGGACCTGGGATAATGATAATCTGGTGATTAGCTTTATGGCTGAGGTCTCTTCCCGCTTGACAGTAGTAGGCGCCGATACTGACTTAGCGGGGACCTTTAAAATTGTACATGCTCTGGCGGATCTTGCCTCGGACGGCTTTTTTGACAGGATGCAGGGCTTGCAAACTCTGCCAAGAGAAGAAGCTTAAAAAACAGGACTGCGACTGCCTGCTTAACCGCAGTTCTATGGAAGCAGGGAATTTACTATATTCGGAGCAGACCACTCGTTTCGGCTCCCTCTAAACAGTCGCTGAACAAGAACTGAGATACGATGCTACCCAAGATCAGACAACAATAGTGGTATCGGTGAGTTTATGATCGTGCTTTACTTGAACCTCAAAAGCTTGTGGTTCGCTGTTAGGATGCAATAAGCACTCTATTTTAATTTCTTTGATGAGATCCGCCGAACTGGACCTGGGAAAGGATGTCCCAAGTGTATTTCATGCCGCTGACAGAAACCCCGGAGTCCCAATTGGAGGGAGCTAAAACCTGCGACGTGAATGCTCTATCTGTCCTCCACGCTAAATGGAGGGTTTTCATTCTTGCCATGCTCTAGGTACACATTAATTATCCCACATAACAAGCAATAAACTGTCACACTGCTTGAAAATTTTTCATGTATAATTGCATTATCTGTGGTCAGCCGACAATTTGCTGCCCAAATTTTGTCCACGTTTCTTAGGATTTTTGCAAACACTCATCGTCACTGAACATTTTTGGGTACCTTTTGTTTTCACACCTGTTAATCACTGTTAAACGTACAACTATCAGTTAACCACAATGTGAGCGAAAACCGTTTTGGAGGGCAATGGGGTGCACTTGCCCGTATCAAAGTTGTGAAAGGTGGAATTCAGTGCCATCAGTGCCCGTTTCGATTCCACCGAATGAGCTGGAAATTAGAGAAAACCGCTTCAAATTCCACCAGAAGCATGAGAGCTCCTGTTTGCATATGTAATCATTGTGTTTGCTTAGCGGACGGGTGCTTTTGAATATTCTTGGACCCACTGGATGCCAGTGCCCTCCAGAACAGACCCATATACACATATAAACATAAAAGGAAAGGGGTATGAAAAACGCACAGGAAAGTAAATCGAATCGGGCTGCAGCGCAAGGCATAATTGTTTAAAAGAAAGGGTAAATCAACGCCCGCCAATGAAAGAAAGAGGAAAGTTATTGCACCAACAAATATTTGCTACCGCACATCTGCTCTGAGCCGGTGGGCGAAGACGGGAAGGACAAAATTTGAGAAAGACAGTATGTATCGGGCGTACCATGACTGGTTACCCTCACAATCGAAAACGGCTAAATGAACCTAAAGCGCGGTATGAAGTTGGAATGACCGAAGTTCTTTCCATTGGAGTTTCTCATTATGCCCTGGTGGCAGCCCTTGCTGTTCCCAGCGGATTCAGTGATATAACAAACAGCAAAGGGCAGGCTTGTCACAACTAGCAGTTAAACATAATTTTTGTAGACGAAGGTCATGTACCAGATAGCTGCCCGGGATTTAAAGCAGTGAGCATGAAGGACCTAAATTAGCGTTTCCCAAGTATGACCAAACTGCTGAAACCCAATACACTATAAAGCCGATGAAGGTTTGTCACTGAATAGACCAACTCAGAAGACAAGGGTCCGCAAGTTCCGTGTAAACGGGAGATTACAAGGTCCAAAAATAAGAACACCAAAAAGAAAAATCGTATTAGGTGATCAGGGCTAGAGGCTGTGCGGATGTTGTAACCAGCCTCCTCGAACCTAAGTGCGATGGAAGGTTTGCTAGAAACTAGGACTAAAGGGGATAACTTAGATTTCAAGCCGACTTGCCGGCCAATCTGTCAGTCTCCACAAGGCGCTTCTTGCCGCTTCAAGAAACAGCCATTTTGGTCACACGCAGGACAAGGGCCAGCTTGAATAGTGCTCCCGAGGATAGCGCAAGAGAAAAGTAAAGGACAGGTGAACTCCTGGGGGCAGACTTTAGACATGGAAGACTATACGCTGCACCACTGGGCAGAAGTGGACAGCACGTGGACCTCGGGGTTGTGTAGCCACTATGAAAAAATTGGGTCAACAGTGAGTCCAAGAAAACGCATGCAAAAGATTAAATAATATAGAACGATTGATGTGCAAGAAGGCAGTTTGGCCACTCTTACACGCTGAAGCCTCAAGAATTAGAGTCCACCCTCAAAATCAGCCGGGAGGGAGAAAGGAAAATTTACGCTTCATCAGGTTTTAAATAAAGCAAAACATACTTTATATGCAAACAAAGCTTTAGCTGTGAACATTCAGGATGATGCAGAACAGTTGGATCTGACACAGGTGGTGCTGCCACGAAATAAAAAGCTTGTAGTATTAGGGGCTTAACACTTCCGGACATCAATTGGATGAACCGAATTGCTTCTGATCAAACTGCAAGAGGAATGCTTCCACGATGAACCACCTCTCATATGTTGTTACACCGCTATAAACAGCTTCCTGTAACCCAGGGGTCACCCCAAGCAGTTAATCATAATATATCTAATGGTTTTATCACCTGCGATGGCGTAAGCTTCAAACCGTTGTCCGCATCTCACACACGAATTTCCATTCCAGTAATGCATCATTCGTTAGGTGCACTAAACCAGTTCGAACTTTACCGAATCTTGCCCAAACTACAGACGGATCATCAAACTTCGGCCTGTCCGCTTACGCCGGCTGCCGCCCTTCAGTCGCTCCTCACCATCTTTCCTGGCCACCTACTATTCAACCAGTCTATTGTCCTTCGTTTACAAGCAACTAATACTCAGCTAAACGTAAACCCTTCTTGCCTGTTGTTGGCTTTTCTCACCATAATTATTAGGCTTCTAAGGAATTGATATGCATTTCTGCATTATTAACTTGACTGGTATCGATCATATGGAGAGCACAACATCCTAGACTAGCCCAATTCATCATCTAGGCTCCAATCCCACAGGGATCTACAAAAACAGCTGATACGTCAACGGATACCGACCTGTCTTTAGATTACGTCCTCAGCCGTTTTCACCCATAAGAAATCTTGGACGTTCTGCGCTAAAATGTGTGATGGTTGCGCGTCAAAAATTCATTTCTGTTTGACCAATCACGTTCAAAAATCCGCCACTTATGCAGCGTTTGAGCAATGCGCAGTCAAATTCAAATTGCAAAGTCAAAATAATTGATTCTTGAATTCCACAATACAGATTATAAAGTTAATTAATGTACAAGCAAAATACAAGCGTCCAACGTGCAATCAAAAGACTCAAACAGAGAGCCGGTGTCACCTCACGGAAATAAGCACCGAGATCCAAAACAGTGTAAGTCAAAATAGAGCGGTGGATGCGAACAACCAAATTTTCGAGAAAACGATATCACGCGCAATATAAAGCGCCCAAAATCATTCTCAAGGTAATAATCTCATGAATCCCGGTGATGAAGGCGTTTTTTGGACGGTTTTCCTCAGCCACGCCTTCCATCGAACACCAAAAGCCGTCCGAGCTGAGCATATTAGGGTTGGAAATTGAGGTGCAGTTTCTAACCTGCCTAAAGAACCCCTGCTGTCATTAGGCTGCCGTTTCGACAAATGACTGTACTTTCTCTAGCAATATAGTGACCATTGAATCCTAATTTTCATCGACTGCGCAACCCCTACTCGACAGCTGTTAGGTCCGCAGATCTAGCCTGTCCCGAATGTAAGCGAAGAAGCAGGAGTCCAAAAAACGGGCCCCACAGAGAAGGTGCCGAATGCTTAGGTGAGGATGTTTGTGGTCAATTGTGTGAGCGCATGGCCATAGCAGTACAATTAAACGACAGATCGTGCGGTTGATAAAGGCTAAACGAGGATTTGGCGGGAAAATGGCTGACAGAATACGTGTTTTAGGTCACTGCGTATTCAGTCGGCCACGTGATTCACTGGCGCATTGATAGACTTACAATCCTGGAAGAAATGCGTAAACAGAAGTCTCGGGTGAAAGTGGCTAGCGAAGGAAACGTTTAGATTCACCTTTCAGTGACATAGTGAGAAGGTAATCAAAAGTTGACAGTGTAGAGGAGTACGTCATTGAGTGTCTGTTTGTCATGCTGCAGTGAACTAAAATATGAGTATACACATGCGTGGTCAACACTTTACCCAATATCGGCCCTTGAAATGCGTTTACCTTTTGCGTTCCAAAATCGTTTTATTTTCCTCTCTATCCTTCCCTTCGAGCAGGCTTATACGTCGCATGTCGGTAGTCAGCGTTTTCTTTGTTATTCCGACGTTAATCGCTCTTACAAGTCCATCAAAAAGAGCAGTCATCTGCTCCCAATAAGTTTTGCCCTGCGCAGTTTACGTAGCATTATTTTCTTGGAAAGTATTCATAAAGAAACAAACCCAAGAGGATTCTATAGGCTGGAAACATTTAATCAAACCCCGATACCTGTAATTAGCCCGCTTGGAAAGCGCTGTTGGAAAAAGAATTCATCAGATCCGGCGTCCAGTTGCATCCCGAAGGTGTGTTCGACTGTTGCAATTCATACATCCAGTCGACGGGTGGTCTCTCTGGTTGTTCGTTTGCTGAGATAGCTTCCGAGACTGTGGGTTGTCAGGCATTCACTATGTGAGGTGGAAAACACCCTTCTTCAGAGGACCTGCCAGCCCCGCCTGGTGATCCTCGGCGGTTTTCTCCTAACTGAAAGAATTTAGGCAGTAGTCAAGTCAAAGGTGGTTGGTCAAGCCGTCCAGTAGGGCCCCACTTTGGCTCCCGGTGTATTGCCTCAATATCTCGCAACGCATATTTCGCAAAAAATGGCAAAAAAGGGCACCATATAAGTGGGACGTCATCTTATACTCTACAGTTGGTGTATTCATGTCATTCTAAGCCAACCACGAGAAATTCGACGCATTTTTTGTCTTTATCGGGCGCCTTCAACTGCAAAACATTAACCTTACATAAAAAGATATTACGAATTCGCCAACTTGGAAGCCATAAAAACCTCAATCAGGGATGCAGCCCAATCTCTTCCACAGCGACAGGACATAGTTCAGTGTTTCCTTGAAACCGCTGCGCAGTCGAACACTACGCAAGGTTCTTCTGGTTTTAGGGTTCAGCAAAGGAGGATGAAGCAAATATAACATTTTCTTCTCTTACTATGGACATAACCACTCTTTACAATTACATAGGGGACCTCTATTGCACAACTACCTCGGATTTTCGTGGCGGTAGTCAACGGTCGCGTCTAAATCATTCTCCCAAATGCAACAAACCCTGAAGCACGTATGTCCTGCTATTCACAATGCATTCGACCTGAGCAATCCGCCGGAGTGGCATCTCAAAAGAACCCCGAAATGATTTCTTTTCTGCTTTCACGCTGCTTTCGATGCAACAAGGTCTCTTATCAACTCGCTGAAGCGATCAACTCTTATGTCATGAAATTCATAACATTAAATCGGGTTGGAATGTTTCTTTCAGCCTTCCCGACCTTGCAGCAATGCAGCTGACCGGACCCTTTTTACCCGAAGGACTATAAAGTGTTCACTCTTGTGCCGTGTACACTGTAAATGGCGCCTAGAACTCACCGACTTTCTGCTCCGTAACTTTGTGTGCCTGTGGCATCCTGCAGCAAAGTAGCGGGCCTACCTTTCTACTTCCCCAAGGGACTAAGTTCACGTCTTGGAAGTGCGGCCATCTGGACTAAATTGCATCAACTGTCTATTGGGCTCAAATCAGTGTTTTTGGTTGACTCGATTTGTTTGCTGCTTTCAAAAGATTGAGCTGCAATCTCTTTATATTGGCCAACTGTGCTCAGGGACGAAGACGTTTGAGGCCTCGAAAGTTATTGGTGTTGTGCAAACCGTTATCTCATTAAGGTCGCATTGGAGTTGCCGTGAACAAAGACAAATGCCTTCGACAAACGATTGGGCTTAAGCAAACGGAGTTTGAAACGGCTTGGGAGATAAAGCTGACCACACCATCCTTCGGCGTATTCTGTTCGGGCACTACCTCAACCTGACAAACAAATTTATGGTGCTTCCCCAGGCAACTTGCTTCACCGTCTCGCAATTTTGTCCGGTAAGTTGTGGCACAGTGCGAGTTATTCAGGTAAATAAAACAGGGACCATTGTTTTTGCCATGACCCAGAGCTTCTACAGGACCATTCCAGAAATTTCGAGCAGTCCGTTTGTCTGCGGTCATTTCCATAAAGTTTGCACGCAGAGGCAGCTGTGCGGTTCCACGAGATGGCTTGTGTGATTGTCCAGGGCTGCACTCGACCGTGATGTTTCGTAGTACATTGAAGTTAGCTGGAAAATGGCTTCTTTAATCCGCCACTGCTTCGGGATAGGAAACCGAGTCTGCTATCAGCTTCCCTTGACGGCCGGTCTAAATAAGCCATTAAGTCCTCAAAGTTGGCCTCGCCGTAACTCAGGCTTACGACTTCCCTTTTTCCTGCTCATAGCGCTCTAGTTAACTTGCGGCTGCAGATTATGGACGATGCTTTTTAAAGTACGTACTGCATCCAGACGGGGCTTGTAGCCCAGGAAATCTTTGGCCGTTGCTAATTTCTGTACCTTTATAACTATATCTGACAATGCGCAAACTTCTACTTTGAAAAGTTTTGCCTGGAATATTATACGCTACCATAGGACCTCTAATTCTTCGAGCATCCGACACTACAGTCTCGCACATGACTGCCACGCAACGAACAAAGACGCTCAAGTCAAGTTTTCTCACCCTTCCGTATCAACATGCAGCCTCTAACAAGGAGCGCCCATCCATACACGAAAACCATGTTTACAACAGAAAATTCTCTACCCTTTCCGTGATCCATCCCCGTTAATTGCCACGCCCGGGACCTAGGCCTAAATTATTCCTGAACCCTAAACCTCTGGAGCATGCTCTCGTCAGGAGGAACATTCCACAATAATATTAGTGGGCTGTTACCAACCGAACTCTGACAGTATGGAAATAACCCCATCTTTGCAAACGCAAACTACAACTTTTTAGGACGCCACGTCAACCCATGCTAGGAGTATTGCTCTCTAATCTGCCCGTAACATGGGGGCAGGTACGACAGGAGTCGCGATTGAAAACGTCCAGCGTGCATTTACCAAGCAGTTAATTGGCATATTCTTCTACAGCCTACCCCACCTTACCCACGGGGACCGCTGTGCATTGCTGAAATTGGATCCTTATGTGGCTCGACGCAAGAATAAAACCTGGTACTTCATATTAACCATATATCACAGGGGACAGATGCTTCTCTCTGGACCTCGTGTTAGAAACCCACTCCGTTACCCCTCCAAAATGCGGATTCCTATCTATAAATCTCCCTGTTCCCAAAGATTACCATTAGAGCCAAGACTTTTTTATATGTTAGAGTATTCGTCCCACTAGGAATAAACTCCCCCATCAGCTGCGCATTCTGTCACCATTATCTATTGCCAATTTAAAAACGACGTACGTTAAAGTAGTTACTGTAACCCTATCTCAATTACATCAAGTCCGACCACCCCAACTTCCACTTGATGATCCAGTATATGAAACTGCCCCGATTGGGCTTCCTGAAAAACGCATATGTCACCTTTTCGTTCCATTGCGAAAAGGAAGTAAATCTTCCGTAGTAATCATCTAGCGACGATCACATTCTAGTAAATCTCTACTCCCCCACTTCAAACAGAAAGCTCCGACAACCAGACGACATGCTACTTTGTTACGTTGCAGTTCCACGTCAGATGCTACGTCGCCATTTCTGCTGCCTCGGGCAAAGATCGGCATACCTATCGTCTAAAATAGTCTGATTCCATATCGCATTAACCTATCCATTTAACCTCATATCGCTAGCCAATGACTGCCGCTATTAGCGTTTAGAACTCACCCTATGTTTCCTTCTCCCAACCCACTTCACGCTCGTATGCGCTAATGGCCCGAACACCGTTCGCCAAACACGGTGTGGCAACCATACCTGCAACTGTATTCTAAAAACAAAAACAAACATGCGCTTATTTGCACCCGCCACCCTCATTTTTGATTTAACTACTTCTTCTCATCGCAAATGACCGGCTGGCTAGAATCACCTTGTTCTGACAGAACCCAAACGATACCCTCCAGACGAAATAAAAGCAAATGTTCTTGAGATTCTTTCTTCATCATGCCTCAATCGATATCTATCCATCTTTGGCCAATTCAGACTTTCAAAACAGTCGCCGCGAATATAGACGTCCATGGTTGGTATCTTTCTCCCCATGGTGACCCGTTTATATCAGCCATACCCACTGGCCCCTGACCGTGTTTTGCTTAGGAAAGGCACGGCCTACCAGAATGAAATATAGTCCTTGCTTACCAAATGGAATTTAGTCAATCCCTAGTCGCCATCTGTCTTCGTTAGTTCGATCATTATTTAGATCCAGCAGCAAAGTTATTCTCCCCTGGCGAATCCTATCACTCCATGTACATAATTTACCGCGCCCCAGATCATCCCACTAACATTTCACACAGCTCGATAAGTAACCATCTCGCGACGACATCGAAACGGCGCGGTTTCCATTCTGTCTTACTCATAGTGCAGACGATCCACCACATTAGGACTGGCACAGCCCACCCTATATATTATCTATGTATAAAAAGAAAACCCGGATTCCTCTGTCACCGCCCATATATTTTGGATTGCACTATGCGCACCTACGTAAACTCCCTTCTCTGAACTGCTTGCAAAGACTTGATCGCTCCTTAATCTATGCAGGCTGGCCAGCTAGACCAAGCACTGCCGCCCGCTCCTTTTTTCTCTCTTCCAGGCTTCTATAGTCACTGTCTTTGGGTACGAAACACAGTCCCAATGCCCTGGCGAGTTATCCGACCCTAAAAAGCCGATCTGTATTCTTAGTAATTACCATAGCTCAAATTCCTCCACGACACCTCGAGTACGGCGGGCTGTTTAACACAATAGTCGGGGCGCGGTCAATCACCGCTTGCCCGGCGCACTATCGGGTGGCGCAAGCCCTCGGCTGCAGCGGGTGTGCAGGGTCTGCAACCTTCAAGTTGGCGTGAATTCCGCCTTCTGCGTGAACCCTCAAACAGGTCATTTTTCAGGCTTGCGGTGAGCCAGCACTCGGCAGCCCCACTCATTAGCACTGTTGTGGTAAATCAAGCAACTTAGTCATGAGAGTTTTCATGTGCAACCACTTTTGTACCGGAATTCGCCTGCTCACTTCCCAGAGAATTCTTCTAAACAAATCCATACAAAAAAAGAACTCACTAATGGACAGCATTTTTGTCGGCATGATATTAACTGACGTTCACAAAATGCGATATTGTCACCCGACAAACAGCTGAAAGACCGTGCTTTTTCATTTAACCTCTATTCTCATCCTGCGGAATTTAGGCCCAATTATACGATTGCTCCTAGTACAGTTCTTCACACGAGTCACCAGGAACGTTGACCATTTAACTCCGGCTCTCCTTCTTTTCCAACGCCACCTCATCTCTAGACCCAAGCTTGAAATTTATGAAACGGCAAAAATTGCTCGAAACAACGCCTTCAGCTTTATTAGCATTTACTCGATGGCACAATTACCCAATTCATTTGTCGCCGCTCTCCTTGCTAAATCGGTCTGCGCCTTCAGGAATTTTTTAAGTTTTTAATACTGCTTTTTTGATATCCACGCTCTAGGTTTTCGCTCGTCTCCATCTCCGTATCAGTCATGCCATCCTGTATACTGCATCTCCACCCTATGACGTCCCCTTGCACTAATGAAGTAACCCGGTCAACCGGGCCGGCGACACCATTGCCCTCTTTCAGCCATATAGTTTGCGGGCCCGCTATACGCACCTTTGCTGATTGTCAAACATAGTATCACTCCGCAGTTGGAACTGGAATGCGAACCACAGAAAAGTGTCTTGCGAACCTTACTTTAGCGTTGAATTAGGCCCCAGCTGACTGCGGAGATACCCATCAATGCCTGTTATGATTTCCTCGTGACGAAACCACGCACTGGCTGATTGTATTGTCTTGGTTTTCCGTTTTCCATGTCTTCACCTGTGCCTTCCTGGCCTAATTTGAGATTATCTTGCGCATTACTCTCGTATGTCGAGAAATATACAAAACAAACAAACCTCCCAAATCAGCGTAGTGGTCGCTTCACCCCCTGTCACTCGATTCACATTGTCCGTAATAATTCACTGGTGCATCCATCATTGTGAAAAAATCGATGTGCCTCTGCGGCAGATCTCTCAAATCGATTAAAGTATACATTAGTATATATATCTCGGGACCTCAAAGAACATAACTTTTAGCTGCTTCATTGACCTTCAGGTATTAAACG
>LUCM01000461.1:0-16843 GCA_008360955.1 Fasciolopsis buskii | reverse complement strand
CGGGGAATAGCTGAGTGGGAGCCCACCTACTTGGATCAATTATTCTTCCACTCATTTTTCGGACTGAGCTGCTAAGTCAGATCAACCCCCGACTTGGAAGACCAGGTGACTACTTCACCAGGCTTCTACCCATTGACCTCCAAGCACCATTGGATATTCTACTTGAGATAAGCCAACCTGTATTGAAAGAGTGCTACTGTAAGGTTAGACTATGTTCCATGTGTTTGCTGCAACAGCATCTTACCTTTTCTCGTCTGTGTAGGTCCACTCCCGGTTCCCCTCGATTATTCACTCTTTTTATAGAAACGTGTGACTCTGGGGAAAAGGCAGAGGTCAGCGATGCTTGTCTTGTCGTTTAATGTTGAACGATTATTATTAGTTGCTACTGTTAGTAGTAGTGGTACTATTATTATTATTATTATGACGTATTGGTACGGCAAAGTTATTTCCGCCGAGAATGATTTACGGTCAGAACAAAGCTGACTAAGACCAAACCGCGAATAAACGAATAATTGTGGGCATCTGATCACATACTGCGCGGCGGGTTGTATGTTCGAAATGCTGACATGGACAAGAGCTACATGAATCGAACCAACTGCCAATATGACCGCTTTTATGGAGCATTGCGTCTCGGAGACCAATTACATCTCACCCTAAAACTCCCTGATGCAGTTGTGAGCCGGCCAAGTAAAATGGGAATTAGGGGATGGGGAGTGTGTTTGGTTGGCTGCCTATCACCTTACTAAGTTTGCGGAGCCAAGCGCATTTTACGTTATCACTAGTTCAGAAGAGTGAAAACTGGAAAGGTCCCACGAATAAAATAGGTCGGATGTGTCTGGGTGGCCATAAGTACACAGTCTATGGGAATAACATGGGGAGATAAGGCAATTAATAACACACCATGCAATGAAAGTACTACTTTAGAGAATGACTTACTTGTCAAGAACATCACAATAACAATAGAGTTCACGATTGAAAACCAATGAATCTGTTCTCCTTGTGACTTCAGGAAAACATCCCAGCGAGATGCCCATCGAATGTCAGAGGGCTCCCATACGACTTCGTATGTGAAGTACAATGAACCCACATCACCTTTCATGACTTTCCAGTTTTTCAGTGATATGGGTCCTTTAGCTAGTTCACAAGTGTTTCCTTCGAATTTAAAATTAGATTCTGAAATGCTAGGCAGGATGAAAACACCGAAATATGACCAACCTGAATGGCTCTACTTCGAAACCGACCAGTCGGTGCTGATCACTAAAGAGGAAATGCATCAGTGGCTCGACACTCACTTATCTACGGTATTGTACTGAAGTTTGAACTTCAAGTGGTTGTAAATGTAGGGCACATCATCCACTACTATTCCTATCCTGACGCCGTGGTTATATCGGCCTCCTTTGGTGCCATCCAGTCGATACAAACTGGCTCCGAGAAGTTGATCCATGGTCCTATTGGTACAGTAAGGCATAACCTATTTCTTACAGGTGAATCGAATAATCCTCAAAAATGAACTCGCTAAAAGCAGTTACAGACTGCTGTGAAAGTTTCTCCTTTTTGCACAAGACAGCACAAGGAACACCTACACCCATTTTGATGTCGTACCGCGTGTTTACTGGACGGTCACCCCGCAATATTTCGCCTAAAAAATGTTTAAAATACAACAAAAATACCGAAATTTTCTGCATCATAATGAGCCACGTGATCAGGCCTACAGAAGTCCAGATCATAATATTTGTAGGGAATTTGAGTTTTAGAACTAGCAAGTTTGACAGCCTACAAATAATTTTCAAATCCCCATGAGCATACCCTGACTTCAATTGACTGCCCGCGTTTGTACTCATTTGGAATAATCCCAGATAAATCCAAGAAGCATTCACCGGGCGGGGAGTACAGTAGCACAAACAAGAACAGGAGTGGGGACCTCATCGTTATGCCCAATTTGACTAAGCCGCCTAGCTTTCGTTTCGGTTCCAGTCCCAGTTAGATTACAGGAATGAACCGCAAGACACCTGACCTCCCAGGTTCTTACAATGAGAGCTCCTTGGATCAGACGATGCTTCGTCAACAGGAGGGTAGAATCTCTCTTCATTTCCGAAGTTCAGAGTATGAATGCTGCATGTGAACCCAACTGTCATTTCCATCAACTTCAAGGGGGAAGCAAATTAATGAGATCGATCCTTTCGGCCATCTCCTCAGCCAAACAGTTCACACATTGTCCTCTCCCAACACAGCTAGCCATACATTGGCTAGTATCCTTTTGAATAAAAGCGCTGATCCCACCTCGATCACAACCTCCGGTAGCTTGTTTCAGCCACTTACCACTCGCATGGCAAACGATTCGTTTCTCAGGCCAGTCATGACATGCACTCGCATAGTCGTTTTCCCGTTTCTCCATGGTGTTTCGTTTCCCCTTTCTAGATATGGCTCCACAGTCACCCAGGGTCTCGGCCAGGCTTTTGACGATCTTGATGGCCTGTATTTAGTCTGTAGCGGGGCATGGATTTGTTCCTCCAGGTCGCTTGTTTAACCGAACATTGGCCGTCAAGCGTGGTCACCGTTTGCGCGTTGCTCACGCACTCCTCGCCCGTACGCTCCTGTTAAAAATGTGCTCAACCTTCCACAACTACCGACTTTCCTGTCGTTGCACCGGTCCAGTGGCAGGGGTGCCAGTATCGCAATCGCACTGAGCCGAGTAAGAATGACGCGCAGGAGGTCATAAAGTTTAGGGGCAAGCAAAAGTAATACGAGTTCCGTGTTAGGACAATCGGTTCTACAGTGCACCTCCTTCCCCGTGTAATTCCAGGGAGTACAGACCAAGGGCCATCAGGTTCTGTTCGTATCCCATGTGCCTCAAACATCCAAATCAGCGTGCAGAAACACATTGAACCCGCTCCAACACTTTTTATCTCTTACCAAATGCGGTGTCCATGCCTGGAAACAGTAACCCAAGTGCGGCCGGACAAATGTCGTGAATAGCAGCAGAAGAAATTTAGGGCTCCCAGACGCTACAGCCCTCTAAATTTGGCGTGAGGCGCACCATGCTTTCCTGACCGCTTTCTGACACTGCAAACTAGGCTCGAAGTCAACACTCACTGATATCCTGAGCTCCCTTGCTTGCTGCGTTTGTCCCATCTCGGCCTGATGCCCAGGTAGACCCATGTGGCTAGAGAGTAGTTTCTCCCTCCATGAAATGCTGACACTTGCGCAAGATCAACGGAAGATCCCATCTCACCGACCCCTGGCACGCTTTATCCAGATTCCTCTGAATAGCATCACTGTTTGCTGTCCCTAACAGCTTGATGTAGTCAACAGTGATGAGACACGGATTTTTCAACCCACTTCCCAGTTTCAGAAAAACGTCTGGTTAAACGGACCCACGGTCTGCGTGGAAACCGAATTACCAGGCAATCGGATCCATACATTTATGACCTGGTTGCCAAAATATCGAGACCTAACTAACGGTCTAGATCGTATTTTTGGAGGCTCCCTCTGATGACCACGCTTGCTAGAGTCTGCTTGTCGCTGGAAATAGCTGCCTTGGCTAGGGCCTGATGGGCCAGTTACATTGAGGGCTCTCCATCAAGTCCCCGCTTGTCTCCTGCCGAACGAGATGCGATCCAAGTCGCAGCCACTGGTGGTATTGGTTTCCACCCTGCCCCTCAACTATCTTCGTGGGCTGATTGTTGCATCTGATTAAGAGAAGCGGCCTCCTTTCTGACGAAGAGGGACCAATTTTGCACACGATATTCTAGCGGAGGTCCTATTGTGGCTTTATAGAATGATGTTAACTCCTCCGACTCACGGCAGTGTAAGACCGACTTCAGCCTAAATAATCCACTTCTGGAATTTTAGTCCGTCGCAGCGCGCTGGTTCCATGGTTGTCCCTCGGTCCTTCACTTTGCTAACGGCGTCCGCAGCGAGCGGTCTTTGATCATGTGCTATTATGAGGTTTCCGGTGCTATAGGATATCAAATGACTTCTGCTTTCTCTTAGGAGCGGGCCCCGCTTGTCAACCTGATCTAGGACAACCCATGCATCACTGATGATTTCTAATCCGCTCACATACCCCAGCTCCTTGATACAGTCAGTGAAGAAAAGACTGGAATTTAGGGCTGAACTTATATCATTCATGAGGGGCAGAAACAAGAGTGACCTTCCCATCGACCCTCACTGAAAGCGGCTCCTGAAGTTAAGCGTATATGAGAACCTATTCCCCATCCAGACCCAAAATATCCACCAAATATGAAACCCGTTCAACCACTGGTACATCTGCACACGGCTCCCAAATAATTCTAACTTACTTAACAGTAGTCGACCGTTTACTGAAACAGACGCCTTGCTGAAGACCTGATGACAGACTTCAACCTGTTTCATGCATTTAAACTTAGATTGCCTTCATCCAAGAAGCCAAGATATCGGGAGGGAAGCAACTTTAATGAAGCCGTGCTGGACCGGGCAGAGCAATGAGTACCCAACTAGGTATTGGGCAATATGGGCCCGTTTAACTTCCCTGTCACTTTTCGCAGAATGCTGATGTTTCTGGGTGGCCTGAAGCTTTTCAAAACGAGGATAAGTCCTCCGTATACATAGCTACGACTGCTGCGCTACTCTAATCATTTGATACTTTGTTCTGCTTTGTGCTGGCCCGGAGCAACCTGAACACAGGACCAGCGATGATGCAGTCTAAGAGCTAGATGATGGCCGAGTGTATGTCATCTGGTCCAGCTGACTTGTCCCTGTTTAACTCCACCGGATACAAACAAGATTCGTCCTCGGTTATCAACAATGCTCCGTTGAACTGAGACAAAGCATCTAGCACCAAATCACCGGGCTCATTGCTGTTCACCCAAATTATCCCGTGAGTCTACTTTAGTCCAGTCATTCGTAAAGCTGTGATCTCCAGACTTTAACAGACCCGTGTGAAACCTAAGCGAACATTCTGACTGTAGGTAGGCTCATTACTTGGCACATTGTGCGTGTTCAAGCTCAAGTCAGTGCTCTTCACCTTGGACCAGACCTGCTGTGCTGTTCCTAAGTTTTGCGTACCGGGTCTCGTTTCCGTTCTTCCGCACAATGATGTGCATCCTCCAGCAGGCATTTCGCCGCCTGTTGGCATTCGCTATGCTGCCCCCTCGCCAAGGAATCCTTGATATACGGTGCCTAAATTCCAAAGGTGCATGATCATTCTGTAGGGTAAGTGCAGATTCCATGATTATTCGCCATTCTTCCTCCAATTAGGCTCCATCTGCAGTGTCTCCGGTTGACTCTGTTGGTCTAGCTTGGGTTTCATCTAAGTCCTTATTTTTCAAGTCCATTGACCAATTCGCGGCAATCCTATGTGAAAAATGGCTGAGAAAACATCCCGAAAAACTATTTTGGATTAAATTTCATGAGGTCAGCTTTACGCAAACGGACTTGCTGTTTTATCTTATGCAAATTTTGCCCAAAAATTGGTTGATCGAACTCACCTCACGATTGCGGCACTCATTGGTCTAGCATATGCGTGGGCTATGTTCGTGTCTTTATATATCTACATCGGTTTTCTATGTGATTCTTCGTGTTGGAATAGTTAAGGTCCGCTTGTGTTTGCAAAATGATCATGTTTAGAATTCATTTTCGTAGAAATAGCGAATTAATCGTGATTTCGATTTTGGATTCGCTTCTCTCTGTGCACATTTTAAAAGCTGCTTACAGTGCTCAAATTGACAAGTTTGGAGTAACGGAATAGTGGAAACCTCCCGAAAAACGATCACAAGTGCAAATTGACTGAGGGATAACCCAGCAACTCACTGGGAGAATTTTGGGATTGTGTTGGGATTTTTCTGGACTCATTGGGAGGCGTGGATTGTAATCCACTAAATGTTTAAATACATAAAAGCTGCGTATTGCATGCATAGTATTTGGCTGTGGGACGATGGCAGACGTCGGCGCAGCCGATAACCGAGAGATTGATTTGATGGAGAGAATAGGTAAACTGAGATGAGTATCAATATAGATACGATAACAGGACGGTGATGAGTCATGAACTGACTGCATCATATGAGACTGATAATAAAGTGGCAGTTAACAACATTAAAAAGCCGACAAACTGATGAATATGAAAAAGTCAGGAACTATTATGTTTGCTCCAGACTGTATAAAGGTAAAAAATTAGGAAAAAATTGGACGGAAAGACAACGGACTTCACCGAACACATGCGGCTGGAGGCGGATTGGACTGAGAATTCTGACGGGAAGAAAATAATAATAATAATATATATTTATCGATTCGCGAGAAGCATGCGCAAGGTAAGATCAAATCATTACAAGGATGATGCATAGGAAATGCGAATAACAGAAATCAAAGGGATAAGGGAATGAGTGCAACCTTGGGTTATTGGGAAGCACACTTGAAAGTGAAGTGAGATGCAGTAAAGCAATGGGGATAGTACAAGTCTGCCAGTGAAAGGCGAAATCCAGAAAACTATTTGAGACCATAACAGAGTTTCCCGGGACTGTTTGCGAGCAGCGGACTATGAGTCATTTCGTGTTTAAGTGCGGCAAATTTGCGCAATGCAGTCGCAAAACATGGCCGAAGCTCAACGGCGGATGTCTAGATAGGGCCGGAGTCTCCAAACGTCAAAAGCGTCACGCAATGGACGGAAACGCTGAACTGAGGTGAGAAGCAATGGTAATACTGTATTTGGATGGAAGTAGTGGAAACCAGGCGAAACGACATGCCAGGTGGATATGGCAAGTATTGGATAACAACAACCGGCCGAAAAAATCCTGAAGGTAAAGAAAAAGTTGTAAAAATTATCTGAAGCCATCTGGAGGATATTTTATGGACCTTTTGATATGGAATTCCCAGGAAAAGTGGTTGTATTTACATGTGGATGGCGGTGAGCTGTACTGCGAGGTGCATTGGCTAAGAGGAATTTTGCATAAATACATGCATTGGGTACACCACCCACGAATGTCCTCTATGCTGTGATTTTGCTGTCGCGGCTTTTGATCTTAGTCAACAGTACGGGTGGGGAATATGGGGTGCGCGAACCTTTTCGGAGGCAGCAATAATTGTGCTTTTTCCCACTCGCAAAGGTGCGCATGAGGTGTTCAATGAAATATTGGGCGCAGTCTCGGTTGAACGGGCCAGTACTTGAGCACCAGTTCTAGCTAGCGGGTTCCTAGCAGAATTGTTAGGCTAGCAGATTTGGAATCGCCATTATGAGGACGGAACAGGTGACAGCTCCTGTACTCCAGGTGCGGGATCTGAAAAGCAAAATGTTAAGTAGTCTGGCTTGGGTGCCATATTGAATTAGGACAATAGACGTAAAACATGGTGCTTCCATCCCGCAAAATTTGGTAATTAGAGGTGTGCTATGGTATCAGTTTTTGGGGTAGTTATAAGTTTGGGGCCACCAAGAACGACCTACTCAGCCCTGCTAAGCCCGTAAATTGGATAAAATGATATGAGAAGCGAGGAGTACACAGTCTGAAGGTTTTTAAAATCGCGGAATGTGATGGGAGCAATAATCTTTCAAAAGTACGTTGACATTTTTGACAGCCCACATTGGGAAAAGACTAATGGCGAGTTATCTAAGTCACAGACAAAGAGCGTACATCCACTACAACGGAGGTCGAAGAATGCATTAGCGCGGACTTGTGAGAAAGCAAGGAATTAAAAGGTGAAGCTGAATCCCATGAAACCCAGATGATGGTTTCGGTAAATACTCGATCATGAACTAGAATTAAAGCCCATGTTCGTAAGCCTCGTCTAGTCCAATGTTGGCTTGTGTCGGGTTGAGTACGAGTTGGAAATCCATTAACTTTGCCAGCTGTGATTTAAACTGGGCTACATTTGAGCACAATCGCAGAGAACTGGAGAGTTGTGCACGGTTCACAGTAAGCAAATGTAAAGAAATTTGCAGGTGCTTACGCGGGGAGCGAAAACAGATTTAGGAGCAACAGTGGAAGATCTGGACCAGCGGTCCAAAATGGGACTGGTCGGATGCCATTAAGGCCTGGCACATTTCATGACCATCATTACTCTAGAAACGTCGAATGAAATGGAGGATAATCTAATAGAATTTGGCATCGGGTGGATTTCGGAATGTGGACGATTTTCATTAATTGGGGCAGAAGATAAATATGTCATGAATGCTTCTGCCATGTCTACTTGGGACTCTATGCGTGGGCTGATGAATATGATGAAGTTCGGAATAGCCGACCATTTGGGCAGCGAGCGAGCCTTGAAGTTATGGGGAGTCTCCCGAACTGGGTTAGGCGACCCAAGAGCTGACATTTCCTGCCCTTTGAACCCCGGTTCGGACTCCAAAAGAAATTCTTTTTGCAAGCGGTCCGCTTTCATTAAGAGCGTAAAGTAGTCGGTTTACTGAAGATTTTTTAGATTTCAAAAGTTTCACCTAGAGCTACTAAACCCCACTGGGCTTCTTGGATTTGCTTTGAGTGATCGGATTGGACAGACGATTAATAGTAAAAAGAACTTTTGCGTGAGGGTGGTCTGCTGCACTCTGCGGGTCAGGCGATAAAATAAAGCTGAACCAATCAAGAGTTAGCAGAGCGTCAGGGATCTCGTCCAAATGCGTTGACATATAGGAAAAGAGAATATGGTGGATACACATGGGTGGGGAAGGTTTGTTACGGCGAGGGAAGCTACACGTGACCATCTTATAGTCATTCCCAAGGAAGGGTTTTAGTACTAAAACCTTAACATTAAAAGTGGTATGCGCAAAATCTAGGTCTCAGATATTGTGGGACCTTGTGGGAATGCTCAAATGCCGAGTACATCCTTCAGCGTGCGTTTCAAGAATAGGGTCGTGTAGGGTAGCTGGAGCGGATAAAGAGGACCAACGAGTTTTTGGGGAATGGAAATCACCTGCAATTATCTAACGGCTGAAGGGATGACCAGAAAGATAAAGGAAGGCTTGGGTGAGACGAGAAAAATCAGAACTATTTGAGTTTGGTGGTCGGTACACACGTACTGCGTGGTATGGGAGCTCGGGTAGTTTTATATGAAGCCAAAGGGTGTGAGATATGGAGTGAAGAAGTTGGTGTGGAGAACGGAAGCTTTTTGTAGCTGCTTCACGTGGGCTAGGCAACAACCTCCTCTCCGATTTGGTCTATCATTTTGGCAGGGAGTGTAATCCACCAACGAAAAAGACGAAGTGTAATCAGTACAATCAGTCGTCAGATTTCCTTGCTGGAATGGCCCCTGTTTTGCCAGTTACGTATCTGAGGTTTAGATGTTCTGTGGCAGTGGGGATATGGAATTTGGAGGAAGAGGTTGCGTGCCATTCAAGGTTAGGGGTCACGAAACCTGATGGAACTATGAAGCATGGCGAATAATTGCGTAAATCCTTTGCGAAACATTCCGCTAATAGCTGAGTTGTAGTGCAATCAACAATAATGCCACTCCAAAGATTTTGACGAAATGAACGTTTGTTGAATTACCTTTGTTCTGATCAATATCTGATGGTAAAATAACAGCATCTGCAAATCAAAAATTGCTTTGAAGCCCCTGACACTCCCAAGAAATAAAAAATAGCTGCGCCATAACAAAGCCACCATCGAAATCAAAATCGTTCATAGGCAAATCACAAAGAAAGCATCGTTGACTGCTGCATTTTCCTCAAAGTGGATTTTTTATCAAATGAATGCATTGGTAAACCGAACAGGGAATGCGAGTATAAAAAGCGGGGAAAGATAAGAATGCTGCGGCAAGCAAACATATGGAACACAGTATAAAGAAACAAAGCTATAGTATCAGTCGTTCTAATTCAAAAAATTGATGGCAAAACTGCCACTGCTCACGGTTCACTACCATATCCTTCATTGTCTCCAGCCAGCTTGTGAACGAGTCTTTCGGATCCCAAACTACAAGATGCGAGACAACTATTTTACCTAAGTTTGCTGTACATTTTCTCATTTCACATTTTCACTTCATCTGCTGACCCACACATGGCTTTTCCACTCCATGGGATGAACCAAAAATAGGGCATGATATGGTAGACGAGTGTTTGCCATATGCGACACAAGACCCGATCAGCGTATTCCGTTAAGTTTCATGCGCTGCAATAAAGTATTCTAAGAGCCAGCAAGTAATACCAGAGTCCCCAAAAATGCATTACTCACCCGGTAACTCGATCCAATCCTACAGTTACTACGTAGATATCCGCGGTCGGAAAATTCCAACCGACGAACATCACCCACACTCATTCCCTACGCCTCGCAACCGTACAACAGAACTGAACGCACTGCGTCACAGTGCACACGACTTTGCAACTTTAGTGAAATATCCAGCCGACACCGCAAGTGCTTCAGTTCAGCGCAGGCTGCTCGAGCCTTCGAGGTGCGCGTGTTTACCCCCAATGCCGACCTACCATCGTTCAACACGCAGCTACCAAGGTAAATAAAATGGCCCACAGTTGTTAGTTGCTTTCCATCCAGTGTCAACGTCGATAATACTGTCGTCTATTCTTGTAACAACACTTTACTATTTGAATGAGCAAAGCACATGCCGAACTGGTAAACCGACATGGATATTTTTTGATGCGCTCTGTAGACTCTTCACAGATTGGATCACCACAGTGCTATATCTACTTAGCGTGGATCAAACCTTGTCACCATTCCCTATTGCAAGCACTACACACCAAATTGTCACACGATGATGATCGCCGGCAACGCTGACGTTGCAAGAGAAAAACACGAAGACTTCAAAATGCACTTCTTCATTTTGGGACCGAGGTGTCGAAATTATTTTTGCTTCTTTTCCGAACTCACACTGTTGTATTCACTTCAAGTTAGCCCGGAGTGTCCTGCTACCGATCCACCCTGATTTTCTGACAAAGTCGTCTAGTTAACCTGGGGTGATCGAGGTGACTAGGAACCGCCGGCGAGGTTGACGATGAAGTATGTGACAATACAAGTGCGATATTGTCGGAACCGAACTAGTCGGCTGACGTACGGTACCTTAGACAACGAATATGACCAGACTGTCTGAAGCGGAAGGCAGCAGCATGATCTAAGTGCCTACAGGCCCGTTGAAGGCCGGCGAGGGGGAACTCATATGCACTTTGACTGTGGTAAGAAACTTCAAATATCTGGTATATCTTTCTCTCACAGGCGTTGTTATGTGGATTGCTTAGATTCAGATTAAAAACCTTCTTTCCCCTCTATAGGCCAACTTGATCGAGGACGCCAGGCAGTCCACACGGGAGGGTAGCGACTAACACTTCCTCACCACATGTTATCTCAGCATTTTGGCAGCCAGTCCGGGCGTGCAGCCAAATCGATATTTGAGACACTCACATTGTTGATGAAATTGGTGTTATTGATGACGATGACAACATGGGTTTCCTTGGTAAATTACCATATTGTTTCCACACCGATAAAAAGCCACAGCTGCTTAATATCGGCCAATTAATTTGCACACTGGAACGGCTCCCCACGGATAACTTCCAGTATGACCAGGTAATAATTTGCTAATTGAATAGGTATAACCAATGCATGAATGAACGAAAACTGGTCAGAGCTTGCTGGATGCTTGTTGATAAATAGCCTGTTCTCTCAGTTTTAGCAGTCCAATCATGTAAGGCCTTAGGGTGGAGCAGCCTATTACTGAGCGCGTTCCTAGATTGCAAATAAAGGAAAAGCTGCCATCTAGGTCAATAGCCGTGGATAAGGTAGGCGCATGCCTACCGAAATGCGGATGCGAAATAGCACTGGCCGTCCCGAGGGCGTGGTGGCTTTGCGCCCGGCCATCTATCTGCCTAAAATGTATCACAAGTGCACGCAGGTGGGACATCGGCACGGCGAGTGTGTCCGCCAACCGAATTAGGTAATCGTTCTTTGCTGTGCCTTGGTGATATGGCAAAGCTTTACAGAAGAGGCGCACAACTATATTAACTGGATTGGTTGCGATGATTATGTTGATTTGCAGAAAACACTGGGTGGTGCAAAGGCCAGAGGTGCTTCCTTAGATAAAAAGCCCATTCTGGACTAGACGACTTACTAGTACAAACCCTGACAGCGCAGTCGAATATATTCGTGGGCGAACAGTCTGCGAAAGTTCATTATCCGTTAAGTACTCACAACGGTGACAATATAAAGTACACAACAATTTTCGCCAATATCGACTAACAATGCTAACTTTCGAAACTGAATTGCGCACACTGATGGTTTTTGCAGTACCGATTCTATCACATACTCCCAAAGATAGCATTCCGAACCCAACAATACAACTCCGATGGTCTATGCAGTTATGTGCCTGGATAACCCCTGTAAACGGCCACATTCAATGTGCGACCGCAATGAGTTCACCCCTCTTTTATTCATCCCGTATTTGCTTCGCCAATCAAATCTCCTTGTAACATCTGCCTACCCATAGGATCTCAACCGATTACACACTCGATACACGCAACTGTTCGTTGTCAACTAATTTAGAAAGTGGATCGCAGTCTGCTAGCACATATTTTCTTAAGCATCATCAGCCTCTGAATCTCGGTTCCTTCAGTGTGCACACTTTAATGCAGGCGTGTTTGGCTCTGACAGCGGACTCACTTTCGATTGATGTTCACTGTGTCACTGAAACACGGATTTATGATTGGAGTAGAGTAATTCAACTAGCTGTGCCAAATGTTTCGTCAAGATATTTCCTGCACACTTCGGGAGACGGAGCAGCTCAAGCTGTGGGTCAACGTGGTGTAGGAATAGTGTTGAGTGAGAAGGCTGAAGCAGCCCTTTTAGATTGGATCCCAGTCAACAGTCGTTTGTGCGCCGTGATACTGCAGGGATCAGTCGGTGTCCGGAGTGATAGTAGTGTTAAGCGCAGTTTATTTGTTATCTCGGCATACGCTCCAATAGACTGCAGTACTGACATGGAGAAAGACGAGTTTTACGATAACCTCGTCACTCTTGTTCGGAAGAGCAAACGCTCTGACATTGTAGTGGTAGCAGGTGACTTTAATGCACAAGTTGGAAAACTGAGTGCATCGGAGTCCTGTTTAGGTGGGCGATGCGTCTTGCCTGCACAGCGAACAAACAACGGAGAAAGACTTCTCCAGTTCTGTGCAGACAATCATTTATTCCTATCTAGTACGAATTTCCGACACAGTTCGCGTCGCATGACGACAAGGCGCTCTAACTCGACAGCTACTCTGAGTCAGATTGCCCATATCGCAGTTAGCTACCGTTGGCGTGGTTCTGTCCAGATATATGGATCACACTGTACCACGTACGTCGAATCGGACCATGCGCTAGTTTTAATGCGATTTTTGCTGCAGCTGAATGGCCATCGACGCAGGCCACAAACTCGATTGGCTGTCGAACGTCTGTCTTATTCGGCTGTTCGCAAGGGCTACGAACAGGACCTGTCCGAGGAACTAAAAACTGCGACGAGCAGCAATGTAGACGATCAGTGGGATCAAACTTAGCAGACGATGCATTTGGCAGCGGATTTCGCCTGTGGTCCTAGGTCTAGCGTTCATCAAAGACACTGGATTTCGCAAGGGTCTCTGGGTCGCTGAAGAAAAAACGCGAGCTGCCTAACTATAAGGAACTGAATAAGATGCGTCGACAGTTGCAGCGTCAGTTGACGATAAGTCTTAAGAATGACCGTGAAAACTGGTGGGTTAAGGTAACCGAAGAGATGGAGGAAGCGGCCGTTTCAGGTAATAGTCAAAGACTGTTTAAGCTTATACGCGACAGCGGTGGGCGGCAAACCTCGGTTAGTGAAATCGTGTGCGATAGGAATGGAGAGCTCATTCATGGTATACAACAAAGGCTGTACCGTTGGGCAGATCACTTCAAGGATGAGTTTAGCCGGCCACACGCTAACGTATTTAGTTCGACGTCTGCAGCTGCAAATCCTTGGGAGGTCTCACTTGATCCCCCGACGGAAGTGGAAATGCAGTCGAGTATTCGGCTTCTGAAGAGGGGAGAAGCAGCCGGTCCCGACGGCCTTTCCCCAGTTCTCTTCAAATTAGGTGGGGAAGCTTGCCTCATGACATTTGGAAGGAGGAGCGTATTCAGTTATCGTTGGGCGAGTCATTGATTGCACCCATCTTCAACAGGGCACACGGAGTGACTGTGGCAATCATTGTGGCATTAGCTTAATTTCGATATTTACTAAATTGTTAGCTTCGATATTGCTGCGCCGTTTGACGCCGATTCGCGCGGGTAACATTTGCAAACAGCAGGGCGGATTTCGGCCAGGTGGAGGTTGTATCGACCAGATATTCACTCACCGACAGATACTCGAAAAGCGCGACACGCACACCCGAGTTACTGGCATCGTGTTTCTGGCCTTGAAAGAAGCTTTCAGCCCACTCTCTTGAACATCGCTTTTACTGTTCTCGCCATTTAACTTCTTTGCCAGTGTTTTTTTGTAAAATTCTGTCCTGATATTAGACGAAGTGCATGAAAAGGATCGCTTTTCGGCCGAATATGCCCGTGGGAACTCAACCATTTTTGGTAAATTGTTAATAACTGAGGATTTTTGCCTTGGCGCATCATGACAGAAGCGTCAGATGGGTGTATCAGCCACCCGCGTTGCGAACGTTAAAACCTGAAATAGCGTTAGTTCTGCCATGTGTAACGAACAAGCGTTCAATTCTTGAAAATGCTAAATCATATAAGTAAGTCAAAGCTGTTACAGGATGGGTGACCAACAGAAGTAATGGCTGAAGGAGAGAAATCACAGTTTCAATCAGGTTTATTGAAATTTCCAATTGGGAAGCTCAACATTTGATGCCCAGAAGACGCGGCGGCTGAAAGATGGTCAAAAACGCAATCATCTGATTTGGAACCAAAGAAGACAAAAATGTGCAAATGGGAACTTGAAACTGTAGGGTACCTGATGAGAAGACGATTTTTGTTTCCGTCAGAAATAGGGCAAAACAAGAGTAGAGAAGAATGGATATTGGTGACGGCATTGATTTCTAGACCAAATGGTGCAAGCAGTGTATCGAAAAATCGGTTCGCCATGTATTGGTTTTAACTGTGAACGATATATTGTTGATAACACTACGTTGTTGGTAGATGCGACGCGCCAACGCCTTGAACCTTGGGCAGTCTTTCTCAAGGCAAATTTCATAATCAACGACTGTGGGAACGCTTACATGTCAATTGATGTTTAGTTGTTTGTGCTTGTGAGTGTGTGCAATTTGAACTGCGGGTCGGGTGAGAGAATATTTGCTCTTCACGTCATGCGTCGCCGTGGTGGTGGGGTCAACTAGCGTGGTGACCTTTTGGAATGTTTGTTTCTGATAGATGTTAGGGGTGTCCATATCTCCGAAATCTCTGCTCCGTCGTTCAGACTTATACATGTGGCGTGGGTACTTATCGCCAGAGCCTCGAAAAGTTTAGGTTCAGTGCAGGTTCTGAATCCACGTTTGAGTACTTTTGTGTTTTCATACTCCATGTTATTTCTCTCTGATATGGCATGCAGAGCTGAATCTTGCTCAAGTTCAGACAAGGTCGCCTTATTCGAAGGTCTGCACTTTTCTTTCCTTCCGCGTTCTGTTATCCGTGTCATAAACTGTCTGCTGGTTTGTCCAATGTATTCTGCTGGGCATTCCTTGCAAGTTAGTTTGCAGATTCAGTTGTCTTGGTCTTGCACACCGACTTGTTCTTTAGCCTTTGATAAGTGGCGCTTTAACATATTATCCATCCGGAAGAAATTATGAATATCAAAGTCCCTGATGATCCTTCTTATTGCGCCCCAAGTACCCGATCTCCACGGAATTCCGACCGAAGCTGTTTTCTTTTTCTTTTCTTTCTTCGTCGTGGTTGGTGACATGCAACCTTTTAGTTGCTTTCTTATGAGGCAGGGAGGATAGTGGATGTCTTCCAAGATGTCGTCTAGACGTTTTAGATCTTCAGGGTGGGCATCACCACCGCATATTTTCTTGTTTGATTTTTTTGCATAGCATGACAACTGGTGCGCGTATCAACTTGTAGTGTTATATCTTCTATGGACAGCTGTGCATGGAAAGCGCCATTCACATTTAAAATGTGAATCACCGCCGCGGACTGCTGTTGGATAAGCTTCAAAATCTTCTCTTGTGCGTGGAGAGTTTGGATATGTAGACACTCTGTTATTTGAGCTTTAACGTATAACCAAGTGTTGGATGTTAGATGTTAGATGGGATTTCCCTTAACATGCGGAGGGCCTGACTAATTTTCGGCGGTGAATGGCTCGTTACGATTCATGAACGTCGTCTATTAAACAAACCTCTGGTCTCCGAGCGGTAACCGGTTATCGATCGGCGGTTGGATGTGCTCCAAAACCATGTTGTGGGCCCTGCTGGAGCTCAAAAAGTGAAGTTACTAGTGTGGAACTATGCGAGGACTGTCTGAGTATAAACAATGTCACAGCCAGATTACACCTTTATGTGGCCTGACGGTTCGTGGGCCTCCGTGAACCAACGAGATTTAGGAGATGGCTTATCTCAAGTCGGAGATAAAATCATGCCTGGAAGATCAATCGGTAAAGACTTCACGGAGTAGTCTCGTGGTCCTCTAAGTCCGGCCCTGATCTGAGTTGCCGCCTCAGTCGGAAAGACGAGTGTAAGAATAACTGATTCAAGTAGATGGGCTCCCACTCAATTTTAACCCGCTGCCTTGTGGTCAGGATCCCGCTAGAACGAAAGGCATTGGTCGAGAACACTAATTGTTCTTTTGCATAGCGGCTGGACTCCCTAGCAGTACTCGTCCATTATTCCCCATGAGTTACACACCTACAAATAATTCCATACTGCATCGGACGTCGCGCAGGGTAATCAGGACCGCGCCGTCCATTGCATCGAGCGGGGTGGGTAGTGATATTTATGCTACTGCTCAGA
>LUCM01000460.1:63377-85436 GCA_008360955.1 Fasciolopsis buskii | reverse complement strand
CTACTGGTCGCAGTTCTTAGTTCCTCGGATAGTTTCCGCTCATTGCTGTTGCGAACAGCCGAATCAGACAAACGTTCGACAGCCACTCGGGTTTGTCACCTACGTCGGTGGCCGTTGAGCTGCGGTAGAAATCGCATTAAAACTAATGCATGGTCCGATTCGACGTATGTGGTCCAGTACGACCAACAGTTCCGGACGGGACCGCGCCAACGGTAACTAACTGCGATATGGTCAATCTGACTCAGACTGTCCATCACGTCAGAGCACCATATCGCTGTGCGACGCAAACAGCGTCGGAAATTCGTACTAGATAGGAAAAAATGATTATCTGCACAGAATTGGGGAAGTCTTTCCCCGTTGTCTGTTCGCTGTGCAGGCAAGGCGTATCGTCCGCCTAAACAGGACTCCAATGTACTAAGTTTTCCAACTTGTGCAATAAAATCACCTGCTGCCAGTTCCATTTCAGAGCGTTTACTCTTCCGAACAAGAGTGACGAGGTTATCGTAAAACTCGTCTTCCTTCATGTCAGTGGTTCAGTCTGTTAGAGAGTATGCCGAGAGAATTAATAAACTGCACTTAACACTACTATCCTTCCGGACGCCCACCGATTCCTGCAGTCTCACGGTTAACAAGCAACTGTTGACTGGGATCCAGTCTAAAAGGGCTGCTTCACCCTTCTCGCTGAAGACTATTCCTACACCACGTTTACCCACAGCTGGAGCTGCTTCGTCTCCTGGAGTGCGAATAAAATATCTTGACGAGACGTTTGGCGCAGTTAGGTGAATTACTCTACTCGAATCCAGAATTCGTGTTTCACTCACGCGGCAGACATCAATCGGCTAATTAAAATCCCACTCATCAGACCACCGTCCTATGCCACATCCTACAGAGAGCATCTAACTCTTTCCGTAGGATGTGGTCAACAATCGCTTTCACCAACCTGCAGCTGTGCGGTCTTTGTCTTGATATCTCATTTTGAAGTGTGACAATGATCGCAAGGATGTGCTTTTATAGTGGTAATAGACACTTGCATCTCTGCTCATAAAGACAAATATTTGGATCAACAAATCGAAATCGACCAGGAAGGACAAGGCAGCGAGCTCTAGCCGGGACTGGAAGAGATTTTCAGATTAACTGTTTACATCCGCTAGCTGCATCCCAGCACTGGACCGTCCAATGACAGAAATAGTGTTACTATGAGATCCGGAATTCCAACTGGCCGTTCCAAAGGAACAACCCTAAATTTTTAAAACACCTTCCTCTACTTCATTTCCGTAATAAACTTTCTCCAAAATTCTGCCTCTTTATAAATAACATACGTATCCAAACACACCAGCATACTCGGATTCAGCGTCCACCACGACTGGCATTCATTTTAACATGTATTGCTGCACATTTCGCAACCAAATATGGTAAAATTTGGGACATGAATCACTGACTTCCTTACTCAACGACGCAGAAGGCTATCTACCGCGGGGACGATGATTCGCCCTTACCGCTACTAACTTAGAGAAATCCGTAACGGAACGTGGATTTGTTCCTCCAAATAACTTTTTTAACTGAACGTTGACCGCCAAGCGCGGTTGCCACTTGTGCGTTGCTCACACACGCACCGCTCGTACGCTCCCGTCCAAATATACTCAACCGCCTACCGCTTCCGACTGTCTTTTCCTCGTACCGGTCAAGTGTCGGGATTGCCAGTATTGCGATCGTACGGAGCCGAGTAAGAGTGACGCACGAGTGGTCACAGAGGTTAAGGGCATGCAAACGTGCTACAAGATTTGCGTTAGGACAATCTGTTTTACAAACCCTGTGAATACCTGTAACGCCAAGTTCTGTTATCCTGAGTGCCGATACCCTCACTAGTACGGTTGCCCCAGGAAGCTATGGGACGAGCTTCTTCCGCTTCACCTGTTTCAGGCATTTAAAATGATCAGCCACGGCACATACATGAATCATGCTTACTGTCCTGACAACGAAAATTTTTAAAAAAAAAGACAGCAGACCTCACACTTTGGGACAGATGTTGACGCCTTATCAGCATCACAGCGAGATTATTGAAACGTTAAAACCTCGAAAGTGTGCAGTACAAAGATAAAGAATGCCGTTTAAACAGCGTTAACCCCAAGCACCATGAGCGTCACCTACAGAGACACTTATCCACAATGTTGCACACTTTGAAATAGCGCATTTGTGAATGGCTAGCGACCTTAAACTTCGGTGTTGGTGTGAAAATGTGAGCAGGTTATTATTTAAACTATTTCTCGTGCAAAAACAAAGGGAAAATGCGGAACTACTTTCAAAGCGGCTAACTTTAAAGAGATATAGTTTTGCAACCTCTGTACCTGTCTGTAACAGGAAGATCCGTGTTGGGTAGGACGCCCAAGAAAACTGCTACTTGCTTTAAAACAAACACCGTTGATATCCGACTTTAGAGTCCAGAAACAGGACTAATGCATGCAAAGAGGTAGTGCCAAAAACCTCTTCTTATTTGGAAGCCTCTTAATTTTTCAGAACTTCAAGCCCGCAAAATTGCACTCATACAAGGAAGGCTTACCATTAAAATGAAAAAACATTCACAAGGCCGCTAATTAGTCCGGACTCAAGGTCACTGCAGATCAGTTAACTTTAGTTTGCATAGGACAGTGGTCACCTCAACTTCAGACGATGGCTCGGAGGTTTTCGTCCACCACTGCTAGTCATGTCTTCCAGTTCCTGCTATAGCTGCTGTAGAGTTCCATCACCGGCTAAAATGAAAAAGGGACGAGAACCTCTTCTCGCCCTTGGGGCGAGAGAACATCCGTTGCGCCTGCATTCCATTATTTCATGGTAACATGCTGGCAGATGTCCCCATCAATTGGTGTATTTTAAGACCCCATGCATCCTAATCCGCTAACATATGGGGTATTTCGTTCCTCGTTTCGCCCTTCAGTGCTTAATACTGCCAACATGTTTTTCCAAGCCCTGGCCGCCTAATTACGCAAACATTGCACACGAAGCATAAAGGTCCCTTCTTTGCGCCGTCTCTTCGCGTTCCATGATTGGAAGCCTTCCTGCGAATTTTTCAGAGTCTATTCCTGTGCAACCCCTCGGGATCTTTCGACCATGTCACTCCTGAGCATATGCCGTTTGGTATTTCAGTGTACTTTTGTGCGTCTTGCATTTCTACCTCTCAACCATTCTAGCGGTTAGCCGCTGGACACTCTCGAGGCAAGCCCATACGCAATATTCTAGCTCTGGCCTGACTCTCACCTCGCACACGGGGTTGAATAACCTTGTGACCCTAAACCATACACCTGAAGGTTGCTCGAAGGCCCCCTTTTTCGGGCAGAACTACTGCACTGTTCAGCCCAATTTTATTTCAAAGCCAAGTCCTCCCCTAGATCCTTGGGATGCTGGATCCCGCTCACTGAAACCTTCCTTTTTCCTGTTGCAGTCAACCGAGGAATTGGTTAGAAGACGAAAGTTATCTCGTTTAGTAACATCTTCAATTCCCTAACCCAATTAGCCAACTTTTATTGCTCCTTGTGAGCCCGTTAATACCACTTCGCAACAAGACCTTGGCGTAGCCCGGAAAAACGGATTGCAAAAGTCCAACTTGGTCCTCTACATAGAGACAAAATAGTGGACGCCCAAGAGCTGACCGCTGCCGCCCCAATTGATACCGTGAGTGTCCCTGAAGTTCCGTTTCCTACTCCGAAGTAAAAGTGTCTGTTTGTCAGCAGAGACGAAAACAAATTTAGCATAGAGCCGCGATTTCGAAAAATTAGATGTTAAGCATTACCGTTCGGTGATCCATCGAATCAACAACAAAGCCGAAGTCTAGGTTGGACACTTCTGTCGCTACCCCCCGATCAATTCTGATGTTAAACATACGTAAGAGACTTAGGAGATCCGAGACATATGATTTTCATTTTGTGAATCCTTGCTGCGCTTCGCACGGATGCGAGCATTTCTTCAGGTAGTGATTCACGTGCCTCATTGCCAGACCCTCAAAAAGGTCGCAAAAGATGAATGTGAGACCCAGTGGTCAATAGTTTCCCACCTGTTTAGGCCGACCTCCTTCGAACACAACTACCACAGTTGCCGTCTTTCGGCCGAATGGATGTGCACCTTTGTTTGTAGGAAAGGGAAGGCTGGAAAGCCCTACATTTAGGCCCGCTTAATATAGTAGCTAACGGTTTGAAGATAGCTGGATGAGTCTATTCCGAACCTCGAAGCAGTTCGGTCCATGCCCTCCAGTACTCGCTTCGTATCTTCAAACGTCACTTGCAATTAGGTTATCATGTTAGCTACAAATTTGCAGTCAGCTGGCACTTGTCGGCTCTCATCCGAGTGCTACTCATTTGCAAAGCACTGGACAAAGCTTTTTGGTTTTACTTGTGCATGTGTTCATTTACCACGTCGACAAACGTGGGTTTTCCTGCACCATTTCCAAGTGACCCTATTCACCGCACATAGCGATAGTACCTCTTGGGGTGCATTATCGTCTACCTAACGAGATTACCTGAAACTATCTTCCAGATACTCTTTGCAATCTTATCCCAATTGGTTTCTGCACTTCGCTTATTGCGAATGGCTCCATTATGTTTGTGGGATATTTGAAACGTCCAATTCTAGTCTCTGATTTTACTCTACTCCTTGTCGCCAAAATTTACCCATCTCGTTTTCTCCTACATTGGTGGGAATTAATCCAGGAAGTCTTAGAGCTTCGGGCTAGTTCAGCATGAGCGGGACGGCAATTCGCTCTCAGGCAGTTCGGCGTTCAAGGCGCTGTGTCGTTGGCCAAGGTTGCTATCTTCCAATATTGCCCACTTCCTTTTGTTCTCGAAAGGCAGAGTATCAGATACAGTGTCATTTACAATAGAGGTGTTTCGTGTAGACAACTGAAATTCCCCAAAGGGCCCCCAGATCCCCCACATTAATTGAACTCGCCACAAGTTACTGCGGTACGCTCCACATTGGAACTATCCTTTTGGTATGGGAACTAGTCCACGGTTCAAGCCTTGCGTGGTTGCGTTGCAGCACTAGGCTATACGCTGTGTTGCTGCATTTTAGTACAGGAATGAACAGCTTCTCAAATTTTATGCCTGAAAAGCCATTCACTAGTTTGAACGCCTGAGTTAGACCATCAGTCATGCACTAGCATTTGAGGTACAACGCCAGTATCGCGGGATGTTAACCGTAGCTTTTGCATTTTTTCCCATTTTAATAATTTGATCACCGCCGACTGACTTTTGTTTAGGTCCACATTCCGCGCACTCGTTTACCGCACGCATAACCTCCGATGCACTTCCTTGACGCGCGCCAAAAGTCGCCCCCTGTGAGGGTTCTTGTCACACACATGTGCAGCTGACACAGTGTCACCCTTATTCTCGTCCTTGCATCCGACAAACACTTTTTGCGCATGCAAATAACGTGTTTGTTTTACACTAATCATTATACCGATGATCGAATTCTGTACATTTTACAGGAAATTTAGGTACTTTTGTAGGTGTGGCTTCCAGATCGGAACACGATGCACCAGGCGTGGTCTAGCGATAGTCGCCTTCATGGACCCAAAATCTTCCAATTACTTGCAAGCTATTGCTGATGTTAGCCCAAAAAGCCCCTTTGGGCCTTACTGACCGCGCATACGAGACATTTTGCAGGTTTAAAATTATCAATGTAGATAATTAAATCAATACATATTGCTCTGATAACATCGGGAAGCAAGGCTGGATTTATAAACAGCGCAAACGATGTAAAGGTAGAAAACATTCTTGCCGAAGGAATGACGGTAGACCGTGAAAAGGAACGTTCGCGCAGCACACTGGAAATTATCAAAAACGTCGCTGGTTCGAGAGCGTTCAGAAACTCGAAGGTAACTTCAGTGAGGAAACAAAGGGGTCGGGGAACAAATCGAATGGGGAATGACGGTGTGCAAAATTAGCTCACGGATACGGCGTAATAAAATATTTATTGAAGGGGGATGCGGCATGAAGTCGTAAGGAAACCAAATGACAATCGAGGATGGAAGAAGGGAATTTTTGAGTTATCTAAAATGTTTTGCGCGTGTAAAATACATGGGGAACTTGCCTGTATCGAGCTCGTGATGAATTTTTATTCTGAGCAAAAACCACTTAAGATTTGGCAGCGGCAGCGTGCCAAACGGGAGATGATTTGTAGAATCACGGGTTATCACTCAAGAAACGTAGACTAAGTATCACTGGGGAGACAAGTGATGACTAAAAGGATGCGTTTGGAGGTCAGCGTCTCGTGCGGCTTCACCATTTGGTATTGGCTCATGGGTAGTCAACGGACTGTGAACATACCAATAAGTTCCAGAAAACGTGGACGGGGAAGGTTCATGGGTTTAGTTTGGGAAATGTTGACTAGTGAAAGAAACGGAGATAGGGGTTGTGTAAAAGACCGGACGTGGAGCATTGTAGTGCGGCTGCAGGATATCGGGTTATTGTTGTATAAAATATTTTCCGGCCCTTCCAATGGCGTAAAGTATGCGCATGTGGGCCAGCATCCAATCTTCCTGAGACAAGATCGACTCATCGGGAAGCGCCAGGTCCTCGATGTTGAATCCGGGCCCGTGAGCTCTAAAATTTGGGGGATATTTTTGGTGCGGTTTTTTATCCGTTGTGGAGTATAGATGCGTCAAATACAGTTGGAATGAGTTGGAATGTTACTGTCGGTCGGCATTTAGAGAGCGAATTCCAATGGAGAAAGAAATATATGGAATATTAGCAGAACGTGATTCAGGAAGGGATGCGTCCATATGCAGAACTGGAAATGCGGAACATTCTGGTTAGTAAGGGGTTACTGACAGGAGTACGGGGGTAAACATGATATTGAATTGGGGCTGAGGTGAGATATATATAGTGGTACATTTCTCGAGTACTTCGAGAGACATGTTTGGTTGCATGATCAAATGTTACAGAGGCATTGCAAATTACATCGAACAAGCAAGAAAACATTTGGTTACAAAGTGAGAAGAAGTAAGAAAACTGGCAAATCAAGAGGAACACGGTGTTTATACGCACCGACGATGCGTATCAGAGCTGCGGAGTTCAACTGAACGATGGTGGCGGGCATAGTGTCTGCAGTATTCCGATTTAACGGGTCTATAAAATGGACATAAATGTTAAAATGTCATGAAGAAAGTTTCCGAAGACATTGAGTGCAGAGCAAAAGCTTGTCAAAACAGACCCAAAAAACTGGCGCGAAGAGTACTGACTCCCGATAGGTACCCTATATTATATTGGATATGAAAAATCACGTCGGCCAATTTACCATGGATCCTGGAGCCAAGAAAATAGTCAGACGCCTTTTGAAAATGCGGAGGGACGGAGAAGACTGGTGAAGAGTTTTGGCTAACCATTGTTCGAAGACCTGAATAATGGAAATGTCGTCGGCATTGAGGAAAGTGAGGATTGATATGATATAGGTTGAATAATATATATCTGACGCTGGAAAGTTAGTGATACAAAAACGGAATTCATGGCTCTTTTCTTTGTGTTTGAAGGCTCAGCTGATATCAATTACTCGTATGGTGATAGCCGCGATTGCCGAGGGGAAATAGGGAGTGATGTTCGCAATAGACGATGGTAGCGGCATCTGGAACAGGAATCTGAGTGTGGGTGGTGATTGAATGTCAACGTGGTGGGCATGTTAGACACGCAGCTCCAGCGGTAAATATGTGTAATTGGGAAGACTTGTCCGCTCAAAGAGCCACAGGCTTTGTGGGCCCTTGATATCTAGACAGAACTGCAACAATCTATGTTGGTGATTCATGCGGATTAGAAACAGTATCCACTTCATCGCGGCCGTGGAGCAGGTCGTATTTGTCCGTCCTGGGCTAGTTGATCTGAGCCTTGCGTTAGCTCGCCTTCACGGTGTGCTGACACGTGCGAGGGTGAGGCCAGAACCTGGATGGTAGACCCTTGGCGAGACACGGGTGCAAACGCACATAACTGTAACGGAAAGGAGGAGAGATGGCAGTCTGGAGGTACTTCAGCTGAGGGTTATGGTGCGTGCAAATATAAGCGCGAGAAGTGATGAATGTTATGTAAGGTGAGGCATCAGTTGATGCCGAACTTTTCGCTTGGAACGATCTAATTGTCAAATTCATGCATTAGAGAGGGTCTATACTGGAACATTAAATATCACTTTAGGAGTAAGTGAGAGTGTGATGTGAGTGCCTTTTTATATGCCTTGTAACATACGCATAAAAAGAGATAGAAAGGTAGGTGAAAGGTTGTGCTGGCTTGTTTCCTTGACGGCGTCTTTCTGCCTACACATACAGTGATTTCTACCTGTGGAAACTACAAGGGATAAAAATTGGCTAGACCTTGTTTAGTGGGTTGAGGTAAGACTGCGTGCGTTGTATTCACTCAATATCCTAGGTCCGGCTCATAGGTTCTTTCCTTTGGAGTGTAAAGATCGTGCAAATTTAACAGCATTTCTGCTGTTATTGCTTTCCTAAGTTCGCTTTCTAAGCAACGGAAGCAGGAGAAAACATCTTTATAACCTGATGCAGCCTACTTCATATGCATTACCGGCGTTACACCGCACCGCACAGTGCGTCGTCTACCCTGCAGTTTTTAATCGGCTAGGGTGTTTTGTGGTAGTGTTAACACTTTAGGGTTATTTCCTAGTCAGAAAAGTTTGCCAAATTTTTCTAAACACCTTTCTTGGAGTGGATCCCCACGTAACAATTCTGCTGATCTTCTACCTGATATTTAGCCGTGATATTCATAGCTTTGGCACGGCGTTCCAGTGAACGCCGTTAAATTGTAAACCGTTAGCAACATCGATCTATCTATCTTTTTTCACGACTAGTTCCACCCAGCGTCCTGCCTACACGTTTTCTCGTTTGGCAGCCCCGTCATTTATCAACACCGTCCATTCGTCTAAAATCAGGCTGACATTAAGACTGCTGGACAGTATTCCCGTATCGTTGCATTTCCGCAGTATCCGACCATCCTTAGCAGCGGCCTTCGGAAATAGCCTGGTTTTATAGTCTCTATTAATTACGTTTCGTTTAAAAACGTCTTTTTGCGTAAAAAGTCCGTGTCCTCCACATAAATTATCGGAGTTTTTTCTGTTGGATTATGCTTTGATAAACCCTTGATCCAAATTGCACATTGCCCATCGTTACTGGCTAGTCACGTCTGTGCAAAAGGTGAGCGAATAAATAGGAACTTTATATGCATGAAAATGATATTTCGCCTTTCAAAACCAGTTCCTGATAACTTATTTGTAATTTTAGTAGATTTTTACTGCTGTTCATATTATCGGGCTTGGGGTCCATTTGGTTAAGTAGTCCGTTTCTCCCTGCGCGTCGTCATATTGGTCAGCCTTTGTTCTTGTCAGTGAGTTGCTTTTCGGCTTGCGACACCAGGTGGTTGCTTCGTAATTTCTTCGTAGTTAGACTAGTTATCCGTGACAGACTTTGGTTTGAATTGATTTGGGAAGGATTTTCTGTATTCTTCTGGTTTTCAATTTAGTTAACAGTGCTGTCTTAATGAAATAGCCTTTATTTACATATCTAGGCAGGTTGATGTGCCTGGGGTCACAATCATTGAATTACAGTAAACCTATTTTATCTGGCAATTAGCTTCACAGTGGGTTTATATTTGTCGTTTAAAGCCGCCAAGAAACTATAAGTTTTGATAGTTTCATATTTGTATCCACGGTCTTTCACAATGGATTTAATAAGTGATTGTAAAGTGTTTTCCGTGTTATCGCGTACAGCGCACTTGGCCCCGTGTATAACGGATTCATTTTTATCTGTAGGTGAATAAGTGAACACACTTTTAGTCATGCGCGACATCACGAGATGGCAGAGATATCGTGCAAAAATGAAAGCACTCAGCGTTTTACACTGTGCTGTTTGTGGGGAGGCTACGCTGTGGGAGCATCGCGTTAGATGTCCAAAGTTAGACCAAGCAAATGAGCATACTGCATTTCGTTGTAAAATGTAATTTGGGAGCGTCTGTCGTTAACATTCCCTTGATTTCCCGCGGTGATGAGGTGCTGGCAACCTGATTGTTCCAGCTTCAGCATCACCTGCCTCTGAATGTTCTACCCTGTCAGACATATCAACATCGGGACCACGAAGTTTGAGTAACTATAGAACTTCATTCTCAGACGCTTCAACATAAGGTGCCATAGTAGCTGCGGTTCTAAGCGAGGTGCTGTCAGTAGCTGAGGCTGTGCAGTTCCAGGGTTGTATCTAATAATAATGATAATAGTATTGTACATTTCACGATTTTCTAGAGGCATGCGTAAGGCAAATTAACTTTTTACAAGTATGATGGACAGGAAATGCGAATAGTAGAAATCGAAAGAGAAAAGGAGTGGGAGCAACCTTGATTTATTAGAGATATACTTTGGAAAGTGAAATGAGATGTGGCAAAGCAATGGGGAAAACACAAGTATGCCAGTGAGAAGCGATAAATAAAAAACTAATTTTGAAGACCAAACGGAGTTCGCTGGGAGTGTTTAGGAGTAGCGGACTACGATTTATTTCGTGTTTAAGTGTACTTAATGTGCTCGTTGCCGGCGCGAAACATGGATGGAGCTCAATGGTGGATGTCGAGATATGGCCGGAGTCCCCAAACGTCAAGAGCGTGAACTAATGGGCGGAAACATTGAGCTTGGATGACAAGCCGTGGTAATAACGTAATTAGATGAAAGTGGTGACAACCAGGCAGAATGTCAGGCAAAGTAGATAAGACACGTATTTGACAAAAATAAGAGGCCGAAGTAAACGCCGAGGGCGGAGTAAGACTGTCAACATTGTCTTTAAATGTCTGGAAGAAACTTATGCGGCTTATGATAAGGAACTCCTAAGCATAATGATTTAGTGATATGCTCCGGGAGGTGTTATATAAGAAAAATTTTGTGTGTAAACACTCGTTAAATACACTAGCCGAGAATGTCCACTATGCTGTCATTTACGTTGTCGAATCTTTAGATCTTAGTCAGCAGTACAGGTGGGGAGTATGAGGTACGCAAGCCGTTCCGGAGGCAGTAGTAACCGCGGTATTATCCAATTGCAAAGATGCGAGTTGAGATATTCAATGCTATAATCGCCGTAGTTTTGGTTTACCGAAACAGAACCCGAGCGCCAGCCCTAGCCAACAGGTTCCTAATAGGAATGATGAGGTAGCAGATTTGGAATCGCCATCACGAGAACGGAAGCGTTAGCAGCGCGTCTGCTGCGGATGCGAGATCTGAAACGCAAGAAAGAAGTAGTCTGGCTTGGATGCCAGCTTGGGGTTATGCTGATTATTGAATCGCGGCAAAATACCTGCAACATAGTACACCTATTCCGTAAAATGTGGTAAGTAGAAGTGAGCTGTGGTAGCAGTTTTAGGCGTAGTTGAGGGTTTGAGGCTGCCAAGGACGACCTATTGAGCCCTGCCAAGCCAGTATAAAGGATAAGATGACATGAAGAGCGAGGAATACACAGGCTGGTGTTTAAAATCACGGAAAGTGATGGGAACATGGATCCGTCAAGACGTACGTTGACTATTTCGTCAGCCCAAATTGGGAAAATTTCGCGAGTTAGTTGCCTGAGCCTCTGGTGAAGAGGGTACATGACTACAAAAGAGGTCAAAAGTGCACTACCGTGGACCTGCGAGAAGGTGAGGAAGGAGTGTGGCTGAATCCCAGATGATGATCTCAGCAAAGATTCCGTCATGAACTAAAATTCTAACCCATGTTCGTAAGCCTCGTCTACCCCAATGTTAATTAACAACTGGACATCCAGTAACTCTGCCAACTGGGTTTTGAACTGGGCTGAATTTGGTCACGACCGCAGGGAACTAGTGAGTTTGTTCCACAGTTTACAGTAAGCAACCGTAAAGAATTTTTGCCCTGATCGATGGTCGAGTCAGGGGTATTCTAAAAGAGTAGTATCTGCTACGAAGTGGATACGGGGACTACCAGCGTCACGTAGGACGTTTGTAGTAGAGTGGACATTATAATGGCAGAGTTTAAAATGTAAAGGAAGTTTTCCTGTTGTTGGGAAAACAATTACGGAGTACCATGTGGACGGTGACAGTCACCAGAGCGCAGTTTTTCTGTTGGATTCCTTTTAGATTCCTTTCATCCTTTTCAGACTGACCACGGTACAACAAGGGAGAATTTTGGATGCAATACAGCCACACGCACCAAACTTCTGTCGGGACCCTGGGACGTTGCTTCGAGCGCCTAGAACCAGCTCTATTGTGAAGCTTTCCAGTGGACGCTATATCATTATGGGTTTCAGTCTTCCTTCAAGAATGTATATCTGAGCTGAACATGATGCTGTGAAATGCCGTTGACTGTGACACCGAAACTGTGCGGTTCACTCTTTCTTCCGTTGTCTGTGATGAACCCGCAGGTGCCTTCATTCGGCAAGTGAAGAGAACGACAGGTTACTTCAGCTCTGATCCATGCAATCAATGTGGACTTTACCGTGATGGACGTGTTATTTTCCCCGACGTTAAATGCAAAACTCTAGGTGACAGTTCATTTCGCTCCCAGAGACACCCTAAACATCACATTGGCCCCAGTACATTGATTTCCCTATCCATTAACACGATAACCACTTCTCCGTTGGACCTTATGCATCCCGTGTGCTCAGGTCCCACGAACAAACTGCTTACACTTTGGTTGCTTGGCCCTGTGACGAATAGCCATCATTTATGTCAGTCGAACATAGAAACCCTTGGTAAGCTTATTCTCGCTTCCCGTAGTTGCACACCGTGATTTTCAACGGCGGAGTCGGCGTATTGATGACGCAGACCGTTGGAAAGCCACGAAATTTTGCATGTTCTTATTGTGTGTTTAACCCGTTTGTTTGAATGAATTGCTCTCTGCCGATGCGTATGAATATTTCGTGCTGATATTCATGTATATTTATATTTTTTTATCACCCTTTGGTATAAAAAACTTGCAGTAGTTTCGCGGCGCTGCTTCTGCGGTGTTTCGTGAAAAATTTCTCTTTGCATCACGGCTCCTCTAACATGGTTTACTCTGTAAATGCTGTAATTCATTTGCCAGATGATGCCTTAAATCATGGTACTCTGGGGAGCTTTTCTTGATTTCCTTACTAAACCGTGATACGGTTTTTAAAATTCGGTATCCGAGGGCCAAAATGTCCCGCTCAGCAGCTCTATCACCGCATATGCGAACCTCACACGCTGTATTCTGTACCTACCGATACCATTTAGATGATGTAGGTGAGCAAAAAAGGCGTTTCCATGGCTGCAGACGTCCATTAATCATAAAAACACGGCGTCAGCAGATACGTCTTGTGACAATGTTTTCAGTGTTCCGGGAAAGCCAGGTTCCATACTGAGGTTCGAAAAAGACGTAGTTCACTTGAGGTGCTTTGCGGAGCCCTTTGCGTTTTTGTTAAACGTATGCACTCCAGCCATTTGTATATATTTCTTGTAGGCAGTTTTACAAGCTGACATTTGTCAGGTGAGCGTAAATCGTATTCACTGCAAATGATTTTCTTTGTCTGCACTTGATGTTAATGTTATTATCCCCATAATACACACATGCATAAATTGGTTATCTTTTTGATGAACATTTGATAATATTGCTAGCCTTAGATGTCTGACTATTCAGCGGGTAAAATTTCAGATGTACCTCGTCCTTATGTTCCCCGTGGACGACACTGTTGCTGTTGGGCATAGCAACTGGCTAATGCAGAATCGGCGGGTTAAGTGGCCGAAGTCCGAAACATTCGCTGTTTATCAACGAATGCTACTGGATGGGAATTACGTGCCAGATTACGTGCCATCATGTGAATTCACGGAAGTATACCAATGCTGTAAGAGCAGTGTTATTACTTACCCTTGTAGGCAGCATGATTCAGGCAAGAACGTCCAACTGCAGTTCTTGTCGCAGTTCGCGCAAGAGATAAATTCCAATGATCAGGGGCCTTTGGGCCCTGTTTCGCAAAGGTATCCTACCCGAAGGAGTTATGTCATCAGTTCTCCCAGTGTACTTCCGGAGACCCCGTCGAAAGCTCATGTGAGGACAGTTCGGAGGAACAACCTTCGGCTCAGAAGCCCCGGGTGGAGTCTCGTGAAATGTCGCCAGAATACCCCGGGGTAATTTTTACCACAAGGATATACTATTAGCGGAACTGAGGGTCAACGTTGCACCCATTATTCGCCGCATGGATGCACAGTGTGGGTCCAATGAATTCAGTCGGTATCAGCCAACCAGAGCATTGGACCTAGATAGCCTGGCCAAGCTGGAGCAAGAGTCAGTTGTTATGGGCAACTTCAGTGCAACGGTAAGCAGTCCGTAGTTTTCATTAAAATTCCAGGTCCATGCACTGAAGCCTTGTAGGGCCAGTGGCGTAGGTACAACGGTGCGCAGAATGCTGACAGCCACCACTGGTGAACAGCTGGCTTTGCAATGTACCTGGCTCGGCAATGGTGGGAAAACGACTATTTCCACCCGTTGATTTGTAGGAGCTATAATTGGAAAATTGATTCAGTAACTTTCACTTAATGACTAACAGGTGCTCCGAAATCAACAGTCTCATTCCAGGAAGAGTCTGTCCTGGATATTGGAAGAATAATGAAACCTGGATTCACAGATGCGCAAGACCGAGGTTAAGGGAGGCAAGCACACAGGTAGACCCATTGCCACGTACTGTTCTCGTTCAATTCAAATAATGTGCATGTTACTTTTCTCGTTATGCAATTGCTTCCAAATTATCCATTTCGACTCACAATCTGTTTCGATGCTTACACAAACAGTCCGCACTATAAAATTTATAAACTAACTGGTTCAACCGACGGCGTTTTCATTCATGTTTTCCGGGGGTCGATGAGAAACCGTTTGAGTATCCGCAGCGTACTGGCAACCAGATGTAAATTTTATTCTATTGCAGTATATTTTGTAGGCCTTATTGTTGTGTTCTCTGCTCTTTCGATGCCATTTTGGTGTGATGGAATCGTTGTAAATGGATGATCGGGAATATACCGAGCTTTTGAACTTGTCGCAGAAAAAGGTTCGCAGCATGTGCGCTGCTTACCTAGAAAAGCTCGGAAGTATATTGCAAGCAATTCTATCGTGTCCGTCTAAGCGTGAACAGTGTTAAAAATCGCTAATGGGTGGGAGCGGAAAGGAGCGAAACGCGTGCGCCATTTTCGTTTGCCCAGCATTTGCCCCGCCGGTACCGGATGGGCACCGGTTGCGTTTCTGGTTTTTTTCCTATGTACTGTCCGAATTCACCGGGCCTCACCGGCCTTTCACTGGTTCAATTCCGGTCTGTTATCGGATCCGGTCCGGTTCCGGCGTGCTACATGGGGACTGCCACTGTACTAGTGTTGGTGCAATTTCAATATAGATAACGACTCCTTAGATCGATCCAGGACCTCTCGCCCAGTTTCCACTCTACGATTTGACACAACTATTGGCACCTCCAGGTGCATCCTTTATAACACAACTACAGTCAGACATCCTCCCACTTTGTCAAAATGGTGTTCGCTGAGGCTGCACGTATCAAGATCATAGCTGCTAGGCGCACCGCGTCAACACCCTCACAACCCATCCGCTGGCATCCAGCGTGCATTGTTACTGCCACAGATGTTTTCGTGGAGACTAACAATAAAGTACGAAAATTAGAGCAAGCGATTCGTGAGATAAACAACAAAATTTCGCTGATAGAATCAGTGTTTAAAGAGCTGCCTCCTCTCAGCTTCCTAACTAAAACGCCCAAAGACCCACTACGCGAACATCTCGCTAGTGTCCGTCGGGCTATTGACTCAGAAGTTGAGCGGCAAAACCTAAGATCGTCCAGTGCTGTACTTTATAATGTTCCTGACCGCATTCCACTAGACTCGTTCAAAAACACTATCCTCTCTGTCTGCAGTATGACAGGATACCCCTGCCACTGTTTAAGACTACGTAAACGAATGTTAAGCAGAGCATGTCCTGTATGGTTCCAGTTTCTTAGCCCGCTGCTGCAGAGCAGTTTTCGAGGAGTGAAGCTAAGATAGCCTCATCTGCCCCGTTCAGGTCCATCAAACTTACTCCTAACAAAACCACTATTCAAAGGGAGGCCCTCAGACTGCATGCCGGTGACAACTCAAAAACAGTTTCACCAAACATAAATTTCCCCAAGCTAACCGGCACAGCTAGAAGCTCGGTATCCAGGCTGGTCCTTGCAACCCCCAACTGCCACACGAAAGTGTCGACTTAGACAGCTCATCAATATCCCCCTTGCCACAGCCCTCCCGGAAACGTCCGCATATAAACCCTCTCCTACGACTACCTCGGTTGGCCTCAATAATCTATCCTGTACTGGAGAAGCAAAAATGTCGATTACCAATCAAAACTCTCCCTGCCCCTTCCAGACCCTTGAAACAATGATCGCTGATGCTAAACCTGGGCTTACGCCCTCCACTGCTCGCCGGTGGAACAAAGCCGGTGTTACTAGCCCAAGGAAGAAACTGCTCCGACTTCTCCCTATTTCATCCCTTTTTTAGCCCCATCACCCCGGTGCCTCAACTGCCACTCTCTAACGGCGCTGACTTTCCATTGGTCGACTTTGGTTTCACGGAGACCGAAAGGTCACTGCCGAGAGAATTTTCCAGCGGGAAGAAAACCGCAGGTTTGCATCGTAGGTCTATAAGACCTATCAGCGCACCGGCTATTCCCTGCCAAAAGCCTGAGATGTTGCGTGAAACTTCCCAGGACAGCTATCTATGGCCTCCAGTAAGTATACCTCCACCAACCTCCGCTTGCCAGCGCCTCGGCTCAAACACGAGGACCGTACGCCATCCCACTAATGTCTCTTTTTCGACCACACCTACCCAGCCAAAAAATCCCTCTTCCTCCGCCCTCCTGAAAAAACACCATCGCCTCGTTATTTCTACCCAAAGGCACTCTCTTTCTGCGTCCCTCTACACTGCCCCCCGTACTTCGGTTTACCTCCCTGCTAGTATAATTAAAAGCGCTATATACCTCGTTCATCATCGCCTCCACCTTCTTCTGCCGCATCTCATTCAGCGTCCAGTAAAATAGAATTAATACAACGTGGTTACCCAATTATTTCTATTAAGATGTACTCTCCAGGCACCGTAGCCTTGTTTTTTCAACCCTAAAACTAACCCCGCCCCGACGGCAACATAGTCTTCTCTTTTGGGCTAATTAACTCTCGTTCCATCCTAATAAAATTCAGTTGCCTAAAAAGCTTTACTGCAACTTAAAACCCGGATATAATATTCATCACTGAGTCCCGGCTTACCGAGGGCACACCTAATAGTGTGACTTCTCTTGTGGGATACCAATCCTTTAGAGGTACTAGAAACGACCGCCGTGGGGGCGGTTGCCTTGTCTATGTAAGACGGGGCTACCAGTCTCCGTTCTTATGCATCCAACACTCGAACTGATCCAAGAATCGGTGTAGCTCACTATCAAGGTGTCGTCCTGTGTCATCTATATTGCCTGTATCTACCGTCCTCCAGCTCATACTGAAATTGGGCTCTCTTCTTAGCGGACGCATTTGACCGCCTTGCTTCCCCCTCATCAAAGTCAAAAGTCATTGCCGGAGACTTCAATCTCCATGGTGAAACCTGGTTCACGATTACGGCTCCACGAAGCCTTAAGTTATTCGCCTCCCACCTATATCATGGGGATTTGGTACAGCACTTAGGGTCACCCACCAGAAATAATAATACATTAGATCTCATCTTTACGCGTACTGATCTTCACACCTTGGTTTGCATCGGAAAAATTAGTTTCCACGGAGCGACTACAGGGTATTTCACGGTAGAATCCATTTTCATGCTCCCCGCCCTGACCATCCTATTGACACAACTAGCCCACCCCATCTTAACTAGCAACACATTCCCTCTCTAGTACGCCAACTTGACTAGGGAAGCTTTTTCCCAGCGACTGACACAAAGGGGTCTACGGATAAATTTTGTCGCAACATGGCCAGCTGCATCTCGAAACTGACCATTATAGATCGATTAAACAGAGAAACTACTTAGCATATTTGACTTTAAGGGAGGCGATTTGCTAATTTGAAAAACACTTTTCATTGACACGTGAATTTCCCAAGTTCATACTTTGCACCGTCTGTCTGACATTATCTCTCTCCTAAATGAATCTCTCCTTCGGAAAGAAGAAGCTAGGGGAGTGAGGCATAAAAATACCCCGTAGCGCTTTCAAAACTATATAAATCAAGATCCCATGATCGCAAACCTTCAGTGAACTTCCTGATTTTGCCTAATGGTGAGTCTGCGACAGCCCAAAAGACAGTTCAGGAGTTCAATCCATATTTAGCCTCCTCCATGGCTCCGGCTAAAGTCAGCGACCCACCCCAACTATAGTATAGAAATAACCCCACCCTATTTGCAGTGTCCTCTGACGTTAAGACTAGTGCACGAAAATCGGCCATTTTTAAATCAGGGTCTCACCAAGGCCCTGGTGACATCCCTCCAACAGTTGTTCTTAGTTGTGGCCCTGACCTAACCTCGCTAATGCTCAACTTCTTCACACTTTCAGTTAACTCTGGTGTAGTCCCGATAAACTGGAAGCAGTTTGTAATAACCCCTAGCATAAGAAGCGGTCTTTGCATGTTTCATCCAATTACCGCCCATTAAACACACGCCTGTTATCTCCAGGATTATTGAAAGGTTGGTAAAACGATCCATCGTGGACCACCTTTTAGCCTCCAACCTTCTTTGCCCTAAACAACGGGGATTTCTCGTATCATGTTGTTTGCACCTCCAGCCATATCTGAACATCCGTCATCGAATTGCTCTCAAGTATTGCCCCAGCGACATGCAGATTTATTGCACCCAAACACGAAATGACTTACACTGCGTTGCTCACGAAAAGCTCCAGAAAACACTGTGCAATCATGCAAAACAGGTTGCGCAGTTCTGAACTTTGTCTAGCATTCTTGTACACGGCGTGTTGCTTTGCAGGTTCTGATTGCGCCTACCGAGCAATCCAAAGTGGCATATACCCCCAGATACGTTCTGGTTTCCATTATTCATGTTTCTTCTGCATGGTCCATGTAAAAATTTGATCTTGCCTCGCGCATGTTGTCGCGAAACGAGAAATATACTTCCCCAGAGCCAAGAATGTTTTCCTAAATGCTGTCCTCGACATGAGAACTAACACAAGGAACTCAGCTCGACACAAGCAATGGGGGAATATATTTCTTAATTGGGGTGTGAAGATTCACACAATTTAACCGATAATCTTATGAAAAAGAATAGGTTGATTTGAACTCGACGCAGCCATAAGGGATCGATGTGCAGCTTTATGCAACGTTTCATTTAGTTTAGCGAGGGAGAGTAGCCCAGAAGTCAATTTTTAATGTTCGTTGGACATTCTCAGTCTCGAATCTGTAACTCTGCCGCATGTTGGAACACTCAATGGAACAGTAGCCTTGGATAGATCTTACGTGTGTTTTATATTTTAACAACTTGATTTTCCAGTTTCTAAAGTTCTTTGCACCAACCTGAGTGGTCTCCTGGCTTTTGTGAATTGTATCGGGGTGTGTTCTGTGAAGTTGAATGTGCTGGAATAGTGCGAGCCCAGGTCCCTGACAGTGCGAGGGGAAAGAGTGACTTCGTTGGTGATCCCAAAGAATCCAGTGGGAATATGACACATTCATTCGAGTATGCTGCTTTTGTGGGCCGAGAATTTCATCGACCAAGTTGCGCACCATGAATCAAGCGATAGTAGATCATTTTTCACATTATATTTGATGGTGCTGATGTCAAGTGTATATAATTTTCATTTCCTCTGTAAAAAGAAAAGAAAAACATGCCTAATGATGTGAAAAATATCTTTGATATACAGCAAACACAGTAGTAGACTTAGTATGCTTCCTTGAAGAACCCTAGTAGTACTCGGACGAGGCTTGGATGGGGTTCCATTTACCTGCATCCCAGAGGTCAAATAAGAGGAAATCCAACCCAGCGGGGGGGTTGTTATACCTCAGCTTTTGCCTTTCAGTAGAAGCTGGCGATGGGATACGCGACAAAAAGCCTTCGTCATTTCGCAGGAAATCACAATCACTGACTTTCCGTCATTGACAGCCATCATCACTACGTTTAAGAAATTATTCATACATGGAGAACATGGTTTACTTTGAAGGAAACCATGTTGGATGGTTTTAACGAAGTCATGATCTACTAAGTTAGTTGTTAACTTACGTTTTATTATTCTTTCCATAATGCGAGAGATAACTAGGGTGTGATTGATGGGTCTGTAATAAGTTGGTTCCTGCTTTGAACCGTTTTTGTAAATTGGGACAATGACAGAAGCTTCCATTGGTGGGGAAAAGTGCCACAATTTAGGGAAAGATTAATTAGATTGGGTTAATGTATAGGGTTGTCTGCACCTCCAAATTTGAAGAGGGCTGGGAGACGGATGACCGGTCCAACCTGAAAAGACAGTCTCATTTTTGATAGCAGCGGTATGGTGTCACTTGGGTGGAAAGAGGATCTTGGAGGAGATGCAGAGGAGACGGGCAGAACGTCAGGTATAATGGTGTTGTCATCAGTTGTCATAGAGGCGGCAAAATAATCATTGAACACCTACGATATCAGTGGTATGATTTACGCAATTACCCCTGAATATGACAAACTTGATGTGCCTGCTGGGTAGGAAGCAGTTTTCCCAGTGCTGCAGCCATGTTGGTAGAGTATAACGCTTCAAATTCCTTCTTCTTTTGAAGAGAATGGAGAGGTTTCTTGATCTCTTTGGACAGACGGTTCGTTTAAAGTATAAGAGCCAATTTTTCTGTTACTTTGAACCTTGTATGAATTAGGGAATACCTTTCTGAGGCGGTCCAGGGTGCTCAATCTTTTGGGGACTGTTGCACACTGGGTGGGAGTGATTAGATCAAGTCCCATACCGAGTTGCGTAAAACTGGTTGGTGGCCAGTTGGGGATCCACCGATAGAAAGAGACTGTCCCCATTTTGGCTACGAAGTATGGAGGATAGATGGTTCCATGAAGCGCTGTGGTATGGTTTAGTGGAAGCCGAGGAGGAGATAACGGACGTCGAAACTGAGAACTTACAAACAATTTGAGAATGATCACATCCGAATAATTTGTTGTCTATGGATGTGCGCACGTGTGTTACCCCAGTTGTGAAGACACGATCCGGGATACTGTCGGCCCTTGTGGATAATGAAACATGTTGTGCCCTCACACCCAGTCGTGCGCTGGAAACAAAAGCAGAAAGGTATTTTGGGGAGGAGAAAGACGACTAACAAATCCCTGAGCCTAACTGAACAAGGTTAGGTTGAGTTGCTTGAGCCTAGGTGAGGGCTTAAATGTGAGGGACGAGCTCGATATGTCTAGGTGTACTACGGTGGAGCGTGAAACCGTGGACGGTATTGGCTCTAAAGAATTTCTGTTAGGCTGGCGAACGAGTGGATGTTTTGGAGAAAATGCTCGTTTAAGGCTACTCGGCTGTAGAGGGCCGTGAATTGCTTGCTGGTGGCATCTTGGAAATCACATGCCTGTAACTGGAGTCGGGCGAAGCAATAATACTGTATATTCATCGATTTGCGAGGGGCATGCGCAAGGCAAGATCAAATTTTTACAAGGTTGATGCACAGGAAATGTAAATGCTACAAGTCAAATGGGATAAGGGGTGGGAGCAAAATTGAGTTATTGCAGAAGCTCACTGGAAAGTGAAATGAGATGCTGCAAAGCAATGGGGGAAGTACAAGTATAACAAGGAATAGCAAAAAATAGTAAACTTAATCTTTAAGACCAAAAAGTGTTTCCTGGGACTGTTTGCAAGCAGCGGACTACGAGCCATTTCGTGGTTAAGTGCACTAAATGTGCTCAATGCGGGCGCACAACATGGATGGAGCCCAACGGTGGATATCGATATATGGCCAGAGACAGCAAACGTCAGGAGCGTTACGTAATGGACGGGAACGTTAAGCTGAAGAAACGACAAGCCGTGGTAACGCGATTATTGTATGGAAGTGGTGAAAACCGGGCAGAACGTCAGGCAAATTGGATGAAACAAGTAGTTGACATCAAATGGCTAAAAAAA
>LUCM01000460.1:12573-63250 GCA_008360955.1 Fasciolopsis buskii | reverse complement strand
CTTGAATTTAATAAAATACACTAGCCGCAGAGAATGTCCACATATGCTTCATGACGTTATGTCGATATTTAGATCTCTAGTCAGCAGTACAGGTATGGGGAGTATTGAGGTACGCAAGCCGTTCCGGATAAGGCAGTGGAACCGCGGTATTATCAATTGCAAGAATGCGAGTCTCGAGAATATTCATGCTAGTTATTTCCGCACCGCCATCAGTTAACCCATCTAAGACGTTATTAGTCACGAAAACATGAACCCGCAGCGCCCAGCACCGTAGCCAACAGGTTCTAATGGAATGATGACGTTAAGCAGCATTTGAATCGCCTCACGAGACGGATAGCGTTAGCGCGCGTATGCTGCGGAATTGCGAAGATACTGAACGCAAGAGAGAGAAGTAGTCTGGCTTGGATGGCTCAGGCTTTGGGGTTATGATTGATATTGATCGCGGGCAAAAATACCTGCAGACATAGTACACCTTATTCCGTAAATGTAGAGTACAGCTAGGTGAGCGTGTAAATGGTTAGCAAGTTCTTAGGCGTGAGTTGAGGTGTGAAGTGACTAAGGGCACGAACCTATGAGCCCTTGCCAGCCCTTAAGGATAAGTGACATGAAGAGCGAGATTACCAGGCGCTGGTGTTTAAATAACGAAGAAGTGATGGGGAGACATGGATCCGCTCAAGAGCTCGTTGACTATCTCGGATCAGCCCAATATTGGCGAGGAATTTCGCGAGATTAGTTGCGCTGCGCTCTGTGAAGAGGGTACCTGACTTACAAAGAGCGTCACAAAGTGCACTACGGTGGACACCTGCTCGGAGAAGGTGGAGCGAAGGACAGTTGTGGCTGAGAATCCCAGTATGATGAATCTTCAAGCAAACGATTTCCGTTCATAAGCTAAAATTCTAACCCATGTTCGTAAGCCTCGTCTACCCCAATGTTAATTAACAACTGGACATCCAGTAACTCTGCCAACTGGGTTTTGAACTGGGCTGAATTTGGTCACGACCGCAGGGAACTAGTGAGTTTGTTCCACAGTTTACAGTAAGCAACCGTAAAGAATTTTTGCCCTGATCGATGGTCGAGTCAGGGGTATTCTAAAAGAGTAGTATCTGCTACGAAGTGGATACGGGGACTACCAGCGTCACGTAGGACGTTTGTAGTAGAGTGGACATTATGGCAAAGATTAAAGAGAAATGGTAGATTTGATTTAACTCGACGAAACCACCATTGTTCAAGTCCAAGAAGCTTGCATCTGGCTATGTAATTTAGGCTAGATGAAGGACCTAGGAGATTTCTAGTGAATACACGGTGCACATGTTCGATTGCAATTCGATCGTTTTTAGACATATGCGTAAAGATAATCGGGCAGTCCTCGAGGTGGGGCCTAGCATGGGACATCAAGATGAAAGTTTTGCAGTCTTGAGTGCAAAATTCTCTTGAGATCATTGGGGCGGTTCTCGTAGCTACAGCGTTCTGATGGTGAGCCTGCTCGTGGTTGTTCAAAGAGCAGGATTATTACAACCCTAAATGCGTAACTGCGTGTGATACAAGAATTGGCAGGCCGCTCATGGAGAGGGCGTCCGGAGGTACATTGCATTTATATGTTATCAGAGAAACTTTGTCAGCGTAGAACTTCTTAATCCACTTGGAACACCAGTTATCAAGAGACTCTAGATCTTCATTGATAAATGCTTGAGTGGAGTTAAATGAAGCAGCTTCAAAAGCGTAGACTATTTCAATGTCATCTGCAAACAGGATTGGTTTGCCTTGACGAATATCTTTAAAGATATCAATAATGTATGGCAGGAAAAGGGGAGGACCTAGGACGCTCCCGTGAGTGACCCCACTGGTAATAGCAGAGGGTTGGGAAAAACAAGCGTTAATATTGACCACCTGAAGACGATTGGCAAGTCGGGATGATAGCCAAGATGAGAGGGATTTCTTATTCCACAAGTCCTAATTTTGGCCAGAAGTCGGGAGTGGGATAAGAGGTCAAACGCTTTTGACATGTCTAAAAAGGTTATGAGCATCGAATGGTGGGGATCAGCACTTTGGGTGACCAAAGTTAAGAAGTCAAACTGACAGGTGAGGCAGGATCGGCCACTGAGGAAGCCGTGTGTGGAGGGGTTGATAATTTTGTAAGTGGTAAGGAAGTTAATCAGTTGTTCTTTAACAATCTTTTCCACAAGCCTGGATAGAACTAGAGCGTGGTTAATGGGACGAACGTTTTCATGTTCATACACGGAACCATTTTTGTGATGGGGAGCAATAATGCAGGTTTTCCGTTTTGACGGAAAAATAGCACCGGACATGGAGAGCGAGAACAGATTTAGAAGGAGCAGTAGAAGATTTGGACCAGTGGTGCGAAATAGGACTGGTGGGATGCCATCATCATGACAAAAATGCTTCTCCGGAAAGGCGTGTTTTCTATGGTTAGTTTTGATGTAAAAAAGTGTGACTGCAGCAATAATGCTTTGCTTGCTGTTGAATAGCTTCGCTGGAATTTTTGTCTGGAACTGCACCATGACGGGACAACTATGACGCTGTGTCCGCTTCCGCCACCTCGTCAATATACGTGGTATGCGCGCCATGCGGCTAGCCGCCATGAGTTGACCTCTAGGAAATGCTAAGGACAATAACATTACATGACCTGTCCAACCTACTAGATGTTTCGGACGCCAATACATCCAGGGACTTGCCAGCGGCCACCAGGTCATACTTATACAGCCGTGTTTCAGGGTGAATGAGGTGGAAAGTGGGTGCGAGCTCTGAGATAGCGCGCTCCAAATTGTTAACATGATCCATTCGAGGGTCATTTGCGCAAGCGCCCCGAATATGACAGACGTGACTTGCGTACTAGGTAGGGATTTGTTAGTTCTCAGTAGTTTGTCCAGTGCTTCAGCCATGTCGGTAGGGCTTAACGCTTGAAGTTCCTTCCTCTTTTGAGTGCAATCGAGAATCATCTTGATCTCCCTAGACAGACGATTCATTTGCGAAATCAATCTGAGGTAGTGGGTTGAACCTAATGCTTTGATGTAAGATAGATAAGATTATCCCTCCCTGACCGATGGGTAAACACAATAGTCCAAAAAAATTAAGGACGGATCTGCCCTTGGCGCTCCATAATGCCCAATGCTTTCCAACGCGCAGGCGTGCGAACACTACGGATGTGTCTGCTTTCCCACTCAGTCGTATGATACTCGGACTTTTTATTTACCCATTTACATCTTCTTTGCCACTCACCAAAACCCCTAAGCTGGACCACTTTCCAGACCGCCGTTTCTTACATTATTTCAGACTGTCTAAAAACACCGCGAGCACCACTAATGTCCATCACAAAGATCCACCTTTCAGGCCATGAGGAAATGGAATAAAGAGTTCAAGCAGCCTGAGTCGCCAGCGACAAATTACGGTTCGTGCTACAGGTCATCTCGGAAAGAGAGGCCGCGTAATGTGATTTTAAACGGAAATATACCTCGAACAGATAAACCTTCAGTACGAATCTTGGTTTAGCTGATAACACGCCTATTACGTTAACAGTGAACATTTACGAACTCACCCTCATATGAACCCTGCTCTTCAGCCATCACCACACCCCCGGATACCTCTTCCAATTGCCCCTCAGGACACTGTTTTCAATGTGATTACTAACATTCAGCAGATCCATTTCACGTAGCTATTGGGCATTTTATCTACGGTGTTGCATACTACACTTCATGTGCCTTCTCGCATTTGGTGACACTTCCTTAATTATCGTCTTCACTTGATGATTCGTCGTTATGCACGATATTATTTTGCTCTACTCCACGCTTCGAAGCGGATATTTTATGTCCTTTGTTATAGAGGCCACCGTATAATGCATGATCTTTGGCTTCCATTCCCATTTTGATGTTGCTCGTCTTTTGTCCACCTCCATCCTTTCCTCCAGTTACTTTAGCCAGGGTTGCAAAATTTTTTATCCGTCAGTTATGGTTAATTAGCTTTTTTTTCACAGATTATCTTTAGCGGACAACGTTTAACCTTGTTAAATTTTGAACAATTCGGCCACATCTTGATATCTGCCGCTTTTCTCCAAACAAATGTTGCACCTGCGATGCTTGCGATTGGTGCACCTTAATGCAGATAATTGTTCTAAATAGTACTCATTTTAACCTGCTCGTAGCTATGTGTAATATTAACTCCACGGTTTTTGGCTCCACCTTTGAGCTATGCTTCTGATTGAGTTTTGTGATAACTCCTGATCATGCAAAAAAGCATATACCGCATTATTGTTAGTGTCAGCACCGAGGCTAACCTACTTCAATGGGCATATGAACCGAAGGACTGAAGTCGTTTCTTACATTTCAGTGTTTATTCACTTTGTACGGAGCACTATCAGACCCACCTCTTTGAAAGGTGCACATCGGGCAAGCAGCTTGACTGCAACAAGGTATTGGTGCAACTAGGTTGGCGGAAAATATATCTTGTGCTCACTTCCTAAGGGTGTTTTTCAGGTTGTGTCTGGTATAAGGTCAGCCCCAACCCTATACAAATTACTGGTCCGACTGTTCATATACACTCCATGTTCTGCATTCCACAATCCCTCTTCCCCATGTTTCTTTTAGCCTGAGTTATACCAGAGCAAGTTGAAGCACAATTTTATTTTGTTTTTTTCCAAAGCAAATTGGGGTTTTTAGTCCCCTCCTGGATTCCTTTGCCCAAAGTTTGGTGCATATCGGTTCCCTTAATCATATCTCGCTTCCTGCTGATGGGTTGCTTTGGACGGCTGACTGTTCCGGAACAGAACTGAGTTACAACATTAAAGCAAATATACTTGTTTTTGTCCCGTAAATCTCAACTCCCTGTCTCTACTTGAGGGCGCCCCATGAAATCCATCCTGAACTGTTACACCTTTTGCTTTTCCGCATTTCAACCTTCGTCCTTCGTTAACTTTCACTATTAATCAGACTATAGCCCTTTCTGAAGGGCGCTAGTAATGCGCTTATAATAAATTTCAATATTGTTTTTTTAGGCTGTGCCGATTAACTTTACCCAGCTCAGCACAGCCATCACGTCGCATTGTCCATATTTGACAGCCTACATGATGCGGCGCAAACTGGTTAGCGGACCTGGAAGAGCATTCAGCCCTAGTATCTAATCATTCCTAAACGTCCTAATACTTCTCCCGAAACTCCATTTTATGTTAGTGTTTGCTGCTCCATTTTATTCCCTTAAACTCGAAAGGTTTTTTATTTGCATGATTGCACACCATGCCAATGCACATCACCCTGCTCGGCCATCTCCGAAACGACTTTGACCACATTAAATAAAAGGGGATACGGAGTCATTGACACAGCTTCCTTTCTTCCTTGCTTATTGTTATTGCTGGTTTGCTCTCTTGCGAAAATTTTTCCGTTTTGCAGGGGCTGGCCATTTTCGATTTTAGAACTTTGGTCTCCTGGTTGAGCACTTGGCCGGTGCATACTAAGATTCTCCCCACTGACAACTTCGGTTAAAACGACTGGATCCTTTCTGTGGTTCCTTGATTTCCCTAACTTGTCTGAGATTAGTCATCTTAAATTAAATATTCGCTGCCAAACTTCGTATTTTGCTCATTGTTGGTATGAGTAACGCAATTACCAGGATAAAGAAAATCTTTCGCCTTTGCGCATCCAGCTTTAAAATCCACCCGGTTCGCTAATGGGTCTGCTTTACAAATTTGAAATTGATCCCTTTCTCTTGTAATACCACCCTCCTGAATAGCCCTAGTTGTTTACCATACTTTAAGAAATAGGTTACTAGGGCATGTCTTGTCCAACCAGAGTTCGGGAGCAAACGAAGTCTTATGTCCGTATTTTTCAACGTGGTCCCTTCAATCAACTCAACGGGGTAGTTGTCAATGTGGACCAAACTTCCGGAGGGCACCTATAATTCTAGCTGCACCTGACGTTATGAACTGAAAAACACCACTTTTGTCGGTTTCCTTTTATTCACCGTTTGCTTTTTGCGATACATCCCTCCGGCTGCATTTCCGACGTTCTCTGAAATTGTGGACCGTTTTTAATCTTCCAATTCTTTCAGTGCACCGATGAAATCATCCAAAACGGTTCAGCTGACTAGTTTTCGTTTTCCTTAATACAACCAAAGTTACAAAATAATGTAGAAAATAAGCCGCTAGCTCATGGGACTTAACTTTTTCTATCACTGCTTTGAGAGACAATCCAAAATAGCTCTCATTGAACTCTGAACTTTTTACCCAGGTGTTTTCGTTAATTTCCTTACGATTGTATCCATCTTTATATGGTTCATTTGGGACATCTTGCTGGTCCGCAGATGAAACCTCCAGCGCCTGGGTCACTTGCCCAACCAAGCGTTAGCCTCAGTGCTGCAGAACTGCGACCGGCAACTTTTGTAATCGGTTATCATTGCATTAGGCAGCCTTCCACCGAAGCGAACAGACGCAAGCACAACCAAGTTTCGCAGCTATGAAGTGTTCCGGAATGAGGGTATCGTCAAAGAAAAATTCCAGGTAATCTGCTATATATCGGCTTGATTTGGCAAGTACGCCTGATGCCTATTGTTAATGTCCTGCTCTTTTTCACAAGCCTAGCGCTTGCTAGCCAAGCAATGTTCTCATCAGCTTTGTTGCATTTGACTCTCCTCCCAGCCAGAATTTCCAACTTACTAGTTCCTATAATCTTCAAGTACACATCGCCGTTTTTTAAATTTTGACAATCCACGCGCCCTGGGGTTTTCCAAATTTACAGTTCCATATTTCTGAAACCACATTATTTTTGGCCGCAACACGTATACCAGCCAGTAAATTTTCACTGTCACATTTTGACTTCCAAAATTGAGCTTATGATCTCTTCTGTATCTGTTGGCAAACTAGCCTTTATGTGGTTGTTGCCAAGTCTTGGCAACCGCCCACTTAAGGTCACCGGTGAATTGCGTATGAGCCTAAAGGCTGATTGCAACGGTCTTCGTTAGCCTTAGTGCGATGGTAATCCCAGGGCTCCTTCTCCAACTTGGCCCGTGGTTGAAATCCGATCTTGAGGTTTCAAGCATTGACGAGAGCGAAAGACTTTTCATTTCAACGTAACTGCTCTATTCTGCTCCGGGAGTTTGCCGTGCAACATAAATAAGGCGCACGCTGCTATCGCATGCAGGTCCACGTAAGCAGTCACACGCGGCCCATGGTTTGGTGCATTTGTAGTGCCAGTCAAATATCGGTGTGGTTAACGGACCCTGTATCAGCTTCTTGTTAGACTGTGGTAGGAAGCCTTCTGGAATATTTGCACACGTGCTACCGACTCCTATGTTTTTGTCTCAGAACACGGTGATGGTCAAGCTGATAGGGTTGTGGCCTTTGGACGTGAAAATCGCGCTTTCGAATTCTCCCACCGCCGATCAAGGCCCCCAGTGGCAGGCTTCTGCTAACTGCGGCCCCTTTGATGAAATATGATGTACATTGTTCTTTCAATAACAGAGAAAGCGAAAAGATTTTAAGGACACCAAAATAACAAAACACCTGAATGAAATAATGTTTCGAAATGGATAACTTCGTTCGCGATTTAACAATATTCCTGCTACCTTTTCTGATCGTCTACTACCTTCGAATTTAACTCAAGGCCTCCGAATTAAGCGAGTGGTTATCAGGCGCACCGACCAACTCGTATTGCATACCGCGCCAAGCAGAACGCCGGAAATAAATAATTACTCAGTAGGTAAAGCTACGCAGTTAGTTAAGTTCATCATATTGCTTTTCCTCATTTCGTTGCCCATAACTCTGGGAAAGTATTCTTCAAGGGGGTCGACCTTGTTTGCCTATATGTAATATAACACTGGAACATCAAGTTAGCAACTCTCTACATCTGACAAATCCCTCTCTCTAAAACGAAATAGCCACTTCATTATGTGTGCAATCTGAGGTGGCTATTTCTGGTCTGCTGCCAATCATAAAACCAGTAACCGGAAGTACGAACTAATTTTTCTTCCGCCAGCCCATCCAGTTCACGTCAATACAGACGATCTAGTTTCATCCGTGACCTTTGAATCTACTTTTGTATGTGAAACAATTTTCATTATGCTACATTATAGCCACATCACGTCAAACTTAAATTACACTTCCAACACTTCACTCAACAGGTACAAATAAATTTACGTTCCCCAAGCCAGCCTCTCCACTCGGTCCTATCACACATCGTTCATGTCATGCCGTCTTATTTCCTCAAACCAAGTAAAGTCACCAGGTGGCGTGTCAAAACTGCATAATTGTCATCAAACGTTCAACGACGTTTCATTTCTTCTCCCCTTGCGTTAATTGCCAGCTAGAACGCATTCCAGTCAGTTCTTCTCTACTGCCGTTCTGTTTTCAGGCCTGTCTCTTCCTTAGTGCTCTGAATTTTGATTGCTGCCCACCAGTTAGCTATGGCGAATGCAGTCATGCATGCGAAATACGCCCCGTGGTATCCAGCCGAGTCGACTGTCGGCAAGCCACCCACTGTATTCTAACCCCAAAATTTATCACATACAACCACACAACACGAAGCAGTCAAGTTCCCGCTCTCGGAGCCCACTTGTGCACCCATGTTCCGGCAAAAACATGGTGGCACCCACACCACAAATCACATCGCCCCCTAAACCTCAACCAGAAATCTACAGAACCCATCCAACATCTGGCCTCCTTACAGATATATACGGATTCGCCCGCTAAACTCTAGGATGTTCGACGCCTTGATTATTCTGTCATTTAAAGTTTTTGATATGGATCTCTCTATTTGGAAACCTCAAAAAGCGGCCATAATTTAATGTAATCTATGGTGGCTAACACAGGAATTCTACTTTATGAAAGCTGCATGCAATTTAAAAGCATGCCACATTTGCGTTTGCCATTTACGTTTAAGAAATCGAAGCATTTGATTTCCCTCCAGATCGTCGACGTTCTTTTGTGTCATGCGATAATTGCTTCTGCCTCCGTGTCATGAGTCGGCCACAACGGTACTCGCCAATTTGTCATCGTAAAATACTTCTGTTCAGTAACGGCCTTTGCCTCAACTCTTCCGCTTGTACTTTTTCCCATTCACAGCAATTTGTCATTTATCGTTATTTTCGACCGAAGGAACTATCTCAAATACCACCACAGCCATCTTGAACAGTGCTAGATCAACCTCATCATGCATTTCGTCTTTAGATTTTTCCCAGCATTTCCGGGTCAGTGTCATAATGGATGTCCCCGGCGTGTAGGCCCAACTGTAATCATTTCCAACCACATATCGCCTACTGCTGCCGAACGCTATTGCACGAAGTTGCATTTCGAAAAATATACGCTATTGCACCTGTTGTCGTTATGGCCTGGTAATTTTACCGGATCTTTCTGGGACAATCCATGGACTTTGCTAGGCTTACGCAGAGTGGAGTAATGTTCCCAATCCCCATTCAAGCTTTTTAATGTGACTCTTACTGATGGTGCTTGGCCTTGCTGTTCGTATATGGTTCTCGCAAACCATGGAACATTTTATCATGATCATTTGCATTTTCGTTTGGCAAACAGGCCCAGATATAAGTACCAGCTGCAACAGATAACTTGGTCAACTGCTTGTCCGCCGGGAATATTAGGACAACAAATCAACAGTTGAAAGCATAGGTTTCATAGACGTTTAGTGAGCAGGCAAGAGATTCTACTTAGGAATCGCAAGGGCAGTTGCTGGGATCGAGTCAGATACTTGGTTCGTAGATGCCCTTTTTATCAATTTCCTGCCAAGGAGGAGAGCATTAAAAACAAGGCCCGGAAATTGCGCATACCCACTTAGCAGGCTGCACTGCCTAAAGGCAGATGTGACGAGGTACGAGAAGTTTCGCGCAATGTATTTGAAATCCTTGGCAAGGAAAATAAAAATGAAACTTCCTGCTACCGTCCAGGTGCACCGAAATAAGCACGGCTATCACTCTCAGTATTATCTCCTGCACTACTCCGTAGGCATCCAGAGAATCGTTTCGGCAATGAAATATATGGGCAGAGAGGTAAACGGTTCGAGCTATATACCACTGACGGAACAACGTCTAGACTGTCATTTGTGGTACCTAGAACAATTAAAACTGTATGAATGATAAATGACCAAAGAGTCGCTGAAGCGGACCGTAAAGAGACACACAGGATTAAAGGGATTGAGATCCTAAGAAATCTTGGATGCAGCATTCAGGGCAAAAAACGAAGTAACCTTTGAAATATTATCCAAGAAAGGATGAAAACAGATGCAAAAGTTCGAAAGGGGGGAACCACGTAGGAGTGCAAAGAAAATAAATTTACTTTGCTTTTACATACTTCGACGACTGTTGCGTATGTTTACATAGGCGGTAAGGGTCAATTCCATTGGCGGCTGTTTACAATGCGAACGCTCTCACACAGGTCTCAGAGGTGAAAAATCGAATGCTGGGCTTGGAAAGACGGGGTTTCGATGGTGGACTAAAGAAGAACTCGGCACTTGGGAGTAGGAGGAGCCGGGAGATTGCTTGAATCATTGGGCAAAGATTCAGGTTACGCGTTAAAATGGCCCACTGGTGAAGGGAAGAAGAAACAATAAGTTAACTACAGATATTTTCTCCTGTGTCACATCTAAAAAACCCAGCACTTCTATAGTAATGTCAAGGGGAACATTAGAAACTGGAGCCGACGACTTATATTTTTCGGCTTCGATTCCGACTAGTCTCCCTAGGGAAGCCGTCTGATGAGGGTGATGCGTTCGATGTTTGCGGCCTCCGCTTCGTGAATTCAAAGCACATGAAACACAAGATTGAATGATTTGGCTTTCTTGATCTCTTTGACTACTTTTTCATGATTACGGCCAAGTTGACTGGCCTAGGACCATCCGGACGGGAGACGCCATCCGTAGCCTGTTCCGAAATGGGAACTTTTGATGAAAAACAAATCGTTCCTAGGTGGTATCCTCGACGTGGGGACTGAAGTCAAGACCTCGGTGTGTCTCAGAGCCTAGGAAGAATTTTCCTCATCCGGAGTGATTCAATACACACCCTTTCGCCAATAATATAAGACAGAGTTACAGGATAATTTGTTATTGATGCAGACACAGAGGAGCAAGGAGCAGCATTTTTCAGCGTTCAACGTAGTTTGGCGATAAAAATAGCCGGGAAGTAATTTTGTAGATTTTTGGTAATCACCTCTAATCTCATGCGTATCACATGGTTTTATACTGGAACGATAGTCTAGGACCGAATTCATATGGATTTTAAATATTAACAGGCCATTTTCTACGGTTAAACGTGTTCACTGCCGGTAAGTGGCAATGGCTTCCAACAATTTGCGGAACCTATGGGCTCCAGAACAACAGGCTACACTAATTGGTTGATTAATAGGTAGTCTATTTCCTGCTATGCATGTGGTAAACTTAAATGCACTTTAGCTGAGCTGAGATGAACTGATTGTTACTATGGTATGAATCTTGTGGCATTCAAATCGTTCGCGCCTTGCAGGGACCACCTGGAGGGGGCATTGGATTCGGGACTATGAGGTCAACAAATCTGCTTAACGAGAAAAGAGATTCACACAAACGCACCAAAACCATATTTTATGTATTATCTATGATGCCACGGTTTCCTTATTATGGCAGCCGATGCTCAATTTGATGTCATTTCGCGCCCTATATATCTTTGGGGGCATATTATTACCTGACTCTGGAATAGGAAATCTTCCATAATGCTTAAGGTGAAAAGTCGCAGAAGTGGCAATTAGTATTAACCACTCTACTAGACCCATATGTCATTGGCGCTGCTTATATAGCGTCAGTTTAGCGCCACGGAATTTCTCTTTTCTAAATAAGGAATAGTGTACTCATAAAAAGCCCGTCGACCGGTTGTTGAATTTATGCAGCCGGTAGCCATGCTTTTAGTGGCGTTGTAATTGCGCTACTGAATGCCATCACGATTATTTAACGAAGGCATCATCTTATTAACAAATCTCACATGGTGTTACCCCAGCAAATCTAAAATTGCTGAAGACTATATTTATAAACATGAGGTGATATAGCGACACTTAAGGCGAAATTCGTCAAAACTGTGACAAGTTCTTGTGGTTATACTTATATTGCCACCAATTCCAACAATTACATCCTATCCAAAAAGAAGTTAAAAATTAAAGAAAGAATTGGTAATGCAGTTTTATTTTTCATTCTGGTGACTAATAGTGAGGCAACTGCGATTTTTTGCACGCGTTTTGTATTAGATTGACGGAAATTGTTGTACACCGGTGAACCAATTATCATCCGAATAATCGTGATCACTGAGCGGACATATCCCCTAAAACATGTGTACCTCTCTGCTGCTTTCAACAAAGTAGTCTCAGCCTTGTGTCCAGTGCTTCCTCTAATGGTGCCATGATGAAAATCCCGGGGGATTCTGGGATTATTTCCGTTACAGGCCGCAGAAGCGTTGGAGATTACTTCCCCCACTGGAGAATATTTGCAGAGTTCTACCCTACATTGTTAAAAATTCCCGTCTGGGGCCATCTGAATGCCCATGAATTCCTGCATGTTCAGTCGTTCCCGCTTGTTACGAATCACTGCTATTTTTGCGCCATCATTTCAGCTTGTACCCTGAAACAAAATTTGCCGGGCAGTTAGGTCCTCTGCCTCCCAATAATATTAGCACATCTATAAGTGGTGATGTTCCTTTTGTAATGATGATTCCAACCTTATTTTGAAATGGTTCAATGGTAAGCCAACTCACTATAACTATTGGTTGATTTCGAAAATGCGGACCTAACCTAGCAATATGCTCATTTAAAGTGGATTAGGACGATGATAAAAAGAAGCCTTCTCATGGTACAGTTATGCATTCAGTCGACTTATGAAAATAAGTATCATTTATCACAGGCTAACTTTACGCTGCTGATCAGGTAATTACCAACCTCGGTTCTTCGTCTTAAAAATAATACAACATTTTTGGGAACAGAGCAGATATCGCCTGAGATTGATATTTCTTTATTCTTCCGGATAATCACTGCAAGTTTCTGATGACTAATTCAGCTGTCCTAGAGAATATCTGCACAAAATTCCGCGAATCAGTTCTGCACTAATAACTATTAGATTGTGTATAACTTTTGCCTGCAGGAAACCAGGGAAAGGAAATTCTGGTTGGCAACACAGAGGAATAACAAGCTTAGTCAGCATAACAGTGGCCACTATTGAGATACCGTGCTTTTTTGTTGAAGCTTAGAAGAGGACCTTCACCTGCGTAACTGTCAGCTAACTGATACCAGTCATTTTCCAGTCTTTTGGACTAACGAAATGAATGTCGTCGGTGATTTGACCAAGAAAGTGATCACACATTTTTGTGGTGCTACTGGTCTAAAGTAGATAAGAGTAGATGGTTTCCCATTCCCATCGCAATCACCAAACATCCCTTTGGCTGATTTATTCTGCTACCTCCCAATATTTTGCATATGTTGCATAAATGCGGCTTTGATAAGTGACTGAAAAAGAAAAACATTCTTGAGCAAATAAGCCTACTGAAAAGTCAACCTTCTTAGTGATTTCCAGATCAGCAGTTTCAGGCAACTATTCTTCTTCCTCTTCAAAGAACTTTAGTAATCAATTTTGTGCATTGTTCAGAACAGAAAGTTGCATGTGCCAACATATGCACCAGCGGAGTGCTGTTTCTATTGGCCTTGATGGAAAGTGGAGACACACGCAGAAATTGCCGTGCATCCGCCTCCTAACCTAACTGATGTTATCATCCCGACGGCTGCTTCATTGACAAATACTTTTTATTGGGGCGCTCTATTGGCTTGTGTTGTTTAACTTGACTATCAATAAGTCATGCAGGGTTAGTGTTTTGAATTTGTACTTCCCATCCGCTCCTGGGCGGCTGAAACTTATGGATAATGCGTTAGTTATTACGGGCCGTGTGACATTGTCAAGGATGCAGTTTGCGGTTTCTGCATTTGAGCCAACAATGACTTGTTTCACTGGACTTGAACTGGTTTGCACTTAAGAAACTTCAGATATCATTTTAACCGCTTCTCTTTGTCTTCCGGAGTAGAAATTCCGAATGTCTTCTTTAACGGTTGCTTTAACTAACTCGGCGGAAACATGTGAGTTGACTGAGGTGTAAACGGAACAGTGACTATGCTAGGGTGACCATTCCTGCTGTCGCTCAGTCATTGTGTCAGACATTTAATGGCGTTCTCATTAGTCTGAGCAAATTCGATTTTACAATAAGACAAGCCTGATGCCAGCTGCAAATGACATTGCATAACTGCGTTGCTTTTTATTGGAGAAGTGTCTTCTGGGTAAAGCTGGCAAACAGCTGGTGTAACGGCAATCATTATATAGAGAATGTGCTAATGCCCTTCCTATATGGACATGGCAGACAGTGGTATTTTTCACAGTTTATATACCATTAGTGACCTTAAAATATTTTAGCGGGTTGTCATCAGCAACACGAACTTCTTTTTTATTATCTCAATTGCTTGCATATCCGAACACCTTGCAAACCTGTAAAAGTGAGCGACCCGTTTATATTGCTCATCCCCTATTTTACGTCCCCTCATTTTTGCTCCTCCAAGATAATCAACGGGAACTGTGCATCTCTTACGGAGTGATGTTGTTGCATAAGACCCATTATAATTATTCCATCACCGAATGACAGCACGTAATGAAATTATTGACGTTGAATTTTCCGTGCCAAGTCGAAGGTGGCTAAATAGACTTTTGTTCGGCAAGTTATAATTAACCTATATGGGTTAGCAACCTAATGAGATACTATAACACCTGGAACTGGCTTATGGCCTCGTATCACACGGCAAAAATTTTTCCTGGTAAATATGTTGGGTAAAATAATTTGTATTTAGATAAACAAATTTTGGAAGATGCATGCAACTTCACTATTATTGGCCATCATAAAAGAAACACAATGAAAAGGTATCTGAAAAAGGATTAGAAAGAGCGAATGATCCCGTAAATGGAATGGCCTGTGGAAGGAGAAGTGTGCGACTAGATCAGAGATTTGTTGCGTCTAAATGTCACGAAAAACAAATTAGCTTTGAACCTATAGATTTGCACTTGTAACAAAAGTAAAGCTAGAATTCTTTGGGAATGTCTTTATGGCAGAAGATATGTTGGTCTGTAAGGAAAAACAAAACAAAAAATTATAGACATGTTTAAACTCTCTATATTCAAATGAGTGAACTAAATCCGCTTTCTAGAGCTGCTAGATAAGTCTGGATTGTCTGTTTGCAATAATTGCGTTATTCTGAAGTAATTTTGACTTTGGTTAATTTGAATGATGTTTTCCTTATATACATTTGTAAACATCAGTCTCTTAATACGTTAACATTTTTATTTTTCGGAGGCCGCCATTATCCGATGTCCCATAGAAGAATGTCATTTATCCCTTCATCGTTGTGTCCTCCTAGGGTCTACCGCTAAATATGCTACATTTTAATGAATTGTAGCAAAACGTTTAGCTTAAATGATCTATCCCCAAAAAGGGTTGCTTAGTTGCCACTCTACATGAAGTATTTATTTTAGAAAATAAATTGTTCCAAAGTTTGTTTTGGCGCTTAAAAATATAGAATCAGTCCAGCTGTGAAAAGTCTGTAATCTATGCGTAGTTTGGACCCACCCAAAAGGATAACCTAAACATTCTTGCTGCATATTTCCCATCAGCTTGACTGTGAGGTCAACCCGAATGACTTTGGGAAATGTAATTCGAGGACTAATGGTCATTCGACAAAATTGTATAGGCAATTAGTATTCCCGAGGACTGAATTTTTTTTCTATGGCTGTCAAAGCAAGGTTCCCATCCACGAGTCACAATTCATGGCCTTGGTGGGTTGAAAAGTTACCTTGGTAGACTGCTCCACAGAAAAATCTTGTTCTGATACTCAACTAACTAAGGTACCTTTGCCTAGGTACTTCTTTGCTGTCGCCATTGATTCTTTTGCAAAATGGGCGAAGATCATTTAAACTGGAGTTCTATGTAAGATGCTAAGGCATACACAGCAAGAATGAGCGGGTCGCTTCCGTGCCTGGGTTCAAATCCCGCTGAGACTAAATAAGTTTTACAGCTGGATTAATTCCAATTTAGGTATTGTCCATTTTGGACTAGAAGCGTTTGTCGTGTGCAATAAACGTGCACTTGTGTGTTCATCTATTTGCTTTCAATTTCATTTCATCAGATGACGAAAGATTCTGCAGTTTTAATGTATTATGAACCCGCTTCCCGCTAATCACTCATACTGACCCTCATCTTGTTTCATAGATGCCACCCAAGGGACAGTTAAGGAGCCCTTTTATTGAAGGAAAAGGGCCATGCAGTGACCACTTTTGCTGACTGGGAAGGATGGCTTGAACTAACCTGCTTCAGTTCTCTGGTAAAACCTTTACTTTACTAGTAACGTGATTGCAAACTGAGGCTTCTTTTCGGTGAAAGTATTTATCGAAGCAATAAGTAACAGATGTCAAAAAGTCACACTTTGGCACGAAAAGAAACGGATCTTGTGCCTTTATTTGATTGCTAGCAAAGTGAGAAAGCGCATCTCTGCAGATGTTGCGCAGTGCCTCAGATGCGTTGTTAAAACGCACTGCATCCCTTTATTTTTATTTGCACGTATTTGTAGTTTTGCGCATTAATCTGAGAACCAGCTTGTTTTTTTCTTCACCGTGGAAGTTAAAATTGGGATATATGCTTTTTACTGCGACTGCATTTATACTATCCAATGAGTCTCAGGGATGTGATTTGCTGAAGGCGTAATCTTTGTGCTTTGCTGAAAAGATTGTAGATTTTCCATGTACCATCCGAGGTATATGCTTCCGACAGAACCGGAAGGCCGCAATTAATAAAGTCTCGTCATTAGATGAAAAGAAAAACTCGGGCGAACGAGAGCTTCTTTGAAATTTGTCGTACATTCATATGTTGTTGCCATTGGAAAGACGATAAAACAAGAAGCAATGCGCTCTTAAAATGCTAGGGAATAAGCAGAGATCAAAGATGAACATCTTCGAAAATATGCACGCAGTGACGTGCGAATAAAACCAATCAAAGAAATACGGCAAAATCAAAATCAACCACCAAACTGTATTGCAATAAAAATGAAGTTAGTCTTCCTAAAAATATTTGGTGCCATACAGGATACTAGCGGACGTTACGATGTAACTGGCTGTATTGCGACTGCGCATATTAATTCATTTTTATTTTTGGTCGTTGGTCTAGGAATTATTTGTTCCGGTGAGAATGGTATAGTGTTGGCTCAGAGAATGATCAGTGGGAGTCTACCATTTCCGCGCGAGTATATGAATGTATAATTTCAGGATCTAACTGTCGCGGCTGCCGCAGTGAGACCAGTGGAATCTTATTGGTGGCTTGAGGTTTTATCTAATTAAGAAACTGCTCTCTGTAAACCACTGCTGCTGGGAATGCTCGGTTGAGATGAGGAACACCTTGATTCGGGTTACTTATTCCATCTAATAATTTGTTGAATGACAAAAATTTAAAAACCCTTTCATACGAAATTTCGGGGAACAATTTGCCCTTCGCTGCAACATGTTCTGTCCCGTTCAGACATGCTTGCAAGTGTACTACGGTAGAGAATTCTCTTGAGTTGCTTTTACTCTAATCGTCATGGAGTGAATAAATAATCTGCTAGGACTAGATGATCCTTCGACAGTGGCCCTAGCCTAATGAACCGTAGAGTTTTTCCCTAATCTCCTCAAAACGCATTTATAGATGGCAATCACGACGCAGCTGGATCAGGAATCAAGATCCGTATTACCGCCATAGTTAGTACTAGATCTATGATCAAAAAGAAACCGTTGTACTAAAACTAAGGGTGCCCACTTTAAGCAATGGGCAGTTGTCTTCTGTAATAGTGACAGTTTATGACCTTCTGATGGGATTCAACTCTCTAGATAATTAGGCCAATCTGATGGGCTTCGTAATCCGGTTACCTCGGCCCTTAGCTAGCATTGTGCATCCCAAAACTCTAAAGCAGATCCAGAGTGTAGGTACAGTAATATCGAGGTGATAGCAAAGTACTCACAAATCACCATGATCTTTGTAAAGAAGAGGAAGATTGTCCGCACGTTCTTGGAAAATTTACCGTCATAATCAGCAATGATGCTTCAGGGTGATTGCCAGACAACCCCAAAATTATTTGAATTACAAAACCACCGCAAAACATTGAGAAGGATCAGCATTGAAAACCCAATTTCTGGTGGGTAGCTCAGATAAAAGGCGCTACTAAGGCTTGCCCATTTGTTTACTTGTTGCGACAATTAAACTTCACTAAAACCACTGAAGAAGCGTTGTTTAAGGAAAGAAAGCATATATAAAGACATTGTGATCATATATGGAACGTTTGCAGAGATTAACAAAGTATTTTCACACAAAAGCCTGTGTATGATTAGCCGTTTATCAGTAATCGATCAATGAATGACTGTAGTCATCAAAAGCCTAAATGATTAATTTTTAGTAAAATTGTGTTTTCCCCCTAAAAATGAGGAGAAACATCAATTTTTGACTTTATTACCACTTCTGACGCGAAATTCCACAAAATTTACAGCACCTAGAGAAACCGCCCTCAAGGGACCGTTTTGGGGGAATTTTAGCGCCCCCTGTGCTGACTGGGATAAACGATGAAGTTACCTATTCTAATACATTTTAAGTGAAGTTAATCCAAAAAAGCTAAAACGCCTGCTGAACCGCGTGTGACTTTCAGACCAATGGAGGCGGAGATAATGAACTTAAAAAACACCGAGGCTGAAAACAGGTAGAAAAGTGATTTGCTTTCTAATCATACAGTCCCCGCAAACAGTATAATTGGCAGGTTAAACCTCGGGCAACTTGGATACAACACTTACGAAACCAGTTTCACTTGAGTTTTATAAGAGGACCTGTTACCCCCGTTACATGTCGATATGATAACCTACTCAGATCAGTTCTTCAGAAATCTCAAGTTTATTCAGGCTAAGCTTGTGGGTATTTAACTGCATTGTCAGTGCCCTACCACCAACTTAGAAAATCGAGGGATTCTTACATCCACAGCCTGATGACTTTTCAGTAAGTTAAATTTAACATTTATTTCTGAGATGGCGCTGAAGTCCATCTGTCCCATTCCTCTTTCAGACCTAACCCTAAAGTCCACTAGAAAGATAAGCTAATCAAACTGCTCTTTGGAATTCTCTTCAAAGCTCTCCGGATGACACTAATTGGAGTAGATCAGTGGGCATTCAGGCTTTCTAATCATCTTACGTCTACATCATAGGTGTATCAGCACCTCTGACCACTCGGCAGAGTATGCATCTGATGGTGACAACCGCAGTATTGGTTATTGTCCGGCACTCCTCCATATCGCGAGTTTCCGGTCAGTTGACTCCTTAGAAATTTTCATTCATTGTTGTTCGTGGCATTTGTGGGAACGGATCCTGAAGAATCTAGAACAGCAACGAAATTTAAAGATATTTGTCGTCTCTATGACCCACAAGGTTTACAGTCCTGCATGGTACTTGACATTGCGTTCAGCGCCTCCCTATCAAGCTCAAAAGTTTGTTGGGAGCCCGGGCACTTAGTGGTGATCATAACTACAAAAATCACCGATTGGGACTCAGGCGGACGATAAAAACGAGATAGTGGATGGGCAGTAAATGAGTTCTCCTTGTTGCTGCGACTGCAGGTAGGCTGCAAGTAAAAGCTAGTACAGAATGTGCATTGATTAAATCCCATAGGTCTAGATCAGAGTGACTGACAATATTCAAATAGTCCACGCCGATAAAGGCCAGTGGTAATTTGGTCAACCCATTTTCTTACGCTGTAAAGATGAATGAGAGTTCCAGTTAAGCCATAGTCACTTGTTACTAAAGCCTTTGTGTTTTCTATGGCAATCTCTTGTCATAACAAACCCGAATAATGCTAGTAAAGTAGCTGGTTTAATCTGCATGAACATCAGGTCGATCTCCGATGCCCATATCACTCTCTTTCACTCAGTCAACTGCATCATCAAAATCACCGGTAAAATTCAATGTTTTCGTAAAACGCGCTTCGAAGTAATTTGGTTAAGTCCAAGCATAAGTTACCATCGGCCTCGAAGGGATTGCAATCAGTTGTCTCAAACACAGTCATGGCAGACATACCATGTGGCCTTGGCTCCCTGCTGCCGTTATGCGTAGAACCGTCGAACGGGGAACGGCAGCGGATATCTTGCACAGAAAGGAAACGGGGGTCAGACACGGTTGAGCTGGTGTAAGATCTCTTTGTTTTTCCCTGCTCTTTTGTTTTGCCTAATTCATGAGTTAGAGTTCCCTAATCGGTTCAAATCTTTCTCATGGTGCTCCAAACGCAGAAGACACATTGGCCCAGTTTGCTCCGGTTTTCCAAACATTAACGCTGAACTGAACTGATTTGGGTTTTGATTCCTACGTTTTGGTATCAAACAGCAGTAAAAACATCATAAGATCAAGCGTGAGAGAGCCCTAAAAGACCCGGAGTCATTAAGAGTACATGATGGATACTAACTGCAAAATTCAACCATGTTGCCTAAGGGCTCTAACAATCGAGAAGAAGAACCTCGTAGACACCGATTCGCCAAAGTAACTTTATCTACCTGGGACTTTCAACTAGTTTGGGCTTCTGTGCCCTTTTGTTGCTTCGTGGACTGATTGTTTTGATCCGCCTTCCAAGCACTATCCGCCGAAGAGAAGAGTGTATACTGAGGAAGCAAGTTTGCGGACATGTGCAAAGCGTGTTTAGACAGTTCTAACCTATTCAGATCTACTACTTATCCTCCAACCAGTAAACTGCTCCGCTTCATTTTTGCTTACTAGATTTTCATATCCAGGTGCCAATTAGCTCTACATCCAGAACTAGACCCCGATGCTTGCAAGACAGAAGAAATACAGGTGTTAAAATCCTTGAGCAAGGAGAGGGTGACAAACTGATAATGGTGATTCCAAACTTATGGTCGCTGCCAGTTTTCCAGTGTGCCCCAATTAATCAGCTCAATCCATATTTTCTTCTGCTAAACTGATGGATCGGAGATACCTTTGGACCTGGCCTTAATTTGTCCGGTTTCAGAAATTTGATACATGTAGATCGGCCGTCTTCCTTTTAGAACTTTCGCGTGAATGTATTGCGCGCGATTAGGAATTTGGAAAGAAACAGTTCAGTTCAATCTTTTCATGATGAAGGTAGTCCTTGCCCTCCTGAAGTGATCGAAAGTCTGGACAGCCCTCTAATTATTCGAAGTTTCCTGCCGGTTCTTAGCTAGAAAGTATCATCAGAAATCGGATTAAAGATCAAATAAATGTGGCCTTTTTATAGATTGTTCTTTTCTCTTGTTCGCGTTGTATGGGTTTAACCGGAGATGGTCACACGAAGTACACATGTTGTTGCAGTTACCACCAATAGCCAATGTTTCACCGGGTATTTGTCAAGACTTCTGTCAAAGCTAGTCTTGTCGTATTCCTCCGCAACATCAGAATGGCATAAATTCCAGGTAATAGCTACCGTAATGCAAAGGTGATAAATTAAGAAAAGAGCCGTAGTAGTCAAAAGTGGCCCCTCTCTTGGACACTGTCACTTTGTGAGATAACTGACTCATTTTGAGATTCGTGTAGCCCAAGACGTCATCAAGATACAAACACCTAACCGGGAGCAGTTGGGAACCTCAGACTGGCCTTCGTGGCTAGTCTGTGTGGCGCATCACTGAACACATCGCACACCCATAATTTCATTGGCTGTATTTAGATGTCCTAAAAACCTAACACGGTCAAGCAACGAAAGAACGTAGGAAGTAAATAGCTTGTGGAGGCATGAAGTTGGCAGTCAATTAAGCGAACGACGAACAGTTTGCTCCTCAAGACAGAAATCACTTTCCTATTCTGGAAAAGCCGGCTCACAAAACCAAAAAGACCTTAGGTTCTACCAAATATTAGAGAGTTGATGGAACTCCCGCATCTAGCCGCACCTGTCAAGGAGAGTCACGAACTTGACGAAGCTCTTAATAAAGCGCAACAATTTACGTCGTTCTCAAGGAACAAGCGACCAACAGACTAAAGTGAAGATGGTAGATTGTTTACATGACTAGTAAAGAACGGTAGTGCCCAGACTGCAGCTTCCCGGACACCATTATTGACCGCGTAAATCTGAAAATACTGTGCCGGCGGTGGTCAGGAGGATAATGTCCTCGCGTTTCTAGATGAAGGTCGCTAGTTCGAATTCTCCCATAGCCGGTCAGCTACCTTAATTGGCAGCCCTCTGCTGGCCGCATGCGTCTTCTCTAAAAATGATGTATATTGTTATTTCATTAATAATGGAAGTAAATGACAAAAGATATATAACTCCATTCAGTAAGCAAGTACAAAAATGTTATCTACACCAAGTGAATCAGGGTTCGCAACAGCCGAGTACGGGTAATTTTGGTTAATGTATTTCTGCATGGGCTCAGTGTGATGACTTATCACTACGCCCAGTGCGTACTTTTCGGCCATGAAAGACGTCAAAATTTCATGAGCAAAGGGCACGTTAAAAGGTCGGGCCCACAGCCACATGATGGCAATCTTTTGGACTTTTCTTAGCCTAATGGGTTTTCATGGAATTTCAAGAAAAATATCATTATAAGTTTACGATTTCTGTGTCGTTGAAAGGTCTTTATTTGAGTGCATTTCAGTTTGTGCTCTTCCGTGTTAGGATTTTCAATATCATTCCTCAACCAGACTAAAAGTAAGCATTGGGCTCTGCTTAAACGCTGCTCGATTATCTCGGTTTTTGCAAAACATGGTAGCAGTATCCCAAAGCAGAATCCTGTTTAAAAAGCAATGAAGTAGCGTTGAGGCTAGATGGTGTGCCGGTCCAACCGGTGAATGTGCAAGCCGGTATCCTCCAAAATGAAGGTAGAGCTAATTGGTTCGACCTCTGATGTACGTACAAAAAGGGTGAAGTTTCATGATTTTACTTAGAAGCGTCTATTGACAAAGTACTGTACAGTTTTACATGGATTCCTTGCCTACGTACGTTTCTAGAAGTTTGAACTTGCAGTCTTTGCAAAGTCGTACAAAAACACCGAAGAAACTTTGTTTGGTCAAGTGACTCTTGCAGGTGTTTCGGGGCTTTCCTTGATGGCATCCTGCATATCAGTTGAAAAATTAACTTTCAGTAACAATCAATCCAAATGCAACTATTTAGATTTTTATTCTTGTGGAAGAACCAGATTTTCAAAATAATTCCAGATTACTAAAATATCTCCAGGAACCCAGAGATATTATACAAGTTTGAAGTTTTGCAACCACAGAAAACTTTGAAATCTTTATCACAAGCTGAAATCGGAAATGGTTTTATAACAAGTTGTATCCAAATCAGAGGCCACTAGTAAAAACTCCTTAGATCCTTTCTTAGAGCTGATATATCAGAAATCTTTTTCACTCAGAGCAATGATAACAACAGTGCTAATGATGAGAATAAAAACCATTGAACTACAGTGTCAGGGAAAATTCGGACTGACATGGTTTCATTTGTGGAGACACTCAAGGGACTCCCGAGTATCCCGGTGATCTTCCCGGGAGCATCTTATTTTGTGACATCTTTTTTCTAAAAAACGCTTTTCCGCTCCTCACTAGCCTCTGTAATTTGAAGAAAAGTGGTTACCGACTGGTTTACACCATTTAAGCATCCTTAACATCGAAACTAACCTTGTTATTTACGAATATTTTGAACAATTTGATAGATTCGCTAACAGAAAGTCGGTTCAGTCAACTGTCTTCCACAATTCCACCTGCTATCTGATCAACTAAGACTTAGATTTCCCTGGTGCCGCGCTTGTAGGCAGCTAGATAGCTCAAACTGCTGGCTGTTTTTCTATTCTCTACTTCATTCAATTGACAGAAAAAACCAGCACCGTAGGTTTGTAACTTTATCAGTCACAAACCAAGCTCTTCATTGAATCAGCCTGACCAAGTTTCACAGACTTAAGATTGACAGAGTAGGCTTCTTGGTTAAATAGTCGATGTTTGCGTACTTCACACTTTTATACCGAAGTAAGACGACATTGTTGCAGCCAAACAACCTGATGTGTCATCCAAAGCATCAATTTATTCACTAAATGGACCAAAGAGATGGGTGATAACACTATGTGACTTGGACCTTTTTTAAAATGTATTGAGTTGTTAAGATTAACAGGCAAGTTAGAGTACGTATCGACGATTCTGAAAACCTATGTTGATCGCAACTGGGGTTTTCGGCTTCCGCGAGGATCTGATCGCTGAGTTTGAGGTTTGCATTGCGAATGTTTCATCATTAGTAATGAACCTGTTGCAATCTAAATGCAATCCTCAGCGATGAGAACCTTCCAAAGCCATGAGCACGTAATTTGCTGACCTCAGTTATTGCAAAGGAGAGCAAGCAGACGGCCACACAATACATGGATTCTTGTGAGACTTCGGTTAGTTGTTTGCTTAGTATATTGTGGTACAGCTTTGATAACAAACCGTGTACCATTGAAATAATGGCAAAGGGCGCAAACAGCGAGGATGAAGAAGATTAAAAACAGTGATGGGAGAGTTCATCATACATGCTAGTCATTCTATTTTTTGTCCACACAGTCGGCAATCCAATGGAATCCACGATTCCTTAATGTGCATTTGGACCTGGGGGTCACACAAATGAACAGAGCCCAGTGACGGATCACTCAGTTCATACGACTTTCAGATATACCTAGACATCCTCGGTGGCCAGCACACTCCTTCATCAAAGAGCATACAGCCGTCTGTGTTTCGTTTGGAAACAGTGGTTAGCCTTCTCTCCTAAACTGTTCACCAAAGAAAAATCAGCCGGAAGAAAAGCGCCGGGCGCTCACTCTCGTCTTGTCGTGTAAATATCTGCGGTAAAACAAAGCAGTGTCTATGACTTCCTCAACGCAGTGTATTTGAGGTGCAGGTCATTGGGTAGCATTTCGAGAGTTGTTGAGGAATAGTAGCCAGCTCGGAGTTAGAGACTCCAAAACCCAAGCCCGCCGAGGCATTTCGATCTGAGATCATGTATGTTCAAATGTCCAGGTTTCTCATTGAGGACAAGCATTTTGCTGTTTCAATATTCCTGCTGTCTCTCACTTTACGCAAGAGAGTGTTTCGTGAACAATCTATTTTAGCTGGTCCTCAAGAAACTTAATATTTGGAGACGGAAAACCACTGGCAGGTGCCCACTTTCTACTAGTGGAAGCTGAAGATGCAAAGAATCCTATTTGACCTATAAGCCACTTTCGTGAATAACTGAGCAATTATAATACAGTATTTTTTTCCACATGAGTTGCCTTATACTTCAGACAAATCCAGTAAGGGAAATTCTTTGTTTCAGAATCACTCTCGATTCATTCTTCTGTCAAAAACTTTCGTCATCAACGACCACTGGAGAACTGATCATGGAATAAATGAGGACAGTTCAAATAGCAGTGAATGTATGATGGCCAAAATTTCTAGGTTAAACAATTTGTTCGTAAAAGAAAATTAAAATTTTGTCTCGCTTATGGCATCCAAACGATCGAGTATAATAACGGATTTTAAATAAACCAACTTCCTCGGTTTTGAAATAATATGATTTTATTTTCCTTTCTGCTTCTGTTCCTTACTGAATAACAACTGTTGTAATTTGAAATCTGGGTAGCCAGTTTCTTTTATTGAATGTTAATTTTCAAACACCTTTTAGGAACGCGCTTCATTGTTATTTTACTTTATAGACAAAATAAGATGGATAATGTTAATGCACCGGTTGGACAACTGGATGATTCCGGTTGTGTTTGTATCAAAACCAAAGAAGATCCAACCCCACTAGATCCATGTGACCCAAGTTTGTGGGCTCCTAAAGATCGTCCAGATGGGATACCTCAAGGTGCCAAAACATCGGATTATTACAAGGTTGCCGAAAACTTACCGATAAAATTCAACGAACCGGGTAATGTGTAATTTATTGACTTGAGCATCTTCCGAATCTCATACCTACTTTGCTCCGCAGATTTGTTCCACGGTTATGACAGACCGCCAGGAAATCCTCTTTACCGTACCACAAATTCTGAATACGGTCGCTTGAAACCAAATGTCCACACCATGAATTCTGTCTATCATACGCGTAGTCACGATTTCACTAAGGTAAGACAACTTTATTCAACATATAGCATTTTTATCAGCGCTACGGACCAAGTGGGAACTACCGAAACCATTCGCTGAACACAGCCATGGATCAGAAGATAATTTGAAAGCAGCTTAAATAATTCCATCGGTGCAGCTCCTCCAACCTAAAACCAAAATGATCATTTTCAACTGTTCTAAATGGCAGCAACTAGAGATTTTGATTCAGTGTGAATTCACGAATCATCTTTCATTCTCCGTCATTGTCTACAGTAACAAACAACACGTCATTACGAGGAGTGAGATGACAAAATCCCCGGAACCAACCATTACTCGTGCTCATTTAAACTTCTCCCAAATTCTGACGATTGGTACCAATTCACTATGCAAACAAAATCAGCCAGCTAAACAAATGATTTTGCTTTAATTCTTCCAAACCGACAGCCTATTAGAAGTCTAATTATGAAAGATTTTGCTGACTATAAACATCGGTCATCGGTCTGCATGTGTATATAGTGATAAGTTGCTAAAAGTGATTTTATTCATAAACCGTCAGGCCCACCAGTCAAACAAACGATAGCAGATAAAGGATTACATGTATTACATTGTCTGAACTGATTAGTCTCCGACAGAGTTGCACTTCGGGATCGAGGGAGATAAAATAGTGAAAATCCGAAGGCTGTGCAGTGTTACGAAAAACTATATGCAGGCGCTGTATAAATGTGTCTGAGTTTTATTACCTGGTTTTGCGGCAGAACTAAGTGCTTACCACTGCATTTGCTTCAATGAAATAAACTCCTTGCTGTCACGAAACCATTGACTGATTGAGGTTTATACCTCCATGTCCGCTGGAAGCTGCAACGTAGATTGATCTATCGTGGGTGCCTTGGGAACGAAATTTCAAATTAGAACACAAATTCTAAGTGAATGGTTCTGGTTAGTTCATTTTCAAGCGCATATGGTCAGTTTCATAGAAAAAAATAATAAGATGAGCTAACAGAAGGAAAGTAAACTGTCAACTGTAGATTTCAGTCAGAACATTCGAGAGCGCATTCGAACTGGGTACGACCGGCTATCTAAGGCCTGTGCAATTTACTTGTAAAACCTTTCTCAGCATACACCACCCAAGAGGTCATCTGTAGCGCAGTCGGTTGTCATTCTCGGATTGAATCTCATTACGGAAGGGTCCGGTCTTAGAAAAGTGCATGAAATTTGCCTCCGGTGTTGACACCTGCTGAATTTTGCCCGCCTAAAATTGGCAGGATAGACCAATTGTCGATAAACTGAACTATTTCTGCCATGCGTGTCACAAATAAAAGTGAGTTTGTTCATGTCGGTTCATGACTGCGCCGGAGTCGAATGTGCTGTGTGATGTTTTTCTGAATGTCTTGTCATCCAACTTACAGAAACAGTTGGGTCATGAAGTAATGCCGAAGAAAATCGACAAAGGTAGCTTAGCTGTTTTCCAAAATTCAGAGGTAAGAGAGTGAATCGGATCTTAAGGCCGTTGGAGTCATTTTCTTTGTTCCATTCAATGCCTGACGGACTCTATCTGCTGCTTCCAATCGGCCACAACCCGCTGTCTTACGGTCAGGCCTTGATTGAGAATCCTAATCGTTGTTTTGCTTGGTGGACTAACTCCCTAGAGATACCCGTCCACCATTTCCCCTGAGTTCTACATCTATATGTAATCCCCTGATGCATCGGTTGTCGCGCAGGATAATCAGGAAGGCGCTGTCCATTACACCGAGTGGAGTGGATAGTGATAAGTATGCTACTGCTCAGAGTTCCCTCTTGATTCAACGTGTCTCTTCCGTCCCTAAACTAATCTTTTTGATCGCCCTGTCGGCTCGTAATGTTTCCACTGCTAACAAGCCCGACACTTAACGATTCACTGTCAAATAGTATAGTAAGTCTTCAATCCAGCTCATGTTTGCCCGTGCCTCTTCAGGCTCTGAATTTTGGTTCCCTCAAAGGGTGCAGTCTCATTCGAACCGATCGGCAGACTTGTTTAGCACTGACAATTGAGTCACTTTCGGTTGATGTCCGCAGCATCAACGAAACACGGATTGAGGATTCCAGTAGTATAACTAAACTAATTTCGAATAATATTTACTCTAGATATTCCGTGTATACCTCAGGTGACGGAGCTGAAGATAAGAGTCAACGCGGTGTGGGAATTGTCTTAAGCAAGAAAACTGAAGCAGCTCTTTTAGACTGAATCTCCGTTAACACTCGCTTGTATGCTGCAGGGATCAGCGTGCGGTGGGACAGTTTTGTCAAGTGCAGCATAATTGTCATCTTGGTGCACGTCCCAAGCTACCGCTGGGTAGACGTGTAATGAAATGAGTTTTATGACGAACTCGTCACTCTTGTTTGGAAGAGCAAAGGCCTTAACACTTAGTGGTGGGAGGTGATTTTAATGCACAAGTTGCAAAAGTGAGTGTATCGGAAAGCTGTTTAGGTGGGCGGTACGCCTTGCCTGCTCAGCGAACAGATAACGAGGAAAAACTCCGATTCTGTGCGGACAATAGCTTCTTCCTGTCTAGTACGAATTTTCCACATATTTCGCGCCTCACAGAGACAAGGCGTTCTCACTCGACTGGTAATCTGAGTCTTCCTGCCATTCTCATTCTGCCATTCGTTCAAAGTAAGGCTGAATCCATCTCGTATTAATAATTATTGCAATTTAACAATTCACTCCTCAGCGTGTATTCTGGTTAGGAATGGGAAAATTATAATAATTGCTTTCAAACTTTCAGAATTGAGATATTTCATCCCATGTCCAACGTTTATCTACTTACTTCTTGACAGTGTTAGTTTACATTTTCATGAAAATTAACCTACTTTCTTTTCTTCTTATCTCGACAGAAATATAAACTTTTTAACTTGTAGAATTTCATCATACAGTGTAATACAATGACTTGAGACTCAGTAGTTGTCGGGATGGATTTCGTATATCCCACGGAATAGAATATTCGTATGTCAGCTCAGTCAAATTTTCAGATTGTTTAGCTATAGTCGGTAATATCAGCACATTTATTGCGGTGAATGTTTAGAGACTTGAAAGATTGAACAAAAGTTAGGAAATGTGAGATTTCACGCGCCGATTATATGAATGTTTATAAAAGGTGCGCAATATTAAGAGTTTGATACTATTACTATTGGTTCTTATATGCTGAATGAACGTGCTCATATCCGAGAATTCCTAGTGAAGAAAGTGATCCGTTTGGGAAGAACTCCCAATCCAGGTGTTTCAAATCATCACAGTCAGTCACGATTTGTGAGTTCAGTAGGGAATATTTTTGTTTTGTTTTATACATGTTATCAGCAACCAAGTTCAAGAAAACAACTGTTTGCAGTGCGAAAACAAGAGCCGGAATTTGGATAAAAAGAAGTATCGGAGTAGATCACAGCAATGCAGAAGCATCATTCAAGAATGCTGTAGCTTGAGAGCAGCCAGTTTTGGTGTACATTTTCACCGAACACCGAGTCATTGTATTTTATTATTAGTTATGTCCATTATCCATGGTATTCTCGTTAATGGTAACAATAATAGTGTATTGTTTATTTAATTTCATTAATCATCATGTGCACGCATGTTTACTCGTTTTATTTTTGCCTTCCGACATTAGAAAATAAATAAATTGAACTTAACCTCAGAAAAGCGAGCGTTCCTATGCTCCACTGAGTTTATACTAAGAAAGTGAATAACTTTCCAATAATCCCAAATGCAGTCAATAAAGTGCATCGAGTAGTCACAAACGAAATAGTCAACTAATTATGTTTGAGGTCCTAAAAACAAAAATAGTCGAACAAACTAAATTTGTGTTGTACCCGCAAGAGTGGCGGATTTTGATTCGGTTTATTCACTATCCCGGTCAGAGATCAATATCCATCTAGCGAAGTCGCATTGATTACCTTAATCGAGAACTCCGCTCGAGAAAGTCAACGAATAACGGTCGACCTAATGGGCCGGCAGAATAATCAATCAGTGAATGTTGATCATTGAAAACCAATAAATGCAATCCGATTCTGATTAATAAACGGAATTTCTTGTCTGTCCGACTTGTTTTTTCCCACTAGAGTTGGTGGGCACTGGAGACAGATAGAACCGGTTGAGGATTTATGGACGAGGTGGGGCAGACGTTTCTTCATGCTTTTCTGTTATAAAGCAGTGCCTCAACAGTTTTGTAAACCATTTGATTTATTGAGAGAGACAGATTCATGACTTGTCATTCGTGGTATCATGACGCTAAGAACAAATTATGGCCAATCTGTAATACGCGACTTCTTTGTGATCCGACTATTCAGACCTTCGTAATGGTGAACGCTTCAAACCTAATTTCTGAAGTGAAAGCGTCTGTACATTGAAGGCGAAATAATCACCATGGGACTTAGTTTAAAGCTGAGACGATGAAGCTTGATTTGTGTACGACGTATTATCTACGTTAAATATCCGAAAAGCTTTTCACGTGCATTACTAAGAAAACTATCCGTGAAGCGCTTAATTTAATTTACTCCCTGATATAAAGACGTAAATGAATTCTAAGCTCAGTATGTCTATTCTTAGAATACTGTGGCTTAACTGAAATTTTAAAGGTCGTCAAACGAATAAAGTTATGATCTTAAATAAGAAAGTTATCAGAATATATTCTGATCCAATGCCACAGTGCCAAGCGATTTCTGAGCTGGATCTTTGAATTTCGGATTTTCTATAAAGGATCAACGCTCAGTGACATCCTCATGGTATCGACAGCGATTTCTGGTACTCCTGAATTTGCATGGAACAGATTATTGACTAAACGTCTTATTTAGGGTTATGATGAGGAACTTAACATCTTTTCAGTAGCGGTGTAACAATGATAATGGTGATAAAAATAATGGTTTGGAGTACATCTAAAGTTTTCCAGGTGCGTTTCAACAGACGTCAATAAGGAAACGGATACCTCTACCAGCAGACACGATTATGGCATTCTTTTTCTTCAAACGTACCCTTGAAAGCTACTAAGACTATGCTGCCAGCGGAAGGCAGGTGTCTTCTCGTCTAATGTCCCGTCTAAGCCGCAAGACAGTCGGATAAAGACGAGGTCACGAAATCCTTAAGTTTGGTTGTAACCACACCAAGGACTTGGCGACAGCATTAATGTAGGTACTCACAACGGTCATTAGCTCCAGAACGCAACACACCGTGGTCAAACATTGTCGATTTTGAGTAACACCATAGAAAGTGATGCTGGTGGTGGAAGTCGTGGTAGACGCACAGGAGGTACGAAAAAGAACGTGACTGTTATTATTGTCGCCAGCCATGGATTCCGAATGCGGACCTGTAAGTTGTTGCTGGTCTCACCTCGTCCGGTACAGAAGGGAAATCTAGCCACCACACTGATCACCGGTGGTCACTCGATGGTGAAACGTAATTGGCAATTCACAAACCGATAAACGTAGACGAGTTCATTCTAGTCATTTCAAACTGTGAACGGATTCTGCTAGCGCCGACGGAATAGGACAGCAATATTTCTAAATGACATCGAGCCGTGACTAGACTACAACAGTACCGAAGGTCATAGCAATCGACTCATGCCGTACATGACGCTAACCGGCCAGCGCAGTTGGTATCGACCGCACACAGATCAGAATGAAAGCCAAAATACCAAGCGGACCAATCGGGCGATAATTCCTATAACCGATGAAGCAAATGGTAATCACAAAGATACGGATACGTTTATATTAATTCCCTAGATATGACAAGGCGAGACTTATTCGGGCTTGGCTTGAGTGCTCTAGTTATAACTGCTAGAAGTAGATAATTACGGAATAACAACAAAAGTGACAAGAACTTATTAATTACGGAGAAACGATCGGCACTATTTCAGCAGATGTACCTTAAAATTGCTGACATTTTCCAGTGACTTAACTGAAGAAAAGATTAATATAGTTCAAAAGACCAATGTATCATTCTTGCACGCGCACCGATAATCAACGATTTCATAACTGCAATTGGACTGTGAAGTAGTTTGTTTCGTCATGTCAAATACAGAAACATGAAACAGTCCGCATATTACACGTCTGATTTAAGCTTTTGCTTTGTTCTGCAATACCAGTGGATCCCCGTTGCCGAAATGAATATTGCTATACCCGTATTCGGACTCGGTTCCAGTCTTTTGCCTAATAATGAATGTGATTCAGGATATTTGCTTATCCTCATTATTGCATGCGGTGTCAAGGACTTTAGCAAGCGTTTCGAGGCATGTTGTGAAATTAATAAACCGTTAACTAAGGAAATGAGCACCATATTCCGAAAAAACGGTTTTTCCCCGTCAAAAATTGACTTTGCAGAATTACCAAATGACAATGTCGAATGTAAGAAAACTTTAAGGCGGCTTTGTTAAAAAATTTCTTTCTACGATTCTAAATAAAAGTAAGTCATATGAGTTCTTACCTCCTAGGTACAGACGGAAAAGTCTGCTTGCTGATGAAGCAGAAAATGGCTGAGGGAGCCTGGTTCCCGGTAATCAGTGTTCCACCATAAGACAGAATTCAGTTGTGCTTCGTGAGCTTACACTGAAATCCGTCAGAATGCTTCATACACAATATCAAAACCTACATGAAGGCGTCGGTGTCGATTTATCAGTTTAATTTTACGTCGGATACGAGAATCCGTCGTTAACCTTCCAGTTAAAATCAGCTGAAAGCATTTCCGGCCATTTCTTACGCTACTGACCAATTAATTCAAACAGACAATAAAAAGAGAGTCAGACATGTGGATAGGAATATTCAGGACTGGCTTATTATTTTCCTTCTACCAATAATATAGATATCGCAAGATGGATTACTTACAATTCATGTCGTACTGCGGGATAATATCCTGCCATTTTTTGTGGTGGTCATTTTTTTCGTTGCATTTCAGCCCTCAGGAACTGTGTTCGTAGAATAAAGCCTAAAGCACGGGCTTATTTCTTTTTAATTCTGACTGGGCTGGTACCATCAGTTAAACCATAAATAACTCCGCGTACTGTCAGTGTATCGAAAGCCACGGCCAAAATGTTTTGCGGCTAACCCAAAATTTCCAAATAAAACCAAATAGTCGACCTATCGGTTTAACCCACTGGCCAACTTTATGAACAGCGTCCAACGTGTTCAGTCTGAAGAGCTGCAAGCACCTGACAACTGCGATTACATATGTTTATGAGTATGTCAAATACTGTCATAGTTATGAGGTAAAATCGAAAAACTCAGAAGCTTCCTCATTAAGCCCGAGAACGACATTTATCCTGTCACTTGATGCCGGCCAGACGGCTGTTGATAACCGACACAGTACGTCAGCTTTTGTTAAAATAAAATTGCCGGCTAAAGACAGCAGTCGCAAATCAGCATTTACATAGAAGAATCAAGAAGATGTCACCTGCGTTACTTTAATAATGCAATTGTTCCTAATCCTTGTACTAATGTTTTTAGAATATGCTTGGTTTGTTCTGAACACTAGTTTTGGATAGAAGTGGTCGACGGAACTAGCTCACTGCTGAATAGATTTGTATTTTCAGAGGATACTCTCAATAAATATAAATAAGAGCCATCCAAATCAGTGTTGCCGATTGAAGTGATGATAAGTCGACTGCTCACTTGTCATGGTTAAAATGTGAACACCATTGTTCCCGTTCGTAGCGCTATTTTAACATACATTTTTGCGTATAACACATCAGATAACGCGTGATTTTTCGAATCTCCTCGTATATCATTTTTTTTGACACCGAAAGTAACTTCAGCCAATTTCGCCTCGTGGACCGATTCTCATCTCAAATGTAGGTGATTCAAGCTTTTCGGCTACCGCAGTGGGCGTTAAATGCGAATTCGCTGAACCAGGGAGATTTGCGTTTACTACTGTGAGGTTAGTTACAAGAACACTGTCAGAGGTAGTGGTGCGTCTAAGACATTATGTCTGTATACCACAGCAATAGCATATAGCAGCGGCAATCGGCGCAGAATGCCTTGAAAGCTAAATGATGGTGTACGGTATCATGTAATTTGACTTTCAAAGTACTGCGGCATGCAATACAAGTGCCAGGTTGCACAGACGGTCACCGTAGCTAAATTATAATATGAAAATCGGCGGTGTCCTAATGTCAGTCTATTCATCCTTTCTACCAGATGGACCGACATACTTCTAGGGGTAAATTTTCCAACCTGTGGAGATCTACCGGAATCAATTTTAACAGAGATATCTCATCATTTCACCTAGGTGGGTTGACAGCTGCCACTGTGCAGCCTTCGTCATTGATTGGAGGGGATGCTAGTAAGCTCAAGAAAATGGTTGCAAAATGGAAACGTTATTTGATAATGGAAGAAGCCTTTACAGCTGGAAATAGGTATACTACTTTAAGATGGTTCAATAAATTCTTTTTCTTTGTCGATGCCAGCCCACATTCTGGAGACCACTAGCAAGGACTATAATTCACCGCATGTTCATCAGTTTCAGTCAGATGATGAATAAGATGCCCACCATTTATCAAAGATAGATGATACCACAACCCAATTCCGCATTACTCATTATATATATCATCCAGATACAGAGTTTTCCTTATCATCAAATGCTCACCAATAAAAGCAATGGCAACGCCACAGCTTTCAAACCATACAGCAAATTCCTTCAAATTAATTACATACATTTGTCAACAGACAAAGGAATAGCCAGCGTTTAAGGAATCGTTGAAAAATGATACGTCAAAGCCATCAGAGTTTATATAGGTAAATTAAAGTATGCGAAGCAAAGAAAAAAATGAAGCATGACAAAATAGAACTTGAAAAGCTGGGATGAAGATGAAAGATATCATCTAAAGCTGAACGAAAAAAGCAGAATAATTAAGTTAAGAATAATTAGGCTCAGTGAATAACAGACTTCCAACAAGGCTGTCAGATCCGATCACGTCTTATTAGAGCCATTACGAAACTTGTCTACATTGACAAACCGAAATACTCAGCAGCATACTATAGGATTTTTGGTTAATACCGTTTTCGGGTGCCAGAATTTTCCGATAAAAATAAACTGCCCGCTCACTATCGCGATTTTTCTTCCCGGCTAACGGTTTCTCAGTCGTCTGAGAATCTGAAGAGGGAAATTGAGTTACCTGTTTTAGATCCAGTGCTTCCAACCCTGGAAACGGGTGTTCTCGATAATCCCAAAGCTGTGGGGCTTACTCGAGCAGGGCAGCCGGTGGCGTCAAGATGGCAGGTAAGCATTTCATCCATAATAGTCACTCATGAGAAATCTGTCTTTCGTGCTTAAGCCCAGTCATAAAAGCTAGGTAAAATGAGCAGAAAAAATGTGGCGTATTGAATTTTCACGTTACATTTTGACGTATCATGCCCACAAGGAAATGATAATGCAACAAATGATGATGCCCTTCAGAGATTGGGCGTTAGATAATGGGTGCTAGGGTCCATTATTTGGAATAGTCATTGAATCACAATAGGTTGAGGCAAATGGGACGTGTTTTGTGCACGCCCACAGAACGCTTGCCTCGTTGTACACCGTTCTTCAAGGGGGTTATTGGCTGGGGGAAGGTTTGGGTAACCAATTGACGACATGATTAGAACGCATGAAAGCATCAAACAATGAACTGGCTCAGGCAAGTGCAGTTAGGGTAGCGGGTTTGGGTCTACGAGATTTTCTGCAAGTGATGATTGAAGTTAATGGGTGATATGACTCGATGCAACGGTCAGTGACGTTCTCACATTTGAAACCTTTCTTCTTCCATATACCTCTTCAACCTACTACTCTACAGTCAATATTTAATTAACCCCCGTTCTTTGTTTTTTGAGCAGATTGTTGTGTAAGGTAGCAACGGAAGCCAGAGCACGCAATGCAAAGTTTATGATTGTCCAAACTGAACGGAATTGCATTGTGTCTGTTGCACAGTATTCTCCAGTGTTTTCACAGTTTGAGACTTCTTAGTGGATCATAACTTTGTTTTGCTCCTCGAGATCCTCCGCGAGGCAACCCAAGTGATTCATTCTTCTTTCTCGGAACTTGCCGTTTCGCACACCAGAAGTGATGTCAGCGACCTCTCATTCTGATTTCTGTGCTGTTGTAAGATCTCAATTCAACACACCGTGCAAAATGTCAACCGTGTATAGCTATCCGTTAGAGACGTTAAATGCGAATATCAAGCGATCTTTGTCATCACTATAAGACCAAATGTCTTTTGAATATCGTGAACCGATAATCAAGGTTTTCGTCCTAATTTGCATATACAGACACAACATTTAAAGTGAGTAAAACATTTTTCAGCGTGTTGTAATCATTGGGATGCCGCTGTTCACTCGCATGCATCGAGGGCCCAAAATCACGCTTTAAGAACTGAGAAGTCCTCAAATGCAAAGGTATGTTGCTTATTTAAAAACTACTTACAATGCACTAGTTACCAAGTTAGTGGAAAACATGAACGGAATTATCTGAAGATTGATTACCCTCACCTGGAGACCAAACGCCGGAGTATCTCTAAGCGGGAAGGTGCGACTTTCGACACATTTCACTAAGATTATCCTAAGTCGTACGAAGCTATAAATGCTGCGCACATCAAGCAAATTCCTATCAAACCAAATTCAGCTTCCAGAAAGTCGTTGCCCATTTCAGTCAGCATGTCCATTCCTATCCTCCTCATTTGTATTGCCAAGTAAATATTGTGGTTCTAAAACCAGTCTTGTTAGTCTTCCAGATGGGAAGGAGAATGCACTTTCCTTTCCTGACTGCGAGTCGGCAGGTTACAATCAGTCCATGCGACAGCACGATAGGACCACCGACTGAAAACCCGTCGATAAACACCACGATATGCCAAACGATAATCCCATCGCATCACATCACAGTCTAACCATTCAATGTTCCAAGGCAGATCACAGGCAAGCCACAAAGCCCAATTGCAAATGATTAGAAGAGCACAAAGACAGGAATTCCCCGTTCCACAAACCAATGGTAAATCTAGATCTAACAAAGCGGAACACAAAATTGACTACTTCATGACAACAAAGCTCAGCTTCTTGCATGGAGTCAAGTTTAGTCAACCAAAATAACTAAAAAAAGAATGCACCATAAAAGTGTTTTCCAACTGCGTGTGACTGTCATACTGTTTCTTGTGTTTCAGCTATCACGCCACAATTTCTTCTTGAATTACTTTGCAAAACGCCCTAGATCAACTCAGTCATGGTACTGTCGAATGAGCACGTAATAGTAAAACAACTTGTCCAGAGTAACTTCTGGCTCGAGGTGACGGTCTATTCACAGACTTCTAATATCTTGATCTGATTAACCTTAGTTTAGATCGCTTTGCATCTACAGCTGCTGCCACCAAGTCAGCGCACCATCCATTTATCATAGGTACCAATAATACTGATCCCTACATTTCTAGTAAAGCTCCTCAGCCATATGAGACTTCCCTTAAGGCATCGGTCTAACAATGTCCAAAGTTAGGATCATAACGGTCACCTGTCACGTGAGTTTGGATTTGTAAATTATTTTCGTGGATAAACGTCGACTAAACTGCGGTACTTACTTCTGAAAATGGCCTACGGAAATCTGTTTACGAGATGTAAGTCACTTACTTGATTTTCCAACTTTGTATACGGTTCCTATTGGCTGCATCTTCAATGTCTTGTTCTCGATTATTTCAAAAGTTCCATTTATAGCATAAAACCTCTTTATATCTTGTAAATTCCTACTATCTGCGTTTGAAAAATCATCGTACCTACCTACCCAAACTTAGTGAACAAATAATAAGATGTGAGTTGAGCTGATTTATAAAGGAAGACAGAGATTGTTAAACTAATCGGTTTGTAGCTGCAACTGAAGGGAACACGTGCAGACTTTATGCACCGTATCGTTGGTCAGAATGATGATAGAGCATTCCAAATGTTCCATTGTGTAAGCTGATGATATTCTGAGTGAGATTCACAGTTAGAAGTATATTTTTGATTTCATTCACGAAGATTTATTCGTAGGATCTTAACAGTGATGAATATTTTCGTGAAATAACCGAATTCAGCAGGTCGTCCAATTTGCACCAGCAATGTTTTCTGCCTTTTGGTATTAGCTTTTCTCCTCCTATTTCATGCCACGTCGTTATTCACTTTGTGACCAAACTGCTACGTGCACATACATGCCAAGATGAAGTCATCTGGCAGTTCGTGCTCCATCTTAAGATTTACCTGAAGAAGGTATACGTTTGTTACTCGACAGTTTTCTGGCAGCACGTTATCACGTTATTCTGCCAAGTGTTTTTTACTCCTCTGCGCTTTGCAGTTAAGGTCAGTTGGTTGATGCAAGCGATTTAAGTCATGAAAAGATTCATTTGTAACTGAATCGCTCTGCGGTTGATAAGCAAATCACAGATTACGCACTCGATTTAAATTGATTCAAATAATTTAATTGAAGGTAATTAATTTCTGGTTAGACCTGATCGTCAGTACGATCCGCAATAAGAGTACGTATGCAAACGGGCTTTCCGGGGTGATCCGTATTACTCACCATGCGGGTTTTGTTTCAGTACGGCGGCGAATCACGTGATGATCTTCGTACGAAAAGGATTTCGGAGAAACAAATTAGATAATGAAACAATGCAGTTAAAGTCAGAATGAATGCGATTTCTATCACCCAGATAAGAAAATAGGGTGTGGAAAAAAGGGGAAAACGAAGATCGAGACCAACGGCATTTTTAAGTGTGGAAAATTTTGTTCGCAACATAACGGAGAATTCCTGTCTTTGTGCTCTTCTAATCATTTGCAATTGGGCTTTGTGGCTTGCCTGTGATCTGCCTTGGAACATTGAATGGTTAGACTGTGATGTGATGCGATGGGATTATCGTTTGGCATATCGTGGTGTTTATCGACGGGTTTTCAGTCGGTGGTCCTATCGTGCTGTCGCATGGACTGATTGTAACCTGCCGACTCGCAGTCAGGAAAGGAAAGTGCATTCTCCTTCCCATCTGGAAGACTAACAAGACTGGTTTTAGAACCACAATATTTACTTGGCAATACAAATGAGGAGGATAGGAATGGACATGCTGACTGAAATGGGCAACGACTTTCTGGAAGCTGAATTTGGTTTGATAGGAATTTGTTTGATGTGCGCAGCATTTATAGCTTCGTACGACTTAGGATAATCTTAGTGAAATGTGTCGAAAGTCGCACCTTCCCGCTTAGAGATACTCCGGCGTTTGGTCTCCAGGTGAGGGTAATCAATCTTCAGATAATTCCGTTCATGTTTTCCACTAACTTGGTAACTAGTGCATTGTAAGTAGTTTTTAAATAAGCAACATACCTTTGCATTTGAGGACTTCTCAGTTCTTAAAGCGTGATTTTGGGCCCTCGATGCATGCGAGTGAACAGCGGCATCCCAATGATTACAACACGCTGAAAAATGTTTTACTCACTTTAAATGTTGTGTCTGTATATGCAAATTAGGACGAAAACCTTGATTATCGGTTCACGATATTCAAAAGACATTTGGTCTTATAGTGATGACAAAGATCGCTTGATATTCGCATTTAACGTCTCTAACGGATAGCTATACACGGTTGACATTTTGCACGGTGTGTTGAATTGAGATCTTACAACAGCACAGAAATCAGAATGAGAGGTCGCTGACATCACTTCTGGTGTGCGAAACGGCAAGTTCCGAGAAAGAAGAATGAATCACTTGGGTTGCCTCGCGGAGGATCTCGAGGAGCAAAACAAAGTTATGATCCACTAAGAAGTCTCAAACTGTGAAAACACTGGAGAATACTGTGCAACAGACACAATGCAATTCCGTTCAGTTTGGACAATCATAAACTTTGCATTGCGTGCTCTGGCTTCCGTTGCTACCTTACACAACAATCTGCTCAAAAAACAAAGAACGGGGGTTAATTAAATATTGACTGTAGAGTAGTAGGTTGAAGAGGTATATGGAAGAAGAAAGGTTTCAAATGTGAGAACGTCACTGACCGTTGCATCGAGTCATATCACCCATTAACTTCAATCATCACTTGCAGAAAATCTCGTAGACCCAAACCCGCTACCCTAACTGCACTTGCCTGAGCCAGTTCATTGTTTGATGCTTTCATGCGTTCTAATCATGTCGTCAATTGGTTACCCAAACCTTCCCCCAGCCAATAACCCCCTTGAAGAACGGTGTACAACGAGGCAAGCGTTCTGTGGGCGTGCACAAAACACGTCCCATTTGCCTCAACCTATTGTGATTCAATGACTATTCCAAATAATGGACCCTAGCACCCATTATCTAACGCCCAATCTCTGAAGGGCATCATCATTTGTTGCATTATCATTTCCTTGTGGGCATGATACGTCAAAATGTAACGTGAAAATTCAATACGCCACATTTTTTCTGCTCATTTTACCTAGCTTTTATGACTGGGCTTAAGCACGAAAGACAGATTTCTCATGAGTGACTATTATGGATGAAATGCTTACCTGCCATCTTGACGCCACCGGCTGCCCTGCTCGAGTAAGCCCCACAGCTTTGGGATTATCGAGAACACCCGTTTCCAGGGTTGGAAGCACTGGATCTAAAACAGGTAACTCAATTTCCCTCTTCAGATTCTCAGACGACTGAGAAACCGTTAGCCGGGAAGAAAAATCGCGATAGTGAGCGGGCAGTTTATTTTTATCGGAAAATTCTGGCACCCGAAAACGGTATTAACCAAAAATCCTGTAGTATGCTGCTGAGTATTTCGGTTTGTCAATGTAGACAAGTTTCGTAATGGCTCTAATAAGACGTGATCGGATCTGACAGCCTTGTTGGAAGTCTGGAATTCAATGAGCTTATTTGCTCTTTAGTAGATAATTCCGTGTGTTTCCCTTAGTGCCTGATGATATATATATATATATATTTATAAATTTTCATATTCCTTCAATGCGCCGAGAATCAATTTCGGTTGCAAAATCAAATGGAAAAGCGGAAAGGCGAAACATTAAATCCGCTGAATGGAAATTTTTATCAAAACTTAAGCTTATCACCGGGCAGCTTGAGAAATCAAAATGATTCGTAATGGGAAGTGATGAAGAAGTAAGGGAAAAGGGACAAACTAGGATAAATACGAATGCCATATTGAAGAAAGTAAAGAAAACCGCCGCAGGTACCACACTCAGATTAAGATTTGGAAGTGTGGATTTTAATTGTAGACCGTCACATTCGCAACAAAAACATCGTGAGTGACTGGTTCATCTTTAGCATAGGGAATTGAGCAAAGGTAAAACGTGAAAATATAAGTTGAAGAAAAAATGAGATAAGTATTGCGAGAGAAAACATAAGATAAGCAAAACTGAAGAAAAAGTACAAAGACCACGTCCAACGCGTACATGAACAAAAGAGCACACCATCCGTTCAGTTGATAAGAGAGGCATCTCGGCAGACCACTTTTAGTACTTACAATGGATGTAATTTCTTTTTGCACCCAGTTAAACCGGCAGAAACGGCTGCTATATGTCAGGAGTTGGGTCACATATCCACTTTACACTCCCCATATCTCTTCCTTTCCTATCAGTACTGTGTCAACTACAGTTTATTTTCCATGCTGACTGTTTACCTCTCTTCTGTCTGGTTTTAGCCCATTTACTATAAGTTTTAAAGGGGCTGAATGGTAACGCTTAGATAAATTGCATCAGTTTTGCAAATAGCTTTTAAGGCTAGCAAAAGACTAATCCCAAATGCAAAACAATAGCGGCGGACTACGAGTCATTTCGCGTTTTAGTGCACTAGATTTGCACATCGCCGGCGCAAAACATGACCGGAGCTCAGTGGCCAATGTCGATATATGGCCAGAGTTCCTAAATGACAGGAGCGTCACCTAATGGACGGAAACATTGATCTGAGGTGATGGGAAGCAATTGCAATGCGATATTATGGCGGAAGTATTGCAAACCAGGCGAAAGGATATGCACAGTGGATAAGACACGTATTTGACAACAATAAGCGCAAAAAGAACGCTGAAGGTGGAGGCAAACTGTCAAGATTGTCTCTAACTGTCCGGAGGATATTTGAAGATGCTTTTTATATGGAACTTCCAAGACTAGTGATTGTATTTATATGCGGATGGCGGTAAGCTGCACTGGGACGTGCGTCGGAGGACAGAAATCTTGTGTAAAAACATTTCTTAAATACACTAGCCAATAATGTCCTCTATGCTATCATTTTTACTGTCGCAGCCTTTGAAATTAGTCAGCAGTATGGGTGAGGAATATGATGCGCGCCAGGCCTTTCCAGCAGCACTAACCGTGCTTTTACTCAATCACAAAATCCCAGTTGAGGTATCCTAGATGATCAGCGGCGTAGTTTCGGCTGAACGTACTAGTAGTCGAGTGCCAGTTCTAGCTAGCAGGTTCGTAGTAGGAGTAATAGGCCAGCATATTTAGAACTGCCATTACAAGGACATAACCTGTAATACCTACTACGATGTGGATACGGGGGACTACCGGCATCATGTACGACGTTTGTAGCAGGGTAAACATTAATACGGCAGAGATCACAGCGAAATGAAAAGTTTAATTTGACTTGACGAAGCCATAATGGTTCGCGTCCAAGCAGGTCGCATTTGGCTCTGCAGTTTATGCTAAATAAAGGACCTAGGAGACTTCTAGTGAACGCCCACTGCACGCTTTTGATTGCGATTCGATCAACTTTAAACAAATGCGCGAAGATAATTGGGCAGTATTAAATATATGCAGTGGAGTAGCTGAAGAACTGGTAAGCCTGCAAGGCCTGGTGTCGTTTGTGCATGCGTTGTATCGAAAAAACCGTGCGAAATGTTCTGAGGTTGTGCATCAAAAGACAAGGTGCGGTTGGATTTGCTTTGTTCATTCTACAAGTTTGACTTGAATTGCGAACGCTTGCGACTCGTGATATCTCTCACCGTCAGGGTTTGATGAGGCATTCTCTTCTCAATTTCTTTTAGGGAAACTCTTGTAAATGTTCAGTTTAGCTTAGCTCCATCCCTGCCTATCCAGAGGTTTTTAAATTCATGAATATTTTCTATAATGCTCATGTATTTTGTTGCTAGGTCCCATAGTAGAGTCGCTATTGGCGACGAACCTAGCCCTCAGATGAGGCGTTTTGTGGCTGCTTTGGAGCCCAAAATAATGCCTCTTGGCTTCCCTATCTGGTGCAAGGCTGAACAGCTCTTTATGCGTTATGCTTAAAAGGCCCCATACTATTCTGAAAGTTTCAATTAGATCACCTCGCGTACATTGGCATCCTAGAAGGAAAATGCTTAGTTCATGGAGTTTTTCGTCATAGCATTTGTGACTTTGGCCAGGCATCACCCAAGCGTCCCGCTTTTGTGTCTTCCAAAAGCAATTTATATACTTTTGTTGGTAAAAGCTCAGGCTTAAACAAAATGTTCTACTTTCGGTCTTACTATATGCGCCTGGAGGGGCCCAAGCACTTCGGGATCCCTTCAAGTTATAGTTAGCCCAAGATTAAAGTGCTCCCCCTGGCCTAGTTCTTCATGCTTGCGGACCGCTTGGAGGGCTAAAAATTGCTGGCAGCATTTAAACACCGGTCCTTAGCTTGGGAACCATCCATGACGTCATCCACTTCACCACTTCATGTTCCTCCTCAGAAGTCGGCCTTCGACACCTGTCCAGGTACATTGAAAGGTGACAATTACTTGACCGGGATGTGACTGCCTCAACGTTCCCTCTTAGGCCCACACCCAGTTCTCCGACGTCATCAGCGTAAAGATGGCATGGGTTGCACTTGCTACTTCCTACGTTGTTGACGAATATGAGGAAGAGTGTGGGTCTTAGTGGCGATCCCTGGGGAATACCAATTGGCATGTCTGTGTGGGCCGTCGTTTACTCTCCAACCTTAAAAGTGAACGTCCTTTCTTTGATAAAGCTGTTTACGCAAATATTAGCCTTGCATGTTATTCCTATTGCTTTCATCCAAAAATTTACAATCAGCCGTTAGTGTTTTCGCACCAGAGAAAGGGCAGCTTCTAGTCCGGTCGTCCTAGAACGGCAATACGATAACTTTTTTTCTTGAATCTCACATACGCATGGTGCGCTATGGGCTTGTTCCAAAATTACTTGCTACGTTACAATCAAACTAATATTGTTTTGATCGCTGGAGAACTTTCGCCGCATTACGAGCTTGCTTGTAGCTTTTGTAGATCTGATTGGGACAATATGCGTCGTACCCTGCCCACCTCGTCTTTCGAGTTCTTATTACTCACCTTATTTTTGGATGTCACCAGGCTGAAGGAAGATTGCTTTTAATTACAGCAACATGGACAATCTGGTCCATCAGTCTAACTTAGCCACAATAATTGCCGTTGACTTTTCTTCTGCGGTCGGGTTTTCCTGTCCCGTTGACCGGAATATCGATGCCGCAACTCTTTCCATTTCTTCAGTCCTCACGGTATAGGGGAAACTGACGGAGGCTCTGGACTACGATTTATTATGAGCCGAAAGTACAGACCTAACAACCACCAAGTTAATTTTGTCTGAGGGCCCTTTGGTTGTTGAATTTCATATATCCTCTTCGTAACTGGTGATCACATCTGTTGGCAAGAGATATAGCTATATAAATTACCCAACATTCTGCATTCCATTTCAGGTCAGACTTTGCAAAAGCATGCTCTGTACGTCTGTCTATTCTGGAGCTGGGCAGAAAGCAATTGTGTTCCAAAAGATGAAGTCCGTTATTTCTACAAATGCCTATAAATGAAGCATGAAGTTCGCGACTACCGTAGCAACACTCCACGTTATGCAAACATAAAACAGGCCAACAAATAACACACTCCTCCTGAGTCTGTCTGCCGCATGTGAATGTTCCGCAGATTTGAACGAGTACCCAGGGTCGTCTGCATGATCTGGGTCGCACAGTTTTCCCCGCTCGCCAGTTGGGTATCTGCGTTCTGAAGATCTAAAGCATCCTCCATCGCCTCGTCCATAACTAAATTAAACAAGAATGGAGAAATGGAACACCACTGTCGAACATCTCTCGTTTTTTAGTAAATGAGAAGGTTCATCATATAACTTCACACAATCAAGACGTTCACAAACTTCTCAGGGATATCCTTCGGGAGTACACTGAATAGCGCTGTTCAGCCGATCGAGTCGAATTTAAGCCAAGATTATCGGGGAAAGGTATCTCCGGTGCGCATCATTAACATCGCGGAGGAAAAAACTGGTCGATGCAACACTGGCCAGGGCGAAACACAGCTTGCTACTCGCGAACTCTACTTTCATGAACCCGTGTGAAGCTTTAGCGGAACCGGGATTTGTTCCTTCAGATAACTTGTTCAACCAAACGTGACCGTCAGGCGCGATCCTCATTTGCGCGCAACGCACGCACTCTCCGCTCGCACGCTGCTCCCAAAATATACTCAACCTGCTATCGCTCCTGACCGTCTTTTCTTTGTACCGGTCGAGCTTCAGGGTTGCCAGCATTGCAATCATACCGAGCCGAGTAAGAGTGACGCAGAAGTGGTCTCAAATGGTAAGGGCATTCAAACGTGATACGAGATCGCGGTAGGAAAATCCGTTCTAAAAATTGATGAGCCCGACGTGATTGACTGGTCACGTGAGTCTCTATTCCTTTCTGCTAACGACCGGTTTGCCTTTTATTATTTTTTGTAAGATTGAATATCACCCCTTTTCTACTGCGCTTGCAAATTGCTTTTACGTATTGACAGTTACTGACCGCAGTTTTCTGTTAATAGTTTTCGGCGCGTTTTGTTCTCGTTGCTGCTTTCGTTTTTGATAGCAAAGCATTATGACTGCAGAGCAAACGCCATCTCCAGACCCGACAGACCGTTCGATAACTCTCCATATACCGTCATTCATGTTTTCCGATTCTCGACTCAGGTTTAATTTATTTGAATTTGTGTTCGAGAATTACAGCGACGCCGGCGGTTTTGGACGGGTAGCTGTCCGTCTTTCTCCAAGTGTAACCCTTCAGGTTAGGGACGCCACTGTATCTTATCGCAGTTACGACGCGTTGAAAGAGGCGGTTATGTCTCGGACGGTTCCTATTGAAAATCAGCGCATTCAACAGGTACTTCAAGGGATCGAGCTCGGTACTAAGAAGCCCTCAGAACTACCAAGGGAAATGGGGCGTCTTGGATGCGCAAAGTTCGGCAAGGATACGACGCTAAGTGAGCTATGGCTCCAACAGCTTCCGCCGAATCTACGGCCCTTGCTTACTACTGAACGCAGATGCTCACCGTAAGAGTCACCCAGAATCGGTGACGACAGTATTTTGCAATGCAGCCCGGCTGTTTCAGCACTGAACACGTTCTTATCCCCCTTAGCCACATCTCCATCTTCACAGGACGGATTAACAACTATTCTGACGAGGATCGACGCATCGCTACAGCGGCTGGCGGTTGATAGAGACCGGCGACGAGACCGGTTCAGCCCGCGTCGCTGCAGACGCGGTAGCCCCTCTCCCAAGCGACCGTTCCTGCCATCCGCGGCAGGTTACTGTATGCATCATAACCGCTTCGGAAGCTTAGCAAAACGGTGTGCCCCTGGTTGCACATTTCTATGCAAGAAACGAGGAAACAAGGTTCCCGGTTCGTGGTAGCGGCACTTGACCTTGTGCTAGCTATTAATTGTCGCCTCCTTAAAGTCAAAGGCGTGGCAACTATCAGGCTATTCCTGGTGGATGCAGGTCCCGAGGTTAGTTTGGTCCACCGAGACTCGAGCAGTTTGATCGCTGCACGGGCAGAGACGCTGTGGGCTACGAACGGCACCGACATCAACACGCAAGGATATCGTTCCCTCACCCTCGATCTAGGTCTGAATCGTAAGCGTTTTGGGTGTTCATTCTCACCGATCTCTCATGCTCCATTATTGGCGTAGACTTCCTCCAGCGTATCAACCTACTAGTCGACGATCGGTATGGGAAAATGGTGGATCTCGTTCAGTGATTTCTCAAAAGCAGAGGGCCTGACTACTGACCACATGCGAGCACAATTTGTTCCAGCACCAACAAGCATGTGAGATGCTGGCCATTACGAGAAGCTTTTTTCAGACTGTTCAGGGTGGCCTTTGCTTCATCGTCTTCCCATTGCGCACGGACCATCAGACAAGACTGGTACGAAACAAAGATGAAACGTTTGTGTACTTGTGTGTATGTGCATTGTCACCAACGTATACAAGATACGCGCGCAGATTGAGTATGAAATGACGATGGCAGATCCTGGTCAACATGACATGCATATCGCACTAGCGTCAAACTCAGAAACGTCTCAATCGGAAGCAAATCCATATTGAGCCTGTGAGACGCAAAACGCGTGAATTGGAAAAGGTAGTTGGACTGATCAGAACGACTGTCTGATCTCCGACGACAAGGTTCACTAACGTACTATCTGACTCAAGTATCGTGGATACAAAAATCAACCCGAAGGTCGTAATAACGAACCAGGATCTTCGTCGTCTATAAAAACATCCAGGCAACCGTACAGATTGATTATATCGCTCTTTGGAGCGGCAGACGGATTCTAGGAGATCAGCAACATGAGATGGACTGAGTAAGTATCACAAAAAGACACCTACTGAATCGTAACACAAACAGCAGTGTCACAAACAGGTGGTTTGGTAGTTTGCGCAATGACACCGAAAACTTCCTTGCCAGGACAGTTTCAACACATTGCATTTGATCATGTGCGGGAGAATGTAAACCGGACTGCAATACGCCCAAATGTAGAATCGAGCAGTGTGGGGGAAAAATGGGGGAAGGATGAAATCGGCACGTTTTTACCCTTCTGCGACGCAATTTATTGCAAATCCATCACAACCCATAGGTTCCGTGCATAGAAATTTACGTGACACAAAAGTGTTTCGTCCATGTGGCAATCATTCGGTACAGTTGGTTTTAGCTCGCAATAAAGCGATGCCAACTCATTGAGCGGGGGATCTCAGAAACCACATTCTCATTATCATCCGGGTTTTCATTTCTCGCCCCTTGGCCTATTGGGGTGCGCCTTTCTCTACGGCGCGGTCTTCTGCCTGCATTTGGTGGAGCTCCAAACAGGAAAAAGTGGTCACCAGTGTGCAAAACTGAGCGGAGGGTTGATAGAAAGGTGACCGCCGACTGAGCATGGGATGAAGTAGCACTTCGGCGAACACTGGCAGAAGACGACATGGTTCGATGGTTGGACGAATTGGAATGCGTTCTCGTGGGGTTATCTGAGTCTGTGCTACTCTGTCCACCTTCCACACGCTCATCATCATCATCGTCATCATCACCATCAAAAGCGCTGCACGCGATTGGAGGCTGGAAAGCCGATGACATCAGTTCATTCCTGGCCCTTTTACTTTTTGTTTTCGTCGAACTGGATTGGCTGGCCGAATTATGTGGCAGAGTCAGTGACAGCTGTCTTTGGCCTATTGCTGGCAGCTTCAGATCGACTCCGACGTCCCTGCCGTCCAACCCTCTGACTACTCAAGGGACACATGTCGCTCTCCGTTCTGCCCAGTGCGGATTCAACCTCCTGACTTTGCCTGACCCCGTTCGTTTCTAAAGTTACGGATGAAGTAGGCTGACCGGAGTAAACAACGGCTCCGAGTGCTTCAGGCATATCGTCTAGATCATCTGGGTTATCATGATCTTCATTTACAGTCTCATCAAGTGATCCCAAACTTTCGCTTCCATCGTCTCCATCCTCATGATTCATGATATTTGCGTCAAATTTGATGCGCACCTCAAAATCACCATCTACATCACTAGAACTTTTTGATCGACGCCGGTCGTGTCGTTGCATAGCAGTTTCGCATGGAGGACTGTTATTTCTTTCACCTCGACGCCCAGCTCGAGTTCGACGAGAACGACGAGGACTGAAGCCGGAGTCTAAGCCTGAAATGCCGTAACCCATTTTGAGGAACACAAACTCCAATGGATCAGTGACTGAACGGAGCTGGTTTCGCTCAGCAGCACCAACGCTAAGGTTACTCACCACATAAAAACCACAGCACCCCAAACATTTAGCAGGCCTCGTCGCCTAGCTCCCGACAAGTTCCGACTGACCAAGGCGGATTTTGACCACATGCTGGAACCAGGCATCATTCAACCCTCTAGCGGTACTTGGGCCTTTCCGCTTCACATGGTCCCCTAAGCCCAATGGCAACTGGCGACCATGTCGAGACCACAGAGCACTGAACAGGGTCACCGCTGCCGATAGATACCCGATTCCTCACATACAGGACCTCACTTCGTCGCTGTCCGGTTGCAGGATCTTAAGCCGCATAGACTTAGTTCGAGCATACAATCAGATCCCCGTAGAACAGACATACCCAAAATGGCGGTGACCACAACTTCTGGACTGTTTGAGTTCCTGAGAATGCCCTTCGGGCACAGCAAAGCAGCTCAAACCTGCCAATAATTAATGCACGAGGTCACACGCGGGTTAGAGAATACAAACTTGTACTTAGAAGATAATCTATCAGCTAGCCACTCGGAGGAGCAAAATTCAGTTTACCTGCGTGCTCTGTTCGACCGCCTCGATATACACGGTGTAACGATTGGAGATTTAAATTGTGAGCTACGAAAAACAGAGCCACAATTCTAGGCCATATCGTTCGATCCTCGGGCATAGCTACCCTGATAGATAAGGTCACCGCTATTCAGGACAACCCACAGCCTCATTCTTACCGGCAGTTACGGCAATTTGTCGGCTTAGTTGACTTCTACCGGCACTTCATTCCTAATTGCGCAAAAGCAATTACCCCCTCTCAGGTCTGTCACGGGGAGTTGAGCGCAAGTTCGCATTCTCCGAGGCTGCGAAACAGGCTTTCATTTCCACTAAGGACGCTATCCATAGGGAAAGTTATTTCTTACTTGCGGTGCAGAGATGCACACAATTTTACCAACAATCCTGTGAAAAAAGAAGAGGTTTATGTGAACTCGACTCAGCCATAAGGGATCGAGGTGTAGCTTTATGCAACGTTCTATGTAGTCTAGCGAGGAAGAGTAGCCCAGAAGTCGTTTTTTAAATGTTCGTTGAACATTCTCAATCTCGAGTCTGTCACACTGCCGCATGTTGGAACACACAATGGAACAGTAGTCCAGGATAGGTCTTACGTGGGTTTTATATATTAACGACTTGCTTTCCTGGTTTCTAAAAGTTCTGTGCACCAACCCGATTAGTCTCCTAGCTTTCGCAGCTTGTATCCATGTGTGTTCTGAGAAGTTGAATGTGCTAGAGTAATGCAAACCCAGGTCTCTGACAGTGCGAGGGGGACGAATGACTTCTCGGTTAATCTCAAAGATTCCTGTAGAAAGGCGGCATTTGTATGCGAGTATGCTGCTTTTGTGGGCCGAGAATTTTATTAACCAAGCTGCGCACCATGAATCAAGCGATAGCATATCATTTTTTACATTATCTATGATGGTGTTGAGGTCACGAAAGGGAAACGTGTATACCATTTTTATATCGTCTGCAAAAAAAGGAATAACGTGCCTAACGATGTGAAAAATATCGTTGATGTACAGCAGAAACAATAGTGGACCTAGCACGCTTAATCGAATAACCCCACCAGTAATCGAGCGAGGCTTGGATAGGGTCCCATTTGCATTCACTACTTGC
>LUCM01000460.1:0-11883 GCA_008360955.1 Fasciolopsis buskii | reverse complement strand
TTCTAGAGGCCAAAAAGGAGGAGAACCAAGCCAGAAGAGGGGAGTTTATACCGTAGCTCTTGACTTTCATGAGAAGCTTGCGATGGGATACGCACAGCCTCATTCTTACCGGCAGTTACGGCAATTTGTCGGCTTAGTTGACTTCTACCGGCACTTCATTCCTAATTGCGCAGAAGCAATTACCCCCTCTCAGGTCTGTCACGGGGAGTTAAGCGCAAGTTCGCATTCTCCGAGGCTGCGAAACAGGCTTTCATTTCCACTAAGGACGCTATCAACAAAATAGCGCTGCCCGCACATCCCAACCAGGCAGCAACCATATCGCTAATAACCGAAGCTTCAAACACTGCGGTCGGAGCTGTAATTCAGCAGTACACCGATGGTCCTTGGAAGACTTTAGCCATCTTTTCCAACAAGCTGCGGCCGGCAGAGTCTAGATATAGCACGTTTGGCAGGGAGCTGCTCGCTGTCTACCTAGCTGTCCGACACTTCAGGCACGCATTAGTAAATCGCCTGCCCAAGGTGTTCACAGACCTCAAACTGCTGGTATACGCACTGCATTCAGCCCCTGATCGATATTTGCCACGCGAGATCCGCCACTTGGGCTTTGTTCCACATTTCATGGTAAACATATGACGCGTCTCTGGGGCAGATAACTCCGCCGCTGATGCACTTTCTCGTATACACCAGCTTCGTCTGTCTCCAAGACCGAACAACGGCCTCGACGCGATGGCACAGGCCCAAGCGATGGATCCCAATATCGGCAAATCTCGAATAGACAGCTCATTAGCCCCGGCGATCATACCTATCACAGCGTCACAGAATACAAGTCTTTGCGACGTATTGCAAGCTCGTCCAGGGCCGGTGGTTCCAGAAGCTCATCGTTATACCACATTTCTGGCGTTGCACAACCTCTCCCACCCGGGTGTGGCTGCTTCGGTGGGGCTAGTAACAGAGCGTTTTGTATGGTTCAACGTGAAACGTGATGTGCGCCCGTGGTCCCGTGCCTGCCTCCAATGTCAGAGAGCAATAGTCCATCGGCATACCAGAGCTCCTTTGGCTACTTTCCTCGAACCAGAGACACATTTTCACCATGCAAACGTTGATCCCGTGGGTCCTCTTTCGTCACGTCACGGCTACGTCCGCATACTCACCTGTGTAGACTGCCTTGCTAGCTGGCCGCGGGCCATACAAATTCCCTGCTCTACGTCAGAATAGGCCACGAAAGCCTTCTCATCTGTATGGGTAAGCGTATTTGGTTGCCCCATTCTGGTGATCGTCAACGGCGGCTGTTATATCAACGGGGCATTTTCTAATATGAGTAAAACCCTTGGTTGCAAGCATATTAGAACAACCACATTCTTTCCACAAGCTACCGGCATGGTGGATGTATTCTTCCGGCAGCTAGAAGCTGCTCACTGAGCCGGGGCCAACCGGCTTTGGAGCGAATTGCCTCCGTTAGCTCTTTTAAGCCTGCTTAGTTCTTTTAAGGAAGAAATGCGCATTAAACCAGAGGAGCTTGTGTTTGGTTGCACGCTCCGCCTCCCCGGGGGGCTGGTGTACTCACAGAGACCCACGCAGTTCGATTACGGCAACTGTGCAGAACGTCTCGTACAATTCATGCAAACGCAACATGCCAATCCAACTCGGGACCAACGCCATTCGGGCTACATTCCAACCGCCTTGAGTACCTAAACGCATGTTTCCATGCGTGTTGATTGTGTCCGACCACCACTGCCACCACCGTATACCGGTCCGTTTGGCTTTGTATGACGCGGTCCTAAAACGTTCATCTTGGACATTGCCGGCCGACACGACACGGTGTCTACTGATCGTATCAAACTTGCCACCATGAAATGCAGGTCTAACGGCGGTCTCCCCTTATCTGGTGATTCCCATAATCCTGGCCGAGCCAAGCCATTACCAACGCCGCCCGTCGAGACTGCTGGTGGGGCTGAAGCCACAACACCACAATCACAACCGAAGTTCCGGGTATGCAAAGTAGCCGCAGCGGTCGCAAGGTAAGATAAACCGTTCGTTCATCTGATTTTGTTACCCTTTTTACATTAGATTGATGAATACTCTCCTGTCGCAAGTGCATATCGGTGCTTAAAAGGATGACATGTTTGTCGCGATAATTTATAGGCCGATGGACATGCTGCCCTCATGTTAAACCGACAAGGGCAGCACCGACCGATGTTAGGCGCCCGCCACCATGTCAAACATCCACCGGAGCTCACGAGCACCGTTTCCACCAGACTGTTTTCGTCCTACCCTCTCTCAGACAAGTCCCAGGGCCGAGGCGATTCTATGGACTCCTGCATGACAATCATCAGTCCCATGGTCGACATCACGCACGCGCCGGATGACGAACAAAACTCGGGGGCAAACTCATCTTCACCCAAGCCCGGCAAAGATTCTGGAAGATGGTGAAGCCCGTGTTTGTGGGACGCGGTCAAATCCACCATTATGACTGACGCAAATCGGGCGGGCAGCTCGGCTGCAGTGATTTGCGGGCACAGCTGGGCCAAATGTGCCCGGTGCATGGTCAGCTCCCAAAAATTAACACCCACGGGACCACTCGCCGAACGGCGATCAGTGCCGAGCCCCAAAACATCCGTCAGTTTCAGGCTTGTTCCGTATGGTCGCAATCAAAGCCCTTCTCCGACGGTCTTCAAGAAGGAGGCCCCTGTAGCGGAATGTGCATTTTTTCCTTCAGATAACTTATTTAACTGAACGTTGACCGCCAAGCGCGGTTGCCACTTATGCGTTGCTCACACATGCATCGCTCGCAAGCTCCAGTCCAAATATACACGATCTCCTACCGCTACCGACCGTCTTTTCCTCGTATCGGTCAGGTGTCGGAATTGCCAGTATTGCGATCGTATGGGGCCGAGTAAGAATGACCCACGAGTGGGCACAGAGATCAAGGGCATTCAAGCGTAATACAAGATTCGCGTATGGACGATCCGTTCCAAAAGATACTAAGGCATAATCGAAGCCAAAACCGTCACCGTCATCAACATCATCATCGTTCAGCGATAAGCAGCAAGGCAAGCCTCACTGACCGCTACCTGTTCCCAAGGGCTACATGTTTCCATAAAAGAGTGGACCTACACAAGCGGGAAAGATAAGAATGCTGCAGTTGCCAACACACGGCACACAGCCTAACTGGACAAACGAAAAGTGTTTTCAATCATTCTGATTCGACAGAAAATGAAAACACGATCGCCACTGTTCACCTTCTACTGCCACAAATTTAGTGTCTCCAGTCAGCTAGTTGACTGGTCTTTCGGACTCAAACCACGAAGAAGTGAGACACCTACTTTACCTACGTTCGCTGTGCATCCTCTTATTCTCCGTGTCTACGTTAGCTGCTGACCTCCACATGGATTTTTCTACTCCTTGTGAGGGACGCAGAATGGGGCACAGTATGGTAGACGAGTGTTCACCATATGCAACACGTGACTCAAATATTACACACCGCAGCTCGCGTGGGTTGACATCTTGTTTTTAGTCTACTAGGTTGTCCCTCTAGCCAATTTAGAGGGAATAAATTTTTAGTAAAACATTTTTGCTTTAGCTTCAGACTATCACATATTTTCTTGCTCTGCGCCTAGCGATACTGTCTGTATTTTCGTCTAAGCTTAGGTTGCTAGATTTCCATCTCTGACCAGAATTAACGCTTAGCGCCGTACCAATACAAAAAGCAGATATCTTGACATACCTTTGCCCATATTTCTTTTGCAAGTCGTCCAGTGGTCCACTCGAAAAAAGGGGCCACAAATCACTTGAAAATCAACGGTAATAATATGCCACACCCAGATGTGAGCGCCTCTTCTTCTGTAGCGCTAGTAGACCCATACCGGACGGCGCACAAAAACTTCCGGCTTCCATCAGGTGATAACAAACCGCTAAAGAAAATTCAATCACTGAATGACAAGATTGCGTCTATCCCCAGCGATAAATGTCACGGAACCTGCAAGCTCTTTCACCCCTCGAAGCTTAATATCCACATGTCGATTTTTGGACTCAGTCACCGCCGAAGTTCGAAAAATTGCAGCAGCACATAGGAACGCTCTGGTGTTTAATGTTAACAGTCGGATCTGGTTATGGTGAAATCACGCATTCATAACGCCCGTGGCATGGCCCATCACGAGTGAAATTTAATTTGATTGAGGAAAAAGACGCAACGCTACGATTGCCCCTTACTAGGCCAATTTTCAGATGAGTCTACGGCCAAACACTTTATCGACAATCGTCATATTGTTTCGAGAAACACTTCACTTACAAAAAAATAAAATATCCACCGACAAGACTCCCTTGCGAAGGAAGGTTTCCCGAAAATCGAAAATAATTCCCGTGACACCCGTATGCTCACAGTCTCCTAACCCTCCGACTCCCCCAGTGCTGAGTCCAACTCGATGCTGTTTGGCATCTCTACCTGAGACCTCCGTAGCACCTGCGGTGGATCGGGATCTGGCCACTTAACCCTTTCCTAACTGGCCCCGATTAAATGACCCCACGTGGTGTTACCTTAAGATACCTCCAACCAAGGGTCTAGCAACTTTATCCATCCCCCTAATATTAGCCTCAAGTTACCAGCCGACGCCTAGAGAATGTCAGTCCGGCATTCTGCTCGTGCACTGTCACCTCCTATGGCCTCAACATCTAGAGTAAAAATTCCCATTGCCTCAAAGTCGAACAGTTTCACTTCTCTCAACCCTGTAGGCTCCAAAACCTTCACGTCCACCCGAACCCGACTTACCGCTGTACCACCACAAATCTTGCCCTATTAATGAAATCACCTTAACATTTTTCCCTTTAAGGCAAACCCCGAGCCACTGCCCGATTACTCATATGAGAACCCTTCCGAGTCCTCCATAACCCTATCGCCAACTTTGGGGTTACTCTCCGGAAATAGGACCACTACCCACCATCGTAAACCCAATCCCAATCCGACAAAGTCAAGAACCTATCAGCCAAATGCCGTACAACCCAATAACTTCATGCCTACCCTCCACCAGTGGTCCTCAGTCCCTATTAAAATACTGACTACCAACCAATAGTCAACGCCTACCGACCTCAAGTTCCATCCTTAGAAGCCGCCATACATTTCCTCTGTTAGGGTATTTTAATAGCATCCTAACCACGGGCTTCTGGCGCTGCACTTCAAGTCTTTTTACCCGAGGCCCCCTCACAACTGCCGACCGCTGCTATATTGATATTCTCACCGCTTACGCGGACCGGTCATCTCCTTTCATTAGGCCTTGCAGGGGAACTAAGACGCAGCCAATTATTCCTTCCATCGGGTTCTCCCGCCCATCTCCTGCTGTCAGGCCCCCACCCTTATGGGTTTCAAGCCACCCGTGGCTCACAAATCATTCCGCAACTCCCATTGCCCATGCACACGTTATGCCCACGCAGTACCACTGGTTCCCACGCCTAACGGCCCTCCCATAAGCTGCTTTGCTCCTGGTAGCAGCTGCTTCCCTCATTACAACCATCATTATCTTGGGAGCTTCATTCCTCCTACCAGTAGATTTGCCTTAAGGGCCCTACCAAAAATTTCTGTTACAACCGCTGAAGCGAAAAAGTTGTGTACATTTCTGGCTAACTACGTTTTACTCCCTAACCCATGGCAGTCATTCAGAAAAAATATCACTGCCACTGTTGCCTATGACGAAAATTTTCTCCGTGGCTCAATTTGACGTTAATGGATTATATTACCCTGGTCTGCTGTATACTGATGTGTTGCCATTCTGCCCTGGGCCGGTACCCCTGATTTAAATGAACCAACACCCTCCCAAATAAAGGAGATCACAAATAAGAATCAGAAACAGTCGAAAAATTGACTGAAATTCAAAATGATCCTACCAACTTATCGCTGTTTCTAATAAATACCCCTCCTCTGCTTGGGAAAAATGCAATCTCTTCGTCCATCAGCACCCTCCTCAGATTACGACTCCCTACTAATTATTGAGACTCAGCTATGTGATGACGCTGCCGACGATTCAGTTGCTATTCCTGGATATCAGCCATTCAGAAAACGTTGCGCATCTCGGCTTGGGGAAGGCTGCCTTGCGCATATCCGAAATTCAGAACCTGCCTCATCACGCAAAGCTCCTCGGTTAAAATGCCCCATGGCTTGAGGCTGATGTTGGTAGACATAACCTCATAATTTGGTGCGTGTAACGCTGACCAGGCCCTTGTTTGAACGATTTCCCACTCTTAGATGAGGCACTTTACTACTCTTTCACCTTACCAGGACCCAAAGTCGTGGCATGAGCCTTCAATACTCCAGGAATATTGCCGTCGGCCCTTGCTGCCCCTAACTCTTTGCTACCATGTTTTGCCGGCAAGAGAGACGGATACAACACGTGGCCGAACCAGCCAGAAACAGGAACATCCTAGATTCAATCTTTACGACTGGATTAACGCGTGTCCAGGAATTCATTGAAAGTAATTTTCCTAGATGCAATCGGCTGCCAGTCAGCTGCAGATTCATGCTACCTTCCCATAGTAGCGTGCCATCTCCAATCGCTAGAACCTACTTAAGGGCCAAATCTGCTTCGCAGTTGTAGTCGGGTCACTTTCCTCCTAGCAATTGGGTTGCAAACGGCAACTGGTAAGCTTTATTCAATCCTACAAAAATGCCTTAAAAATATCACGCCGGCACGGAATTACTCGATGCCCACAAAAGAACAGTCATCACCGGCTAAGCTGCAAACTCGCCAAGCTTCAGCAAAACTTCCTTAGAACCGGCGACTTCTCTTTGTTTCTGCGACTCACTTGTGGAAAAATAGAAACGATAACATGTTCCTGTAGTAAAATTAAACAGCTGCGTACTCTAAACCAGCCCAGACCACAAACGCCTCTGGCACAACTAGTCAAGTCGAGGACTTTGGGCTATTTCTATCAAACATCTCACCTACAATAGCGCTTATCTCGACAACCCGCAAGAAATCGCTGGGGCATTTGGAAACTTCTGTGCCTCATTCCTGACAGCTGGTAGCAATCATACAATGCCGTGTCTACCAAGCCTGGCCTCGGAACCACTCTCAAAAGTTTCTTTCTTGCCGAAAAAATAGCTCCGTTGGTGAAAAAACAAAGACCAGCTATTACCTTCAACCAGACTGGTTACCTCCAGCCCTCTTTGCACTAAGTGGGGGAGATAATTCAGTATCGTTGGCAAACATATTCAACCCCTCTGTCCAGTGCAGTACCTTTCCCTCCCAATGGAAATCGTCTGTCATAATATCCATACAAAAGAAAGGCGCACGAATAGACCCAGCCAACTATAGACCGATGAACCATACCCCGATTGTCTCTAGAATCGTGGAGCACATAATCAAATAGCAGCTCACCACATACCTTACTGACCACAAACTTGTCAACACAAGCCAACATGTTTTTCTCCAAAAGAAATCTTGCGCTACGTATATGGCTCATTGCCTAGATACAACCACAACGGCTGCCAACGCCGGAAAGTCGGTGACAGTAGTTTATCTACATATGACAAAAGCTTTCGACAGAGTATTCCATCGTAAGCTGACAAATAGGATCAAATCCTACGGGATCACCGACCCTATGCTGACATGGTTTACGTCAAATCTTTCATCCAGAATTCTAGCAGTGAAATTAAATGTTTTCACCTCCCACCCCAGACCAGTAAATAGTGGTGCAATTCAAGGAAGTGTACTAGGCCCCCTGTTGTTTCTTTTGTACGCAAATGATGTTTTCCAGGTTGTCCAAAAAGGTGTTCATTTCATATTAGCCGATGAACTCAGAATAATAATAATATTGTATATTTCTGATTTTGCAGAGGCACGATTAGGGCAAGATCAAATGATTACATGGATGGTGCAGAGGAAACCTGAATAATGGAAATCAAAATGCATATGAAGACATACGCTGCGTTGGATTACTCGATTGGCGTGATCAGAATCTGCCAAGCAATAAGCAGTGCACAAGTATGAGAGACAAAATTCGAAAAACCGCGCAAACTTTTTTGCAAGATTGTTCAGATATTTTTGAAGCTGTTCTTGGGCACCGCATTGCAATTCACTTCGCGTTTCAGTGTAATAAATTTGAGTGTCACTGACACAACACTTGAGAGTAGCTCAATGGCGTTCACACCTTCCATCCTGAGGCCATAGGCTCTGTTGTCGCAGAAATATCCCAAAACCTAAAATCTCTAAAAACTTGGGCAAACGAATGACCAAAAAAGCTGCACTCTGTGCTGCAACTGCAACTCATCCACGGGGAAGCTTAAAATTGTTAACCAAATCATCCCAATCTGCAACAAGGTTCTTGAATTGGGTCCAAACTACTCATGCGGCTTCAATTATTTAGAGCGCGCACTTACTCAAGTTGCAAAAGCCAATAAAATTGTTGAGTTGCCACATAGGGCTTTCAAGTTTACCAATAGTAAATTAAAATTCTTAAAAACACACGTCAGACCGATTCCAGAATATTGTTTTCTAGTCTGCTCCTGCACAAAACTGTGCTAAAGACTTGTAGCCGAAAACGTTCACCGTGCATTAACAAAGCGGCCAGTTGGCATTTAATCAAACCTACGTTACAGGGAACCATGTTCAACGCTGAATCATGATCCTTACTGGCTTCGGTGGGCGAAAGCAAACTTTATATTCTTCAGTAGTCTTATCAATGACCACAGTTGCGTTTCAGCCTCTCAGCTCAGAAATCAGTCTCACTGCGCCCCTCAAAACACTGAGCTCGTTGTTACAACAGACACAGAAAGAACAGGCGTTAGAGCAAACATTTTTATTGCCGAATATTCTTCCTTGTGGAATTTATTGCTGCAACAGTTACGCTTCCCGTCATCGTCTAACGTCGCCTTCAAAAATGAAGTCCAAAAATTACTGACCGTTCCAACCCCTGTTTGCATATACGACCCGTATCTCTCGGAGACTCGGGCGTACGAGGTTGGTTTAGGATTTTAGTCCTTGCTAAAGTAAAGTCACCAAAACTTGAATCTCGACCAATAACACTACAAAATAATGCAGTTCTTGATAGTAGGCGAAAGCTGAATTCTATGGCAGCTATAACCGCCATAAACCCTCCTCTTATCGGTCTTCTCACTTCTGGTTCTTCTCCCCATAGATTTTCCTGCCCCCTATTTACTCTGAGCCTGTCTTTATGCTGGGTATCACTGGAACTAATTCTTCCTTTGCATACACTTCATCAAAAAACACATTCCAGTTTCGCATTACACTTCCTACCTACTCATTTTGATCCCCGGTTACCTGCTAACTCGAATCAGGTAGACTATTTTCACAAGTATAATTTTAAAAAATCTGTCCGTGCCACACAATTTCATTAGCCCACCAGCTCACATTAGCAGATTTAAAGCAGCACTCCTTAACGAAATCAAGATACTGCGTTGAAAATGATGGCACCATACGTACAAGTCTGTTTTACGGCGTGATCCACCATGCTCCGTGCGCCGGCTTACCCCCACCTTGGATTTCTGTGCGTACATGCTAAACCCAAATGACTGCAACATGTTTGCTTCAGTATTTCCGAACGTAGGGAAAATAGACCATTTCTAGAATTTTTGAGAAAACCAGTATGTGTGCATATAAAATGCGGTAAATTAAGGTCGGGTGGAAGAATTACGGAAGGCGCACATATGGGCTCAACAATTCCTGTTAGGAAAAAAGAAAAACGTTTCTGCTGGATCAGGTTAGAACCAGCAGCACAAGCAAATTTGGGCTGCAAAGCAATGGGCTGCCTTCTATAATGGATATGTATGCCATCAGCCCAGATCTAACTCTACGAAGGGGGAAACACCACATCGCCTTCGTTTGGAAGATGAGCATCTGGCTACTTTGTTCGACGGTCCAGGGAAGTAGCTTATCGGACTGTCCATTTATGCTTCACTGCCCAACCCTCCATTTTCCAATTTGCCCCTCCGAACCGCGCACCTGGCACATATGCTGACGTCTAGAACAACTGCCGTCGTTCTTCTTTCTTAATTATTAATGCACGTTTACTGAACCAGCTATGTGGTACAAGTTGCGATCGTCCCGTTCAAGCACAAATTACCGTTCATAATATTCGCATGCATTCCCCTGTTTTCTCTATGGCTTCATGTAGCAAATCCCGTCCTAGCCTCCAGGCAACGATGCCGTCGGTGACCCATTCAGTTGTGCACTTTCCCGGCAACTGGAAGTAGTAAACATCGGCGGTAGATCACATGGTCAGTTATAAATGACTCCCCGTTGCATGCACAGCAGTCCCGTAGAGCAGAAGAGTTCTACAAACAGAACAAACATTGATTTTATTCCGTAACCCTTGCGCTGGCCGTCCTATCACACAACTGCAATCTTCATCTTCGAGAAGAGTGAAACACGCCACGAATATGGACCATGCAGCCCAGGACTAACTGCGCCATGTACCTCATATAGAGTAGGCTGACGGTAAGTTTGTCGCACACGTCCGGTCACCAAAACACTCCCTCCCGCGTATTTCAAGACAGACGTGTGGGCCCTGTAATCTTAAAAACTTGTCGTTATCGCTGTTTCCGTATTTGTTTAAGTACCGCAGCACCAGCTTGAACAACTTGCAGATCGTCCTCTCTCTTCGGCTCTTCCAAACGCTCGTCAATAACCATAAATGCAACGCAAGCTCTCGCCGAAAGTTCCACTTCATCCTATGCGCTGACTGCCCATCCTTGTTAGGAAGCGGCCATCCGGATCTGACGCTCCAGTACCTGGTCGCGTAACCCAAAGACAAACCAAGCCACGCCAATGAGTGCCTCGAGCACCTCATCCCAGATGAACTAATACGACTGTCCAAAACATAGTTAGTGACATTGATGAAATGCTGCACAGTCCTCCAACCTCCGGAACCCTGCCGCCACAGAACACCATAAACTCCGATATTAAACAAGGACAGTGCAGGCCATTCATGTTAAGTGTGCTTAAGGAATGATTGTACTTCATGCACGTACTGGTGTTTTCCCACCACACGCCACAGTCCTTTCCCAGCAGCCTAGATCCAGTGACAATTCTTGGAGGTTCCGTCGTCTCTCTGTCTACAATTCTTCATATGATTTCGTCCCGTAAATAGTTTGACGCAACGTTCGTTGTCTCCCGCTCTTTCACCATCAGCCTTATTTTGACTCTAAAATTTTGTTAATTACCACTCTCCTTCACCTCATTGTGGTGTTTTGACTTATCTCCATTCCATTATTGCATCCATATCGATCTTCGCCTTCACGGTATAATCGTCTTGACGTCTGAGGAAACGGGACATACGGCAATATCCGCCACTGTTTCCCGGCAAAATTTTGCGGTTGTGTTACGCATGAATTTACACGCAGTGGGCCACGGACAGTCGGACCCAGAAGGCCTTTACGGAGGATTACCTAAATTTGATAAGAAACTTCAAAACTAGTAACTAGCCCATCACCCCCCGGGTTCAAATCATGAATGCACAGACACACGGCATCTTAATGGCTGAATTTTGTTTTCCGTGTCTCCAATGTGCCATCGTTGTACAAGTTTGGTCATGCCCTGCGCATCCTTCTCTAATGTACGGAAATATAAAAAATACTGCAATAGCCTTCATGCGATAAATTAGTTGTTCTCAAAAGCGGCAGCCAGTAGTAGATTTCTCAACTCAATTTTAAACGCCAGCTTGGTTATCCGATTAAATAATGGCCTTCCAACTTCAGTTAGATATCAGTTCCGTGTCGAAAGCACTCCAGTCACTTGAGCCTTCGACATGCGCATGCTCAACTCCAAAACCCTGATACCGATTACGACTATTATTATTTCACACAAATTTGGATGCAAATCGTGCCGCCGAAATCATGGCGACGGCCGAAAACAATGCTCAAGAAGCAATGTTAAGGGC
>LUCM01000459.1:51031-193217 GCA_008360955.1 Fasciolopsis buskii | reverse complement strand
GACGACCCACACAAGATTACGCCAGCCCACCGTATCAAAATATATCGCATGTAATATTTAATTTTTTTTATAAAAAAAGAAAACCCGAGTCCTCAGCCCACGCGTCCGGACATAGTGTTTGAATGCACATGGCGCCACTGGTAACTCGCTGTGCTCTGATGGCTCTCCGGTAGGAGGATTGCTTTCTTAATCTGCAGGCAGCTAAGGCCAAACCCTGCCATCCCGTCTTTTCTCTCCGCCAGGCCGATGGATATTGCTTGGATGAACCACGTACACATGTTCTGCCGATTATCCGATCCTGGAAAGACGATATCTCTCTTACCACATCATGCTTGAATTCCTTCCAACACACCACGAGTACGCCGGCGTTACCACGGGGCGCGGTCATATCCACCGCTTTGGCCGGCGCACATCGGGCGGGCAGCTTGGCTGCAGCGGTGTGCGGGTGCAGGTTGGCGGATTACACCTCCTGCGTTCACCCTCAAACGGTGTTTTTCAGGTTGGGTGGCCAGCACTCGGTCAGCCCCACCCATTAGCACTGTTGTGGTAAACACCACTGTAGCTCAGAAGCTCACGTGCACCACTTTGTACTGTCTTCCTCTTGCTCCTTCCCAAAATTCTTCTGCCGAATCCATACAAAACGGACTCACGAATGGACAGTATTTTTATTGGCATCTGATGTAAACTGACGTTCACAATGCATATTGACATCCGAAAACAGCTGAGGACCGTCATTTTTCATGAACCTCTACTCTAGTCCGCGGAATTTAGCAAAAGACCGATGCTCCTGATAACAGTTCTTCACACGAGTCCACAAGAGGTCGCTTTATTTGACTCCGGTTCTCCTTCTTCTTTACCAGTGCCACCTTCATCTCTAGACGACGCTGAAACTTATGAACTCAAAATTGCTTGGAACAAACCTCATGTATTAGTGGTACGATCGCACAATTCCCATCGACTGTTGCCGCCTTCCTTGCTTAACGGACTTAGCCTTCAGAATTTTCGAGTTTATACTGCCTTTTTGATATCCAGTCTGATTTTCGCTCCTCCCCATTCCGTTATCACATCCATATTGATACTCATTTCCACCATGTGACTCTCTTGATTTTCGAGTAACCCGGCCAACAGGCGGCGACAACCATTGACCTGGAGCCACATTTTGCGCCCGCGATACGCACCTTTGATACATTGAAACATAGTATTACTCACAAAGCAAGACTGATGATCTTTCACAGAAAAATCTTTACCAATAATTATCAGGCTTTGACTTAAAATTGGAACCCTCGGGCCCACAAATCACATTGCCCATTATGATCTTGTGAGCGAGAACTCACTGCCATGTAAGTTTGGCTTCATTTTTTCCCTGTGTGCACTGTGCCTTCTTTGCGCAATTTTGATTTTCCCTGCGCATGACTGTCGTATGTCGAGAAATATACAAAAACCAACAAACCTTTCAAATTGCATTAAGGTCGCTCTCACTCCCTCTGCCTTCGATTTATATGGTTTGTATTTCCTGTGCATCATCTATGTAAAAAATTGATCTTGCCCTGCGCATGCCTATCGCAAATCGAGAAATATACATTTTTATTATTTATATGAGGCAAAGTGGGCAGTGGGCCCAGGGATGGTAACTGACCGGGCCAACCAGTTGGACACGCTACCAAATAGGAGTAAGTTTTACCAGTTCCCTCGGGCTTCGGCGGGGCTGATAATACTCGGAGAGCATGAAACAGTTTCTCTCAGAGCGATTAGGGTTACCAACGGCCTCACAGTGAAGGTGAGTTCGGATTCTGCAATGACGGAACCGCGTAAGAAGACCGCAAACTTGGTTAGCGGGAAGCCGGAGGTTTATCTCTGCATAGTGCACCATTTAGGCCACTTGGAGTACTGCGTGTGGGCTTGCTCCATAGTCTCAAACAGTAGCTCGGCGTATTAAGAGTGGGTTTACCGGCTAGCAACGCAGACGGAGAGCCAGCAGATGAGGTTGAAAGGCTACCTTTCTCCGCTGGAAAACCTATGACAGGGGATACCATTAAATCGTGTAAGTCATTAAAGAGCATGATGGAAGTGAACGCATGGATGTGTTTATGCAATCTCAAAGGCTAAGCACTAAAAGCAATAGTGGCCAGCTCTGTACTGGGCGCTTTGGGCTGGAATTTCCCCCCGGCTTTCGCTAGCAGGTTAGTGAACAGGCAAAGCAGTTAGAAAATTGAGTTGGTGACAGCGCAATCTGTGGACTCTTTTAAGACCCCGTTGGACGCAAGAGGAGAGACAATATTTCCTCAGGTGGAGTATATTTGCTTAGGCAATCTAGGATATTCGCTCTACGGTTGTCTGTTTTAGCTTGTTTAAGTTTGTCACCATGCTCATCATTAGGCGCCCAAGTGGCAACCATCTTCAGCCTTGCATATTAGAGGAGTGCTTTCACTTTTACTGGTGGCGGTGACTAGACTTTCGGAACGAGGATACGAAGGAAACAAAAAATTGTGGAAACGGAAGCCATTTTTGTCTGCCGTAGGATGGATTGTGGATGCTCGTTTGACCCTTTGGGCTACTTCCCTGCTGTGCTAGCTGTACTCAACTATCGTGTTACCATACCGCTTGAGTTTTCAGATGCCCTGCGTGCAATAGCCCGTTTTATTAAAAAAGGTGGAGCAACTCCAGTTATTTCATTACGCACAGCATACCGTGGAACAGTCCCGTGTGGGCAGTTTCAGGGTCGTCTATTTTTAAAATGTCACCCGTGTCAGTTTTTGAGCACGCTCCACTCTTTGCTTACGGTTTTACTTAAACTGTCCTGTTATTTTATATTGGGCTGGTCGTTTTTTGCAAGACATTTTCTCATTGGTACCGGTGTTTGCTGATGACGCTGCTAGCTTCGTATCCTCGTCTGAATGCTGGCGACAGCAAAATGTGGTGAAAGGCGTTCAGTGTGAATTTTTCATAAGATAGACAGATACGAAAAGCTGAACGAATAAGGCTGAGTCTTACCCACTCTATTGTCAAAACAGCTGGGCTGGATGGGTGTGCGGCCAAAGCAACAAGGTTGCCTTGGTTGAATTCCAGTAAGGTACGGGGAACGAGGAGGCCGTGTACCTAGGTCCCCCACGCTTGTGGGAGAGGTATTGATGCTGTAGGTGGATCCGTCTAGGTTGTACGCGGTTGCCCCTGGCTCTAAATTAAATGTGACTTCTGAGGTCGCAAGCGGACATTAGCCACAGCTACATGCACCCCCGCCATGACAGCAGGATCAGGAGAGCCGACGTAAGGATGTTGGTGGACCAAGTCCAAGAAGCTAGTGAACATGAAAGGACAGAAAGTTAACCTGTATTTCGCTGCCTTCGGGGCCAGCACAGATCAAAAGCGAATTATTAAACGTTTGGGGCAGTGTAATGGTGGCAACTATAGACAGCGGTGACCCGCATTCTGTCTTGGAAAACTCGGGGCCTGCCAACCTAACTAGCACTCTACACAAGGTGGTGGAGAAGCTGATCCAAATAGATATATCCCAATACCCAGGAGGGCATTCAGTATTCTTCTCATCCCAATGGAGCCCCATGAGGAATCTGACTTGTCTCACGAACTTCTTGCAGTTCTTGGACGAAAACACTAGGATGGTGAATGCGTGTAGGCAGGTTGAAGTATGTTATCTTGACTTCCGCAGGGCATTGGATTCATGGAATAAGTGTTTACTCCTAAGCAACTCAAAATCATCTAATAACCGAGGCCAGACATATCACTGGGTGCAGACTTTTCTTTCCGGGGAGACATTTTACCTCAGAATAGGGGATAGCCGTTCAACCAAGCTTGACATCACGAGCGGCGTTCCTCAAGGGCATGCGTCAAGGCTGCTGTTGTTCATGCTCTCCGTTAACAGCTTAAGCTCGCACCTAAAATCATTCAGATTTTTCTTCGCCAACGGTGTGAAGATGATATTGTCGTCGGACAGGAACGACCTCAAAAGGGATGTGATGGCCATGCTGGATTGGAAAGACAGGTGCAAATTCCCACAAAATGCGAGCGAAAGTCATTTGTTGTCCAGAAGCACCGAAAATATCGCAATATCGCATGACCAACTGCTGTTTGCTGCGAGTGCGGTGAATAACTGTCACGCTAGTTTCGAAGCGGGCGGACTAGTGTTTCGCGGCGGTCAAAAGACCAATGGGGGAATGTTCACATTAAAGCAAACCATTTTCTGCCATAAATCGAAGGTGTTAATGCTCTTGAGGGAGGCGTCACCTGGGATACTGTACGCTGACCTTATTTTTCCCATGAATAAAAGACGTCGCCTGCCTGGAGCAGGTGCCGCCACCAGCCACGCAAAATGCTCAGATCATTTTTGGCTGGACAGAAGACACACCAGGTGAGTTAATGAAAAACCCTAAAATAGTAGACGGCTAGTCAGGTCAGCCCGGACGGCTTTTTTCAGTAGGTCGTGGACTCTTGCACACGTGTAAACGAGACAAAGCTCGCTGTAACACGGTGTAGGTTGCTGGGTAGACCGTACTTCGTTAGCAAGAGGATTGTAAATAATGGGATGAGACTTCTGGGAGACTTGGTAACTACGCTGAGCGTGGTTCCGTTTAAGAAAGCGTTGGATCGAAAATAGGATGCGATGTGTCTCGAAGTAAGGTGAATAAATTGGTGTAGGTCTTGGACCGTAAACTTCGGACGCTTGCGACCCGTAGTCTCTTATATTCAGATTGAGATGAGGCATTTTCTTTTTTGTTTATTTTAGCGAGGAACTGAACTGGACCTATAAAAGGCAGATGCCAAGTCGGACTGTATACCACTGAAAGAATTCTGGACACTGGAACGGTGAGGGCCAAAACTTGCCATGTGATAACTGAATCTAACCGACCTGAAAGCTGAGCTGGTTGGTGTGCGCTTAAGGACCGCTTAGCCTGTTGTTAGCTGTGGCATGCGTTGGGGCAACGGTCTCCGAGGGGGTTCAGCGACCGACCTGAAAGTACAGAAACAGAAAAACCAGCATGACCCAAAGCTCTGTAAGCATATCAGCCACCATCGATGCTTATACAAACAAGCCAATATGGCGATCACCAGGGGACACTATATAGCAGTAGTACGGATTTTCGAGCTGCCTAGTGTCACGATGACCCTGTCGATTACTGGGCCTCACCTGACGTAGTTTTTTAATTCCTATCTGCCGAATGAGTACTTTCCTAGTATACCATACAGATTATTTCACTTTCCAGCAAGTAATGGCAGTCTTCCGGGCGGTAGCGGTGGGCGATACAAGCTGGGAGTGTATGGCAAATTTCACATCCTCCGCGCGTAGTTCCGTACGCGTCTTACGTGTGGGGTTTTTGTATTACTGTGCAGATTCCAAAAGGACTGAAGAATGCTCTCTTCATTATCTCTTGGTGGTGTCCAAAGGGTTTTTTCCACTTCAACAAATAGAAGGCAATCAACCTTAATTTAAACATCTAAATCTTAGCTTCATTTGTTGGCCACCCACTGAATGCCCCCTGCTCGTTATAAAAGGAACCACTCAGGGTTTATTTGGATACGGCAAAATGATTACCCGGGATATGTTCCCTGGCTATTGTTGCATTTCCTCTGACATCCACGCAAGCCGCTGCTTAGCCAAGTTCCGCGCAAAAGGAGCTACATGGGGATAGGTATGAGCGTCTACAGGTTCAACGGAAATGAAGTGCAGTGGTCTAATCCTGTTTAACCGCACATGATCTCCTATAGGCAGCATTCAGAAAGTATTCAAAATTCAAGTTATTTACTGTTACACCCAAGCAATGACTCCTAGCCTATTATCATCTCTCTTCCTCCACTTTTTACCCCCCCGTCCGGTAAGTGTCTTTTCATGTCTCTCTGGTTCCATTCTCTTACTCAGCATTATCCCCTCTACAGTTAACTATCATGTTCTTTTTTCCGGTAATTAAACGCTGCTCGTAATCCAAATCCCTCTAGCTGTCGAATTACCTGGTAAGTTTCTTTATTACCCGCTAAAGTTTCATGCTCCTCGTTAAGAATGACCTTTCGGCCTAGTCGCAGTCGTGGACATGAGGTCTCAAAAAGGTCATGCAAAAACCTCCGGTTACCACATGCCATATATGCATATATGTAACTGTAGTCTTTAGTCGCACTAACACGAAAAACACTCGTCCTGCTAATCGCGGACTTGAGTTTCAGTCGCATCTTTCTACGTGTTTGTCGACACAGCGAAGTGTTCTGGCCCAGAGCGAATAATAGATTACACTGCTTCTCTTACCTTGCACAAATATGTCCGCAGATCATGTGCCATGGTAATCATGGAGAGGCCTCATAGCACTCCATGCTACATAGACCCTGTAAACTATGGTTATCTTCAATGAAACACTGATCCGTCAGAAATCTGGTGTCCAGGAGTCAAGAGTTAATGACAGCAGTAGGGAATAAGAAGATATAAGAAAATGGAAACGCCGAGAATAAGGACACTAAATGCAGTCTTAACCATTTCATTAGGACTACTGGTCTAAGGAAATTATGTGCAGTCGAAGTGGTCGAAGAATCCGGCAGTTCACTGATTCAGTCATAAGATCGTTGGATAGAACACTTGGGAACAGTTTAACTGGTCCAGTTCCGCAGTGGACTTTTCACCTATGACTTCAAGTGCAACGGTGTAGGGGTACACCAGTCCTCCAACACGAATGAACGCCACCAAGTAAATAGTTTTTCTTGGGAGATAACACTGCTGGGCCATAAAGTTTGCCTCCTAGGATCAATCTGCACGCGGCAACAGATTCTCAATGGTTGATATGAACCGGTGACTATACTGATTTACAAAAATGTGGTAGGTTCCTTTGTCAAAATCACAGAATTTAGTTGAATAGGCATTGGATTCAAACTTCTTGTGGGTATTCCTCTCCGCGGATTATGCAGATTAGTTTAGGTTACAGAACTCTTTAATCTAGGTCAACGTGCTCCGATTTTGGTTGCTATCTCAGCACCGTCTACTCCAACAGAGCTAGGATTGGTGAAAGATCGATTGCAAAATAGTAAGTTGAGGAACTCTACGGAAGAACGAAGGTTTCAAATGCACAAACCGCTGACTGCGGCACTGAGCCATATCACTTGCTCTTTCCAGCCATCACCTTAAGCGGATCTCGTGGACTCAAACCCATCAGCTTAACTGCCCTTACAACATCCAGTCTACTGACTCGCCTTTTCATACTTTTTCCCATGTCGCCGACTGGCTACTTCGAATCATCTTCCAACTGTCATGCCTCGGAGAACAAAGTACGGCGGGGCTGTCGTCCTGTGGGCATTCACAAAACATGTCCGATGGGCTTTCGCCAGCTCTATTTAGAGATGGAGAAATGGGACTTACCAAAGAACTTCACGTTTTGTTTTCAAACATCTGATACTCCAAGGAAGTCCCCTCTTGGGAGGGAGTGATCAATTTTCCAATCTTCAGACGGGCTTGTGGAGTGACTGCGCTAACCGTAGAGGTATTAGTCTAATCCCAATGGCATCAAAACCGTTTTCGTCAATTATTGTTGGCAAGTTTTACAATATGCGTGAAGATCAAGTTCGTGAGGAACATGCAGGATTTCCCGCTGGTAGTGAATGCGTCGGTCAAACCTTTACCCTCTGACAGGTATTAGAGTACCGTTTTACTTTCCAAAGGCCGATGATCATCGTGTCCTTGGACATTCGCGCAGCCTCTGGTTCTGTTGATAAGTCTGCACTATGGTGATGTTTGTTGAGGAATTGAGTACCTGAGAAGTATATTGGTCCTCAATGAACTGCACCGTCATACTTCAGGTCGGGTTAGGGCTTATGGTCAGCTTTTTCCACCCTTCGTCGCCTTTTGGGCGATGGAGTTTAACTCCTCCCAGGGAACAGAATTTTTGACTTTGAGTATGCTGGTGATATAGCCTTGCTGAAAGGTGATACACAAACAATTCAATGCGCATTAGACCGCTCGGTGGTTGAGATCTCTAGGCACGGTATGTGCTTTGCACCTTCAAAATGATGCAAGGTACTTCTTCAAGACTGGCAGCAGTCTGTGTCTGTACTCACCATTTGTGGTGATCGGCTAGAGGTAATTAATAGCTTCAAGAATCTCGGAAGCCTGATCACACCTGATAGAGGTTTTGGGGAGGAGGTCAAATCACGAATTGCGAAAGCCTAAGCAGCTTTTGTGAACCAGCTACACTTGTGACGCTGCCATGATATCCGGCTTTCCCTCAAGTGAAGGGTGTACAGTGCCAAAGTTTGTAGCGTTCTGCTTTGCGGTTGCGAGACTTAGACTATCCGCATCGAGGATGTTCAGCAACTTTCTGCGTTCGACCACCGGTGTCTCCGAAGCATTGCTGGTGTCTGATGGGAACATCGGTCGAGCAATGACCTGGTGCGTCGTCGTGTGTTTGTTGCGGACATTCGTCCTCTGATTAAGATAATTGCTTTGCTTTGCCTTCGGTCCTTTTGCCCGGCAGGTTGCGCTTGTACAGGGCCTAGAAGTGCCACCTCGTACAAAAGCCGGGTGATGCTGGGGACGTCACTTCGTACACTGTTCCCAAGTATCTCCATGGATTTTGTTTCTGTGGTTTGCTCTCACCATGCTACGACATCCTCGGCAAGCGGCGCGTCTTGTGCTCCTCCAGTAGCCGGGGTGAACCAGACACGAACTGGGAATGTAAACCTAAACTTAAGGTGCCGCATGCATATGGCCTGTTGAAACGTGATAATTTCTCTGGATGCAAGTAGCCAATTCATCCCCATGCGTGTATTCTACAATTACGGGATTGATGCTGCTTGCTTATTCGAAGTGCGCCAACACAACTCTGGTAGCCGGTGTATTCAAGTCCCCAAGCGGACTCATCTTGTTGGATGTACCATAGTGGGCCAAAAGGCAACTGCGAACTTCACGGTGTTGCTGTTGCAATAAACTGTCGAGCTCACAGCGCCTTCATCTATTGGAGGCCAGTTTCTCCAAGACTTGCAATGGCACAATTCAGGAGCAATTTCATCAATGCGGTCGTTATTGCAGTCTACACTCCTACTCTGCAGGCTGAACCAAACGGTAAAGATGCCTTCTACAACGAAATTCAGGGTTTAGTCAACCGTATCCCAAGGCGCGACATCCTTTTAATTGCAGGAGTTTGGAACCCTCCACACGGGACCAGCAGATGAATACACCCATCACATAATGGGGAGATTCGGCGTCGGTGAACAATGGAAAGATGCCCATCGCTTGGTCTCGTTTGCATTTCTCAATCGACTGGTCGTTACCAATTTCCGCCCTCAACATCCAAAAAGGCATCTGCTGGTGTGGCACTGAAACTACGATAGGGCAGCGAATCGGATCTTGGTGCAGTCTCGCTGATCATCATTGATCGAAGGCCCTCGGGCATACCATGGCGGCATAACAGCGAACGTCAACGGCACGAACCGCACACTGGCACACGGTCGCCTCAAGCTTCACATTTCAGCTCGACAGAAAATCCAACTGCATCACAGAGTCCACTTGTCCAAGTTAATCCCTGTCCAATGCCATCACATCTAAACTATCCGAGATTGAGGGAGATGGTAGCCTAGATGACCTGTGGATGGAGATAAAAGTATCCATCGCCAGCGCATCTCTTCAGCAGCTAGACGAAGCCAAATGGAACAGAGAAGATTGGGTATATGCGAGAACTCTTAATCGGTGTGTTAAGGCTAGGGTTGCGAGACTGCACAATTCAGCTGATTACCACAATCTCCGCTGCGAAGATACACGTTCAGCGAACAGGGACTGAAAGAGATATTAGCATGAAACTGCAGACCTCATGGAAACCTCAGTTGTCGCTGGAGATTTTGAAAATCTTTTCAGACTCGTGCGCTGCTCTTCGCGGAAGCGCAACTTACACCCTCCATGCTTCGTGACGATAATAGCCATCTCATATCAGAATGCGAACAAAACCTTCAAAGATGGATCGAACATTTCAGCCAGCTGCTTAGTCGTCATCCCATCGAGCCTATCTGTGCAACATCACCAGACGACGTGGAACAATACGAATTTGGTCTTGTGCCTCCCGAAGAACTGGAAATCGCTTCAGTCGTTCAGATAATAAAAAACAGGAAGTCACAGTGGGAATGGCATTTCACCCAGGACACTCAAATCTTGTTCTTCAGCTCTGGTAAGTCCACTAACCAAGCTGTTTCGTTGTTTCTGGTGCTGCGAAACTTCTCCCAAGGACTGGACAACCTCTGTCCTATTCCATTTACCAGCAAGGGGCGACAAGACCATATGTGCGAGCTACAGTAGCATCAGCCTCACTGATGTAGCAGCTAAGCTCTCTGTTAGACCGCTTTGTTACTGCTAAGGGTGCAAGAAAACGCTCTACCCAGTGTGGTTTTCGTCGAGGAAGAGGCTTTATTGATCAGATCTTCACACTACGTCGAAAATTAGAACAGCGGTATAGATACCAGCAACCCAACAGCATGCTTCATCAACTTCCATATAGCATTTGACTTCGTTGACAGACAGTTTGGAACGTTCTTCGATGCGACGGCTTGCCTGAAAGGCACGTTAGGCTGATAGAAGCATAGTACTTGTCAGGGCAGGCACGCGTCCTCACCTACGGTGAGGAATATCCAAACTTCCCCTTTGACTCAGTTGTTCGTCAAGGTTGCCCTCCGTCACCAGTTTTATTCAACTACGCTATAGATTGCACAGTGCGTCGTGCCCTCAGTGGCTTTCGTGGGATACAACATGGCCGAGGTTGCTGGGTCTTTAAGCTCGAGTTCGCCGACGGCATTGTCCTTCCGGGAAAGGAGCCTGCAACTGCGCAGCCAATTTTATACCAGACTGCATACGAGACCGTGACTGTCGACTTGGAAGTAAACACACCAGGAACAAAGTTCTTTACTACTTGGCAAGACCCGTCATCTTGTATCTATATCAATGGCAGCACTTTTGAACCGGTGCTTCACTTCAAGTACCTAGACCCCACTGTCCAACAGAACGGCCAAATCAAAGACGAGGTTAAGCTCCGCGTATACTGCACCAAGAGACCTTTCCTTTCACTTCGCAAAGGTTTATGGCCTCGCAACAAAATAAGTCTCCGCATTTAACCTCCGCATCCACCCAGTTCTTATTTATGCGTGCGAAACCTAACCACTAGGGGTAGATGACATCATAATCGCCATCATCATTGTTCGGCGTTAAACAGCAGGGCAAACCTCACTGACCGATACCTTTCCCCAGAGTTACAAGTTTCTATAAAAAGAGTGAATACCCAAGGGGAGCAGGAAGTGGACCTACACAGGCGGGAAAAGATAAGATGTCGCTGCAACCAACACACAGAACACAGTCTAACTGTACAAACGCACGTGTTTTCAATCATTCTGACTCGATAGAAAACAACAACATGATCGCCGTTCTTCACGATTCACTGCCACATTCTTCAGTGTTCCCAGCTACCTAGGTGACGGGTCTTTCGGACCCAACAGCACTTTGCACTTTGAAGGTGCAAAGCATCTCGGCATACGCTCCAACAGACTGCAGCACTGATATGGAGAGAGATGAATTTTACGATAACCTCGTCACTCTTGTTCGGAAGAGCAAGGGCTCTGACATTGTACTGGTAGCAGGTGATTTCAATGCACAAGTTGGAAAACTGATTGCATCGGAGTCCTGTTTAGGCGGGCGGTGCGCCTTGCCTGCACAGCGAACAGACAACGAGGAAAGACTTCTCTAATTCTGTGCAGATAATCATTTATTCCTATCTAGTACGAATTTCCGACACAGTTCGCGTCGCACAGCGACGTGGCGTTCTAACTCGACAGGTACATTGAGTCAGATTGACCATATCGCAGTTAGCTACCGTTGGCGCAGTTCTGCCCAGAACTGTAGATCATACTGGACCACGTACGTCGAATCGGACCATGCGTTAGTTTTAATTCAATTTTTGCTGCAGCTCAACAGTCATCGACGCAAGCCACAAACCAGATTGGCAGTTGCAGGACTGGGCGACAGCAGTGCCGAACTTGGTGCTGTGCGGAGAGGAACTAATGATTATGGACCGTTTCACCTACCTTGGTAGCTGCTTGTCGAACGATGGCAGGTCAGCAGTAGAGGTAAACACGCATATATCCCAGGCTCGGGCAGCTTACGCTGGACTGAAGCACCTATGGCATCGGCCTGATATTTCACTGAAGTTGAAAGGTCGCGTATACTGTGCTGCAGTGCGTTCAGTTCTGTTGTACGGTTGCGAGACGTGGAGTATGCGTGTGAGCGATGTTCGTCGGTTGGAGGTTTTCGACAACCGATGTTTACGTAGTATGGCTACGATTGGATGGAGTGACCGGGTGAGTAATATTGAGGTTAGGAATCTGGTATTGGGTGCCACTTCTGAGAATAGCTTGTTTCAGCGTATGAAACTTAGTAGACTACGCTGGTTGGGTCACGTGTTGCGTATGACGAACACTCGTCTACCATACCGTGCCTTATTTTGTGTTCCTCCTAAGGAATGGAAGAAGCCATGTGGAGGTCAACAGATGACGTGGCAACGTGGGATGAGAAAATGTACAGCGAAGTTAGGTAAAGTAGGTGTCTCACGTCTCCTTGGTTGGGTTCGAAAGACCCGTCACCTAGGTAGCTAGGAACACTGAAGGATATGGCAGTGAATCGTGAAGAACGGCGATCATGTTGTCATTTTCTATCGAATCAGAATGATTGAAAACACGTGCGTTTGTACAGTTAGACTGTGTTCTGTGTGTTGGTTGCAGCGACATCTTATCTTTTCCCGCCTGTGTAGGTCCACTCCCTGTTCCCGTTGGATATTCACTCTTTTTATGGAAACTTGTAACTCTGGGGAAAGGTATCGGTCAGTGAGGTTTGCCTTGCTGTTTAACGCTGAACGATGATGACGCCGAGGTGACAAATACACTGCACTTAACACTGCTATTCTTCTCCTGGACGCTGACTATTCCCGCAGGTCTCACGGCGCTAATCGATGGTGTGAGTTCACTGCCAGAGCCAAACATGCTTGTTGTCCATGCTGCATTAGGGTGCGCACGATGAAAAAACCGATATTCAGAGGGTGACGAGGCTTGAGAAAATGTGATCTAACAGACTGAAAACCACCTACCACACTATTTCACAATGACCCGTTGCGAGTATCGAGCATGCTATCAGTGGGAACGCTATGGGCAGAATAGGGGGCAAAGAGATTTGGTTGGAGGCAGAAGAAACAGGTTGAATAAGGGAGAGGAAACTATGAGCAGTAGCATACTTATCACTATCCACCTCGCTCGACGCAATGGGCAGTGCGATCCTAGTTATCTTTCGCGATAACCGATGCAGTATGGAATTATTTGTAGGCGTGTAACTCATTGGGGTTGGTGGACGAGTACTGCCAGGGAGTCCAACCACTAAGTAGAAGAACGATTAGGGTTCTCAAACGATGCCTTTGGTTCTGACAAGAACCTGATTGCAAGACAGCGGGTATAGCTAAGTGAAAGCCCATCTACTTGGATCAGTAATTCTTCCACTCGTTTTTGGCTGAGCTGCCAATTCAGATCAACCCCCGACTAGGAGGACCAGAAGACTACTTCGTCAGGTCTCTACCCATTAACCTTCCAGGCATGATTAGATCTTCGGTTTGAGATAGGCCATCCTGTATATCCCGCTGGGCCATGGAGGCACGAAAGCCATCACACCACGCCAAGGTGTAGTCTCGTTGCGACAGGGGTAGGCGATACAGACCGGCTAGAAAGTTCCTCCCATTGGTGCCTCTACAATATGGCAAAACTCAAGTGATATGACTGCGTGTGAAATACCACTGTGCGTCAGCACTGTAGGAACATCGGACAGCTTTCCTCTTTCCTCCAGAGACGTCGCTTTTACTGGTTCGGCCACGTTCTTTGCCGACTGGAGACGGAATTGACGGAAAGGAGCCCATTGTCGTCACTCCATTCAGACTAGAAATGCCGCCTTCGTGGTCTATTGAAGACGGGTTTGCACTATTAATGCCGATATGGAACACTTAAGTCTTCAGTCGGTTTTCGGAATACGCAATTGGGACAACAGCTGAATTTTGCAATGTGCATGGACGGCTGGAATCAGAGACATCGAAGAAGCCCACTTATCCTCTGTCAGGAACTAGTCGGATAAAAGTAAAAGCAGATAAGTCCCATCTCCACTAAGTAGCCAAGTTCGACGTTGAAGTCATCAGCATCCACCACAACCTCCGTTAAACTCAAACTCTAGGGTAATCCAAATAACTCCCGACAGAGCTCATATTTGTTATGGTCGATGACCATTCCAAGGTTTTTGGAGCCGCAGATTTCATTTCTGCCAATAATTTCCTATAAGAATCTGTCCTTTTCTCAATATTTCCAGATTTTCGTTATTTTAAGTATTGCGCGGTTGAATATTTTTACATGTCCGCGAAAAGATTACTCAAAACCCGTTCTGTGATTGGCTAGTCCACACATCGATCAAGGCCACCCAACAAAACTAAACGATAAGCTCACTTGAATTCTGACTTGTGTTGGTGGGTCACCAATAAGTGTGCGGCAGTACTCTGTGTTCGTCTCTCTTCCGCTAGCGGGCTGAGCTAGCTGTCCGTATTTCGCGCCGTTTATTGTTCCATGTGGCTGCTCATTTAAGAAAGCAGCAGATCTGTCCCACTTGTTGTGCGACTACGGACCTTGAGTCTTGAGCCCCAACTTTTTGTATCTCCATCTTCTGTGTCTGTGTTCGTGTCCTACTAGACTACAGGCTGTGTGCTTCTGTGATATCGTGCACCGCGAGTACTTGTGTCTTGTGCTTCAGTGTGTGCATAAACCAACCAAACTCGGCAACATAGCATCTTTGGCTTCAGGAGATCTTCAGTCAGTGAGCTGATACACAAATGCGACGGACAAACAACAGCACTTCAGTCGGATGCTACTAACACGTACAAAACCCTTTGACCGAACTACACGCACGACTGTTGACTGAGATCCAGTCTAACAGTGCAAGCTCTGCTCGCATGCTCAGAGCGATCCTAACGCTAACCTGACCAAGAGCGCTCGTAATCAGATCACCCAACACGCGAAGAGTGAAGCGAGAGAACGAATTCATATTTGGGTCCCAGATAGACTGTGGGAGTGGGATCTTGCACGTGCATTTCGTATATACAGCATACATCTACTTTAGAAGTTTCACTAGTTCTAGATGGGAGAGCGTGTTGCGATATCTGGTTCAGTCTGTAGGCATTGGAGGCAGCTAACTGAAGTAAGCACAGGTTTACGTAGTGCGTACAAATTATTTCCTCCCCCCTCCACTAATACTGCCATCTGATAAGTCCATGGAGCCATAATTTTGGGCATTTTGTGCGGTCTCTATATCAGAAGAACGGAAATTAGAAAGGTTCCCTGCAGAAAGGATACTGGAGTTATTCGGGCTATTGGTACCTCCCTGCTGCCTACACTTCAGAAGGGTTATTTCTTTGGGAGCCCTAACTGGAGCCTTTGACACGAATCTAGCACACAAGGCAGTGGGGCGTTAACCCAGTTCGGGAACTCGAAGCAGGCATATGCTTATCACTACCCAGCCTGCACGAAGCAATGGATAGCACGGTCCTGGCTATCCTACGCTACGATCAATGCAGTTTGGAATTCATTTTATGTATACTACTCATCGAAGTTTTTGGTTGAGCACTGCTTGGGAGTGTAGCTGCTGAGCAGGAGAACAACTAGAGTTCTCAACCAAAGCCTCTCCCTCTAACAAGAGCCTTTCCGTAAGACAGCGGGGTTTGGTTGAGTTGAACCCCATCTACTTGAATCAGTTATTTTCCCACTCAATTTTCCGACTGATTTTCCAGCTCAAATCAGATTCCAACCTAGAGGACGCGGGAGACCACTTTGTCAAGCCTCTACTCATTGACGTTCCAAGCATGATTACATCATGAGGACATGCAAGCCGTCACACCATGTCGAGGTACAGTCTCGTTGTGACGGAGTGCAGCCTCATTGTGCTTACGAAGGACCCAGCGCTAATCAAAGACCTTGGATCTCAAGAGTTGCTGATCCCAATGGATCTCCGTAACTGTAAGAGAGTGAATAAGAGACATCAACATCTACAGCGTCAAGTGACGACGAGCCATGAAAATTGGCGAGTTGAGGTAGCCGAGGAAATGGAAGTAGCAGCTGCTTCAGGTAACAGTCAAAGACTGTTTAAGACTATGCGCGATATTGGCGGGCGGTGGACTTCGGTTATTGAAATCGCATGCCATAGGAATGGAGAGCCCGTTCATGACAAACAGCAAAGACTTGACCGTTGGGCTGAATTCTTTAAGGATTAGTTTAACTGGCCGAATGCTTATGCAGTTAGTCTGACGCCAACAACTACCAATCCTCTAGAGGTCTTTTGACCTCCGTGACGAGATTAGAAGATTCAACCACTGGAACGGGGGAACTCATAAAGTCTAGATGAACTTCCTTTTGTTTTTTTGTCGAACTGGGTGGATGGGCCTTGATATAAACACTAACGTTCTTGCTCCATGTTCTTGGAACGGGGGGCCCATTCAGTTATCGTTGGATGAGTCAGTTGTCGTACCCGCACTGACTTCGGCAGTTTAGTTCCGATAGTTTCTAAAGTCGCAGCTTTGATAATTCCGCACAGTTTGACGCCAGTTAGTGAGATTAATATCTGCAAACAGCACGCTGGGTTTCTCCCAGATCGGGATTGCATCGAGCAAATTCCTACTCTTTGTCGATTACCCGAAACTCGCCACACAGACCACTGCCCAACAGTCGCTCCTTTTCTCGTCCTGAAAGGCGCCTTCGATTCATTGGACTGGACAGTGTTATTCAGAGCTCTTCGTCGGAGGGGTATGGGAGAGAAGTTCATGAACCTTTTGAAAACATTTACTTATCTGTGGTCCGTTCGTGTTTGACAAGAGTGTCCCGCCTCTTCATTCTTCTTCAGGTTTGCCATCGACAAGATAATGGGGATGCTTGAGGTCTTCAGGATGAAACCGTTGAATTGACGAACGGAGAGAAGCTACATGATCCAGATTACTCCAGTTCGAATCCGCGGAATACGCACAACTTACGCTAAACAGACTCGCGATGAATGTCGCTCTATTCGGTATGTGCTTCTCACCTTCAAAGTGTTGAATGTTCTTACAGTGGATGACTATGGTCTTGAAGTTGATATTGATTGGAAACTACTAGTTGTCGACTGTTTTGGTTAACTGAGTAGCTGTGACTAAGGATGGCAGCATGATATTATAGGTGAGCACGTGTATACCCAAGGCTCGAGCGACGTACGCCGAATTATAGCACTTGTGGCGTCTACCCGATATTTCACCGAAGTTGAAAGGGCGTGTTTACTGTGAGGCAGTGCACTCAGTTCTGCCTTACGCCAGAGAGTCATGGAGTTAGCTTGCTGAAGGTGCTCGTCGCTTAGATTTTCTTTCACCGATGTTTATGTGCTATCAATAGGACTAGGTAGATTAAGCGCGTGAGTAGTGTGCAGTCTAGGAATCCGGTATTAGGCGCCGATTTAGAGGGCATTTTGTCTTGGGGTGTGAAGCTTAGCAGATTTCGTTGGTTGGGTCAAGTGATGCGTATGGCGAGCACGTCTACGGCACTGTGCTGTAGAAGCCGCATGAAAGGCAACGGACAATGTGGCAGCGTGGAATGAGATCTACAACGAACCTTAGTGAAATAGATGTCTCACGTCCCCGTGGTTGGGGTCCAGAAGAGCCGTTGGCTAAAAACCCTGAACAATATCGTAGCGAATTGTATACAGCGGCGACCACATTATCGCTTTCCATCGAATTAGAATGAGTAAGGTGCGTTTGCACAGTTAGACTATGTTCCCTGTGCGAAATACTACGCCACTTTTTTCCACCCTCTGTAGATTCACTCCCTATCCCCTTGCGTATTCATTCCTTCAAGTGTAACGTGTAATTCTGCGAGAAAGGCAGCTTTCAGTGGAGGTTCTCGCACTTTTTAGTGATGAACGATGGTGATGATCTGCGGTTATCGATGAGAAGTAGAGTTTACATAGTAGCAATAAGGTCGATTTGCTATGCGGCTCAGAAACATGTTCGCTGAAAGCAGATATGCGAGGACTTCCGGTATTTATACACCGTTGTCTTCGGAGGTTAGGCGCAAAGTACGGGGTTCTACGGTTCAATCGTTGGCATGTGTTGTGACCACAACATCGAAGTACTGACGAAGTCACCTCGATAGGTGATGAAACGTTTGCAATCAAACTGCCCAACTCAGCGAACAAACCAATGCTTTCTTATATAAATATATATATATATATATATCCCGTCCGATCCGTGACGAATAAAGAGAGCAATAAGAGAAAACGAAATTTTGTGCTGAGTTCGTCACATATGCTAGCTCTTCCAGTCTTCAAACTATTGATTAGCCATAGGGATCGGTGACTTCTATGGACTTGACAGTATCCTATTACCCATACCGAAGTAGAGGTTTGACATCGGAGACTAGGGACTATAACCCAGTATTCTAGCCTACAGGGTGGTAGGACCATTTGAGGGTCTCGTAGCTCACTAGGGGCCGCTAACTGATTACTCAGTTCTTACTTTCTTCGGAAGGGGGTCATCCCCTGAGTTCCTATTGCAATCCACTACAGCTGCATCTGGTCATAAAATCGTACCTTTCGTACTTCGTCTGTGATTGTTTTGAAATCAGGGTTTGGCGATCTTTCATAGACTAGCTACCAAAGATCACTACACCCGGTGAACAGCCCTGGACATTCGTCTTCGTTCTTGCAGTTTGATGGAGACGCCTCTGCCATGAAAAGATGGTGTGTAGGGCCTTCTCAGCAGAGGCTGTTTGAGGTACACCACCATTTGGGCACATTTTGAAAGGTATTCAGGATGGGCAGCCATCTTGAGTTCTGAAAACGCCAACCATTGTGAGACATCATTAGAAGAAACACTGACTCTAAACAGATTGATACTGCTTGGTTTTGTGTTGCGCATGCCCAGTGAACGCCCTTCTCGGTGTGCACTGTTCTCCGAGGTAGGTGATGGCCAGAAGATGGATCGATCAAGTCAGTTGATGACATGACGGAAATGTGTGAAAACCTAAACCCGTGGGTTGGCCCGTGTAAGTTCAGTTAGACCGCAGTTTTAAGTTCCATTAGCCTCCCCCCTCCCAACCCATAGTTGGAGGAAACAAGCGGTCGATGGCGTTTTTGCGTTCAGGATGTTTCCTCTTCCGTGTAGTTCGTCAACTTATTGTCTGACGTCGATCTTCCACTATATCTTGTCCTTTTTTCTTTTGATTAAACAGTACTATGAAACAGGAATCGAAATCAGAGTACATCAGTGCGAGATTACTGGTTGCAACAACGAAACAAGTGCAAATCATGTGGGACGTATTATCGACAGTGGTTGCTTTCTTGAATTTACTTTCAAGGCTTTATTGGTCCCTCACGAAGCGCTCTTTCCTTGACCGGTTTCTGTTGTTTTGTTGGCAGTACAGTTTCACAGACTACTTCTACTCTTTCGGCCGAAGTGCGGAGCCCTGTGAGGTGGACGTGTTGTTTTATGGGAGAAGACGCTAGCGGCGAACTTCTGCACTCTGAATCGGAGCCGTGTTATCTGGCATGTCCCCATTTTCTGAATAAGGGATCGGCTGCTAAATCGATTACTAATGAATTGAACGAATTCAGACTCTGAGAAGGCGAATGAGTATTCCCAGTCGCTTTCTCAGAGTCTGAACGTTAGTGTTGAGGATAGTGGTTTCTCGCCTGACGGCCTTTTCCTGTGTAAAATGCCGTAAGCTTGTTAGTAGTACTACGATGGAGCCAGTGTGATACATCGTGAAGTAGACCTCTACTGTCCTCTCAGGGCATTGCACTGTGGCGGAAGGCATGTGACTCGGGCTTTCCGTCATCGGCTCTATTGAATGCCCAAAGAGTATGGGGTTCATGACTTGAAGTGATCAAAAAGCAACCAAACTGTCATACCAGTTGCCGACTTCCAGCGGTTAGCGAGCACGTAATCTCGTGTTGCTGTCTTTCAAATCAAGTCCTCTGGTCAACGGGTCGAGATGGAGCTTCCCTAGACAACTGTACTTTAGTTTTGTAAGCCGGATAGCATCTCCCTCACAGGAGCCACTGTTTGTAATGCACAACCGATGGTAAAGGAGGAGGTTGGAAATGCCAACACGCTAGATTATTGATATTTACAGAACTTTCCTATTTTCTTCCACATGCACTTTCCCGTTTCCGGCCCGCTGCTGATATCACTTCGTTTCTACACAGACTAGTGTTAAATATATACAGATTTTAGATCATGCAACTCTTCGTCGACATCTCGATTAATAAGTCACGAATTTACTGGCGATTTTCTACTCATCTTTGCAGACCAGGAACTTTATTTTCTAAAATACTACATGTTTGCTTCTACCGCAGAAAACCGAACTGAACATGACTTCAGTGAAATGTGGAGAAAAGAAATCCAAGAAGAAACCCCCCATGAGAACAGCGATGGACGTAGTAAAACGCATTATGTGGGACGATAAGATTCCGGAAAACTTAATAACTATTGGATATGAGGATCGATTTCTCGGAATTCTTGAGAAGCCTTTTGACGAATTCTCTTGGGAGCCCCTAGATAGTTTAGATTACTACAGTTTCGGTGTGCCTGAGCATCGGATACAGTATTTCAAGTATCGAGACACTATCGTGTGGGATAAGAGAACGCGTTTGGATAATGTTTACGGCTCTACCGGATCGGGGATTTCAATAGAAAAGGCAATGGAAGATGCGGATGAAAGCTTTCGGAATAATCTAGAGCTTTCCACCCCGACGCGAGATGCAGAAAAGCACACCAGTGATTCCGAAGACGACGCTGTTGGTATAGTCATTGGTGAAACTAGTAGAACCAAAGACCAGGTTTCCGATAATGATGATGAGGAAGATGTTTTCTGGCAAAACAAACTGCGCCCAAATTTTTTCATTTGTCAAAGAGCGGATAGCCAGTTTCTGAGAGATAAAGCTGTCGAACTACAGACACACGTTTGTCAAAAACAACCGCTTCTGGAAAGCTGTTGTATCCCACCGAACGCATTGCACATCACTTTGCGAACTCTTCGGCTTGATGATGCAAATCAGGTTAGTTGACTATTTTCTCCGTATTTAGATCTAGCAGGCTGTAATAGCCTCAATAAACCTGGATTTTTTACTGACCATTTAAAATAAATCGGCCTTTAACACAGGTGTCCGAATGTGTCAAAGCTCTGAAACTAGCAAAGGAAGAGCTAGAAGATCTTCTCCCAAGGTCTCCTTTGGTAGTACGTGGAGTGAGCAATTTCCATGATCGCGTGGTGTATGCTGCGGTTGATTTGTCGGATGAGCTAAATGGGTTTGTGGACCACCTCGATTTAATACTTCGCTCAGCTGGGTTGACGATTCCAGACGGCCCAGATTTTGTACCGCACATAACTTTAGTTAAGGTACGTCCTATATTTTCCAACCAACTTTCGGAACTTAATAGTCTCATTTTGAACGCGCACAAAACTGTTTCCTTCTTTCTCGGTCTTCTTTGAATTGAATGTAATATATTCGTTGTTTTCCTAGAATTCAATAAAATTGCTGTTTTAAGGCAACATTCTGAATTAGATGACGTCTTTCCAATACCACTCAGTGGATTACCCATTTCCGTCGAGGTTTCATAACTCTTACGCTCCAGAAGCAGTTATCATTGAGATATTGGTGCGTAATGTTGTTAAAGTAGTCGATTTCTGTTTGCAAATCCAGATTTAGAGCGACATCCGAAACCCTTGTTTCTTTCCAGAAAATCTTGTTAAATTAATTTTTGGGCAACGCCTTTTTTCGTTTAGCATCTGCGAGGTGTTTTGTTGATGCTGGTTGAACACTGTTACCGTATCATTTTATCTGTTTCCGTTCCAGCTCACTCGTCCTGTTGGTCGTCAGCTTGGTAATAATTCTATCGATCCCGCTCTCTATGCTGATTTCGAACATTGTGATTTTGGTGTTCAGCCCCTCAGTGCAATTTATCTTTGTTCAATGGAAAAAACACGTGATTCTGAAGGGTTTTATGTTAGTCCGGCTCATGTAACCTTTATGCGTCCTATTTTGTGACCTTATTCATTTACCCCTTTTGGCCGTATTGGAGCACTACCCTATCCGGGGCCGGTTGATACTTTCGGCTACCCTGTTCTAGACCGTCGCCGACACGAGGGAAACAAGTGGGATATCATAGTTTTTAATGTCTAGAATATTTTCGAGGTTACTTTTTATTGTTTTCTCTTGTAATCAATATTCGTGATTTTGAACGGAGCCTAATTTTGAGACTCTAAAATTCTTTTTTTGTTACAGATGTTAATTTTTACTTGCTGTTTGCCTGTTTTTCTTTTTAATCAATTTCAAACTCTATGTTACAACCTGGCCATATTTTTTATGAAACGGGGGTATTTGTGAAAGTAGGATTAGTATGACGTCGCTTTTGCCCGGAGAGACAAAGGTATACTTCCTAGAAGCATATTACGCAGCTTTCACAAGTAAAGTGTTATATCTGGTTCGATAGAAACGTCAGGGTTCTTCTACATATTGTTACTGTATATTCGCTCCTGGTTTTGTATACTAAATCGCTAATACACCAAGCCACCCAGCCCGTTAATAATGAGCTTTCTCTTATTGAGTACTATAATCACTCCATTAATCCTTCCGTGGTAATTGATTTTTGATCAACTGGATTCCATTATATATTTGAATAAACATCAGCGGAGTCGCCTTTCATCACAGTATATGTCATTTCAGAGGGTAACTTGGAGCAGTTGCTCTAGTCCATTAATGCTCAGGCGAAGATTGACAATACCATTTAAGTTTAGAATCCTAAAGACGTCATTATCACCCCTACTTTGGGCTTTCCTGATACATTCTCTGTTATACTTATCGAATTCTTCATTCTATACTAAGAGGATTTAGCCATAAAGTTCTTCATGCGATTCAGCCATGCGCCATGTCTGTTACCTTAACCAGCGTCCCGCTAGGCCAAGATAAAATGCTGGCGAAATCGCGACAACGCGCATACATGATGGCCATAAGTCCTTTCATAGAAAGAAAAGAGTGAAAACAGTAAGCGTTCTGAAGAAAAGAAATTAGATGTAGAAACCCCGGAATCTTGGGTTATACCATTGTTTTCAATATATATTACAATCGTTAAGGCTCTTCGGAAATGCAATCCGACTGGTTTGTTAATATATAGTTCCCCTAGATCTGAAATGTGGAAAATTTGCGCTTCCGTAATCCGAATAGTTTGTGCGGTGCCCCATAGTTCTCTCCAACTAAATTACGCTTACTAGACCGTGAAAAAGAAAAACAAGCCTACATAAACCTCCGAAATAATGTTAAACGTGTTAGGGTATTCAGAAACGTCTTCTTTCACTAGTTGAATGTAGTTACATTTGCCGTCTTTTTGAGCAGGCAATGCTTTGTCACTAGTAAGCGACTGTGCTTCTTTTTACGACATGCTTGAAGCACGAGTGCAGTGGAGGGGACATGTCCCATAGACACCAGGGCCCACTGCACGGGCACGGGGCGAGGGGTGACCGGCAACCGTGACCCTTAAACTTGGAGTGGCATAGGATCACATAAGATCACACCATGTGCAACAAGTACTCCAAACTTTTAATGCTTGTGATAGCATAGATGAACGGCTTTAAGAGCGTTTCGCGCACGATGTCACGTACTAGGCTAATGAAAAGAATAAACAGGTTAACCTGTAATCCAGTTATCTGATCGCCCACGCGTTACCTCTCAGTCTGAGAAGGTGGGGACGCGACAAGGATCTTGTCAAAAGAAGACCTCGATAGCTTTACCCCAGTACGCAGGATAGATCGCTCGTATCGGTTGATATCTGGACGTGTTTGTGCAGACTGTCACCGTGAAGTAGTCACCGTGGTGTAAAATCGTCTTAGGTTTATCGAGTGGCTCCGGGTAATAGCTCCTTTTTGCCGAAACCATGCAAATATATGACATGTCAAAAGTATACGGACATCGAAGACATGGTGAGTGAGAAAAATAAAATTAGCCGGTTTTTGATTTTGGACTAGGAAGTATTACCGACACGCATTCAAATGTGACACGAAAAATTACGTATACAGTAGACTAATAATGTAAATTCGTCTACCTTTGTAAATAATAATTTGTCACTGCTGCAGAACCTCGTGGCATCTTTTCTGCGTGTTGCTGACTACTCTTTTGCAGATCACAACAATCAAATTTTGCCACTTATAACAGCTTTTAGCTTACCACGGGAAACGAAACTTGACCGTTGTCTGATTATCAGCACCCGGATTTATCATTGTGTTGATGTCACTACTATAAACGGGGTATTTCAAAATATTTTTCATCGTCAGTAACCGTGTTCTTTGTGTATGTTTTGGGCGCTCCTCCACTGTCATGTGGAAATGGTGTCATTTCATTCATTTCGTCGCCACGAATGGCAAAATGAAACGTTCAACATTGTCTGCATAGGCCGCTGCACATTGGTCGACATCTGGGGTCTCCAGATGGCCCAAATCAACAGCGAAAAATATGCCAACGACAGTTTCTTTCTCTCTGATATGCTAACGGTAGAACTTGTTGTCCAGTTTGCACGCAACCATCATTTTCCTTTACTTAATGATACTTTCACTAATCCATAAGCAAGTAATCAGTGGACCAACGTAATTGATGTTCAGTCGCGTACGGATTCGAAAAACTGCCTGCCCCACCTATTCAAACAACCAGTTTTACTGAATAGATTTTGCTGAAATTGCTGTTCCAGATTTTATTTCAGATTTTCTGGGACTGCTTCTTCTGTCAGATAATTGGGGACTTTATTTTTTGGCCAAAACGCTCCGAAGTTAGGACCTAACTGGCGACCATTAATTAAGACGACGAGCCACCAGTCGGTCTTTTCGGTCCTAGTTCAATCTCGCCCCGCTTAATCAAGCAAGAACGATCAAATGGCCTCTGTCCCCTCAAAGCGACACACCCGTTTGTCATAATCAAGTGGTTTATATAGGTCCACACAATGGAGTCCTTTACCTGTTTGGCCTCCGTCTAACGGGCTCATTGTCTACTCTAGTCTTCACCTCAAATGCCACCCTTGCTGAGCGTGTCGTAAAATCAGACAACCTTCCATCAGTCCGTGGACTAGATGGCCCGTTTGACTTCTTACTTTTCCCCGGGCTTGCTGTCAGTCCAATTCTAAGCCCGTGCGTTGTTCAACTGATATCAAAGCAGTTTAGTAGTCAATCCTCTTGCTCTGTCTATAGCAGGGCTTCAAACCTGTACGACTCCTCGAATTGAAGCTTTGCCCTTTTGGCATCTACACGTAGCCTCCCTTTAACCCAACGCCCCGTTTTTCTATTCTGGACAATGCGACCCGGACCGTCGTGAAGACACACTACAATTCACCGTAATCTGATGATCGTCAATGCATCCACGCGAAGTTTCCATGGTCAGTCGAGAGACAACGATTTTCTCTCCGACCAACAGCAGTCAAGCAAAACTGGTGGTGGCACATGGAAGCCGCGAGTCCGAATTCCCCCACTGTGGTTCGACTTCCTCACTCGGAAGTCTTTCCACGGCTTCAGTCCCCTCCCAGGAATGTGGCAGATGTGTTCTGTGATAAATAAATGACGTAAAAGGACCACTACTATTGCTACAGTGGTCGAAGATCATTGGACTCGAATCTCAAACTTTTGAAATGCAGAACTCGACGTCCACAAATTCTTGTAGTCTTTTGGCCTTATGCACGTCTCTACCCTTGGCGACATGTGCATGCAGCTTAGTGATTTGGTGGGTAAGGTAGCAGTTAGGCGATTGCCGCCAGCGACCACTGAATTAAGCTTCCATATGGTGAAATTCAGTGTATCTTCTTTGTATCGGTTCACTTACAGACCCAAAGAAGTGTTCTATTAGTTGAAACCCTGTGGTCGAACAGTAATGTGGTAGGTAGATGCACGAAGAAAAAGTCATCGAACCGGTTGAGATTTTAGCTTCTTCCCACCAATGCTGAGTTGTTCGCTGAAAAATTTCCTAATTATCGGCACAGATTTCTGAAGATCCAGTTTTTACGTCTTCAGGCAGGGATCCCGGTCCGGTAGGATAAACCATGGTATTAAGCTTACTCCGATTACCGCTGAAATTCAGCTCCGTGGTCTTTAAAATTTTTGCAAAGCGCGTTAGTAAGTTTACATATCGATCAGAACGTAAATTCGGCATGTTGCTTTATCTTATCAGATTTTCGTGACAAGTCATGCTTCTCGGATTCTTTCAAGTTGGGACAAAATTGAAGCAATACTAGCTTCACAATGGAGTTAGTTTGACTTTAACATGAATACTGCGTCGATTGTAGCGGCCCGATTTGAAAGACTGAACAGTTGTTATGATTGCTGCTTATACTATACTCAGCAGACGATGGAATTCAGTATAAGCAAAAAGGTTCATTGACACTGAAATAGGCAGACGTCAGCAGTGCACGCTACCGTGTGGTCGCCCAGTGCTGTCCGACAGACAGTAAAGTTAACATCATGTGAGGTCCAGTCCCAGATTCTGTAAATCGATTGGGACCAGTGTAAATGTAACAAAACGGCCGCCGTCGGCTACCTGTTTATCAAACTTGACAATATGAACATCTAATCCTTGGTTCAAAGGATGATAAGACAACATTAGTTTTTAATTATCTTCCGTCTTCCTGGTTCGAAGGTCGTGTAATTCCTGCGATGGGATATTTCGCTACACAACAGACCGGGTGATGGATTGTCACAAGCGACAAGAAGACCATCATAAATCAATACCGTGGTGATCCGTCCTCAGCTGATCCGCGCATTTATTCACCCAGATTGGTGATGATCTTTGGCAATTTCGGGATGCAAGGCCCTACAGCAGATGCCTCCCGAAACCGGTGCTAAGGGACATGGACTTGCTCCACAGGTATATTCTGCTGATCTGACCGAATAAACATCAGTCGATGCAGTTCAGTTCTTGTTGCACTAGTAGTAGTTAGCTCCCAGCGTGCTTACACTGATTTCGTACGCTTCATTGCAGCAGCACCTAGCTAAAAATCAATAGACATGAAGGACAATGGGTAAAGGAATAAACGAGAGTAGGTAAATGCACCACTTAAATGAGAAAAGATTTCGAATACAAAGCCACATTGAAGAACATCTGAGCATATCACCTTTTGTTTTGAGTCTTCGTATGTGGTGATATCATTTATCCCAACTCAGAAAGCTAACTTGTCCAATTCGTTAGTTTCCGTACTTTTTATCACGTTATGGACTGGCCACCTCGATTCCCCCATCCAGGGTAGTGTTTCTGTATTCGTAAGAGTGGGCTGTGAGTAATAGCTCGTGATGCTGTTGAACCATACTACTGTCGCTAACACCATTCCGAGTAAATGGCGACTTTACGTGAGATGATGCTTTAAGTATGGTATGACATCAAGTTTGGAACTTTTACATTTAATAATGTTTAGCGAATTTTCCTCATTTTTGGTTCTGCTGCATAAAGTAGATTAAATACGATAAGAACGGAGCATAAAGTAGTTTAGAAATATTGTCAAAGTTCTAAAGTAATTCCATTTTGAGTGGTTTTCACTTCAGTATGGCGGGACCTTATCAAGCGGTATCCCAGGGTAAAGCATCGCAGGCTCTTTTGCTCATCAATTCGCTTTTGCCCTCACCATCCGGATTGGGACCCAACTGATATCCCATTACCTGACTGTGTGACCTGCTTAACCCATTAACGGATAAAAGTTATTGTAGGATGAACCTCAAGGATGCTGATAGTGTGTTTTGGGTCTGGTTGAACGCAAGGGTAACAATCGTGTCTTCTGGAAATCGGAGAGCGGAAAACACCTGTACTGTTTCTACGCCTTACCGTTTGTTTGGATTTAATCAAGTTAAAGTGGTAATGCATTGAAACGGAATTGTTTTATCCGCTTCCTGAGATTCATGCCTTGTAGACTTAGGTCTGGCACCCGAATCCGTGGGTTCCACATTATTGGATACTGGGTTGATAAATTTTTGCATGTAAAAGGGGCAAATCCACGGAGGTAAAGGTTCTCATGGTGAAGTGATGTTCCCGAAGTTCTAGTGTATGTAGGAAACTCTACTGCTCAATTAAATACACTCACTTAGTCACTGGCGATCTTCGGTTCACAAACAGTCACTTTTATCCGCATCTCGAGTTTGAATACTAAAACTGTCAATTTATTTCAATCATCGTAATGCTAATAGGCTTGTCTTTTGAGGCCCTTCAAGCAACAGAAATTCATCGACTCCGATTTGAAACTAATCAAAATTCCGTTCCATATAGCACCAAGATCCGCACACCAGCGCAAACAAGTGAAGATTAATCAAGAACTTCCATGGAGTCTTGTTTAGCTGTGATGTTCGTTTCCACTGAAAAATGACCGCCGAGGCCAATCCAATGATCAAAACCAGTTGTTGTGTTGCTGGAATAGCGATTCGCACAACGCTGGATGTTCACTTGCATAATGTGTTTGGGAACCGTGTTCGTCACTACTCAGTGGTAGAACGCTTGCTTGGCAAACGGAAACTCACTGCTTCGACCCCGGCTCGTGGCGTGAACTTTTGGATTTATAGCGCGTAAGTAGACTTTCCATTCCATATGGTATTTGGCCCGTTGTGCCACCTGAAAGTAAATGATGATTAAACTCAACTTCGGGAGGCCCAGTAACACGATATAACTTCTTCAGGGGATTTACCAAAGCACCTTCCTCAGTTAGATAAAATGCCACAAACCATTAAAAGTAGTTTCCTGTCACCGTTCGAACTCAGTAGCATAGTCAGGTTTATGAACTCAGACATTTCTAGACTATATTATCGTCACCACACACTTATGATCACAATAGCGTATTACTTTCCAGAAACAACTGTTACATTGGGTGAATCAGCGTTTTCACTCCCTCGCCTCTCCCGGAATGACAAGTAAATCGTTGCAGTTAGCGATTAGAAAATGTCACTTCTATATGATAAAACAAATGGAATAGAAATTGCTTCCAACAAAATTCAGGTCCGGGAGACAGTTTCAATGAGGTAGGTGGTTCATGTATGATTTTTCTACTGGATTAAAGACGTCTAGTTATTTGGAATCGATCAGTTCAACACATCTGGCGAGATGCACCAAGTTTAATGCTCAGATCATATGATTCGTTGTTCGTTTAGGTACAATTAATTTTGGCCCACCCGTATGTTTTTGGTGTACCGGGCTGCTGAATGCCCGGGGCTGATTAAGTAAAATTGGCAATCTTCCCTATTAACTCTCATACTGACCACTTTTGACAACTTTCTAAATCAAAGCTTAACAGGCCATCGAATTTCGTTACCTCTTAATTTTGTGAATTTTTGTGAATATCTCGCATAGATTTCAGAAAATCCGGTTGAACTGACACGTGATAGTGGTCGAGTCAGTATGTAAATAGGGGTTATATTATTCAAACCACCGAGTCCCATTAATACAACCGATCAGGACAGAAAGAAGACAAAGGTGGCAGGATGTTAATACTTAATTATTCTTTTCAACCAAATACGTGAAGCAACCTGAGAATTGCTTAACAGTGAACGGATTTGAGGTTAAATTCTATGGGACAAGGAATTGGTGTCATTTCTGTGGTAAATGCAGAGTTTGTGCACAAAGAACCGGATTAAGTAACATGATTTCCATGGCTTTGCTGAAGGCTAGGATCTTCAGTTTACAATTGTGTAACAAAGGCTTGAAAGATGAAATTGGATCAAAAGCGTTTAGTTTTTATCCTGTATTTTGAATCCGACTGTGAGAGCGGTGCAAAAGAATAATGAAAAACGTCAACTTCACAAAGCATTGGTCTTCTTTTACCACTGTTCTTACTGTTATCATATTCAGACCTATGCAGGTACAGTAATCGATAAAAGCAATCAATTGGCGGTCTGAAATGAACTGATAGGCGTTTTGCCGTGAAGTTAATGCCAGTTCAATCTGAGGCACATGTGATTATCTGTGTTGTTAGCCGACACGGCATTATCGCGTTGCCAGTTAGGTAAACCAAGTATATGAAACCCACCCACAGCGCATTCGTGAAAATTTATAGATTCCTATGATTCCCCAAATTAGAAATATTTAGCGCGTTTGTTCGCTTGTCTAACGACTTTCACTGTTCCGTGAGTCACTCATTGTATGTGTGCATGGTGTGTATCTACACATCTTTGCTGTCACGTGACGGTTAACGATGCTACATTCAGTACCGGCTTAGTAGGCGCCGAAGATCACAACTGGCATGACTAGAAATGAATCGTGAGGATTTTTCACAAATGACATCAATTTTGCACGCGAAATCAGCTCACTAAATAAAATGCAGAATAAACGGGTGAGATAGTTTGCCCAAATATGTCCCCGCTTCAGCTAAAAAATGAGACAACGATAGCTTAATCGTTTCACACACACAGTACCATGAAGGTTCTTTTTATGGAAAGCTTATCGAACTCCTTGAGTGATTAAAATAGGCAACTACTCAAATCTTTCTCATAGGACAGTCTGTGACATGGGTTAGGGCTTCAAATATCACAAACCAACAGTCCCAACATCAGTGAATTGAACACCATCACCTGAAACCATCATGAACTAAAAGCAGGTCGTCGCGAGTCTTTAGAATTTACGATTAAGGTGACACCAAAACGGAAATTATCCAACGAAAACCGTCTAGTTCAATCAGTAGAACATTCTCTACTGCACAGTTAAAAACTATTCGCATCCAAACCGATCATGTGCTTTCAACTAAAGGAGAGATTGCCAGATTCTACAGCCTCATTCTGTGTGTATTCATTCGCCTGCTTCTGTGGGACTAGATGTATTGGCCGCGCGACCAGGCGTTTGTCCGATCGCGTTTGTGAACACCGCTCGGCTTGGTTGGGCACAGGAAGAGCTAAGATAATTGCTAGCGCGGTGTGTTCACATCTAGTCTAGTCAAATCACTCAATGAACGTGACAAGTGCATTTCGCACCATCTACAAAGTTGGGAACAGACAATCAAGAATTGTTTGGGCCGAATTTGTAGGAAATTGGACAACTCAAATGAGGCGGTTCGCCACCCCATGTGAACAGTAATTGACATCAACATTCATAGTTGGGGTTTTTGCACCACTTCTTTGATTTTGCTCGATGTCGGTACACTGAACTGATGAGAAGACGTAGATTAGTTTGTTGAATGTGATTAAACAGAAAGATCGTAAATTCGCAAATTATTTTAACCATCCATACAAAGAAAAAAGTGGAGTCTTTTTGTGTTGCTAATTGTTTTTTATCTTTCAATAATTTTTAACTTGTAAACTAAGTAATCCTCAAACTGGACGAGAAAATAAGCCATCTTTGATAACAAGACAAAGAGAATACTGGTTGGTATCTCATTTTAACTGAAAGCAGTGTGTATGGATTCTGGATTCATTTTAAAAATAATATGCCGATTGGTCGTGATTCAACGCACTAAGGAGTGTTTAAGCACAACGACAACTCAAAAGGAGGGTGCTGAGTAATCCTACTTCATGGTTGGCAATTGCCGCAAAACTGATCTTGTGTCTCTGGGTGAATTTTTTCCATCGTTCCTGTACATATTACTTACATGATGTAATGTTGTCTACTCATAATCACAGTCTCAAGCACGTGACGAGAGTTTGGATTATGGAGCGATTGAGATTAAATTTGGCTTTAAAATGATTGACTCTGCATAATCGACACGCAACTCACCTTTGAAATCCTTGGAAGTACTAGTGTCCAAGTGCATTGTCAGCAGTACGGAATTATCGTGCTTCAACAGAGGCCATAAACGAAGCGGAACCTGTCAGCAGAGCGACTTAAGCACTGGTCTATCCCGGTTGGCCCCTGAAGGTTTTGTGAGTCACACTTTGACACGACAACGAACAGGTCGGTCACTGGATTTTGTTTTGCCACCCACCTACGTTTACAAGTTTCGGCCTCTACAGCGGATGCATCATATGTGGTAGTATAGCACAGGTTTCTTAGCGATAATAGCTTGTGAGTTCAAATGTCGCTTAAGAAAAGTAAGTTTTTGAAGGTCGACCAAATAGGGGTCTAGAGGGTCATGGTAAAGGAAACCCACGCAATCTTTCAATTCCTAACTAGCAGCGGATTCCGTAAGGATTTGGCGCTGACAGCTTTTACTCCTGGCGAGGATTAGTAACAACGGATCACGAAACAGACTTCTTCTCACTATCTAAGTAGGCAGTTTAACAGTTGAAGATTGGCGTGTAAAAACTTGTTTCCAACGTTATTCCTTATACTGGCTGCACCAGGATTCCGATTGCAATTAGCACTGACGGAGATTTATTTTTCGCTCTTGAAACTACACTGTCTCTGCTCTAGACAAACGCTTCTGACTCTGGTGTGCGAAATATTCGTGTTTTATTTTTTGTCTTTGCTTTCAGTTTAACCACTGAAGGGTGCTTCACTGATGAAAATAAAACCCATTCAATTGGCCAGAAATCGTTCCAAACTGAGCGCCGCTATGTTGGTTTTGACTGTAAATTTTCAGGCTGATCTAAGCCTAATGTTATTCTGTTTGTTGTTCTTTTCATATTGAGCCTGAAACAAAACCCATCAGAAGAGTGCCGTCTTTGATGCGTATCGCACTATCTCTCCCGTATTGTTCCACTAATTTTATTTCCATGCATACTAACATTTCTTGTCGCTCAAGCCGGACGCTTATAATCATTCACGCTCAAACCATGGACCACAAAACGCGTTGCTAAGTCACCGGTTTTGGTATATTTTTCCTTCCGCGTTACAGGCTGCATCTTCGTACTTTCACCTGATTATCCTGTACTAAATGACGCAGACTGCTCATGTGACGTGGTGAAGGGAAATTTATTTGCTTGAAGTAGCCTTTCAGAGTACTTGATTGTTCAATCCTATATGGCTTTCGTAACCTGGTATCCCAAGGTTCGGAATGTAAGCAATGATGCTCAAATCCCTACGTCCATCTGGCACTCGCATTCGCTTCACTGTTAACGTTCCCTCCATCGATGGGGGATTTCACTATAACTTTGACATCGGTGTATGAATCGTACAAGCTCACCTCTTATTTAGCCGCACGATTCTTTTAAAATGCGGCTAAAACTGGAGAGATGTAGATTATTGCGATCTGGACAAAAAAATCTGAATTAGTATAACCCAGCACTCAGAAACGCGATCTCCATGAGCCGAAATTTATGCAACACTGTGCAAGGAAGTACAAATAACTTTTTGTGACAGATTATTAATTTTTCTTTATATATTTCACACCCAAATGCTAATTTACCCACACTCTCATTATATCGTAAAACTGAAAATGCGAAAAGACGTTTGCTCTACTTTTGCCGCAAATTCTCAAACGATTCTATTTTGCTCCCGTTATCTCCAATCCCCACCAACTCTTGTAACAAAGACCGAATCAAGCAGACAAAAAGTTCGTTTAATAATCAAAACCAAATAGCTTATATTAGTCTTTGGTGAGCAACACTCACTGATTGATTATTCTGCCGGCTTATTTGGTTTCTCAGAGCTCACTTACTTTCTCATGCGGCGTTTCTGCTCCGCTTATCGATTTGCATAATCTGCGCGAAGTCACCGCAGCTGTGTTGATTTCTTATTCGGGTAGACGTCATGACGAGTCAACACTCTCTACCCTTACATCTATTGTCCAATTTTCAATGACTTTTCATTTGATCATCAACTGAGCTTGTAAGTCTTTGTTTGAGGGTTTCGAATTATTTCTTCGTGCGTCAAATAAAGTTACATCAATGAAGCACTAATTACAATGTTATCATGTAGGCGATAGCTGTAATTCAACAATTTAATTTGCTGTTGATTGAGGTTTCTGCCATTCACAGAGCTCTTTTGAAAAAGTCGCATAAGTCATCATGCAGAAGAAACGGATTTTTTCCTGTTCAAGCAGATAAAATACGAGTGAACTCGATTTTGCATGCAATGGACATTCAAATTTCAGAGTGATTTCAAGTAAGTGAGATTTCAAGAAAAGAAGCACAGACAGACAGTCAAGCTACTAAGACCGCAAGATTGCACCGGCGTTTCGAAAATTTCGCAGTCAAGCTGCTCTGTTTATTTGAGCTTGTTTTGATTCAAGCAATCAACTACCGATTTGAACAGAAGCGAAACTCAGTTGAATGAATTTGGGGGTAAAATCAGCTGTTAAGCGAGTGACAGGATAAAGAGATTCAATGTGCAAAGTTCACTACACATGCTAGTTCTTCTTCAATTCTTCAACTGAACGTCATCGACGATCCATGGGAATCCAAGAATTGCCATCAAGATTATAGTCCCTACCAGAACATGAGCATTCTAGCTGCACCATGTTGGGCACTTCAGTCGCGTCTCTGTATCACAATCAGCCTATTTTCCTATCGATTTGTGGTACCCCTTTGGGGGTAGTCCGCACATTTTTATTTCTTTTGTCTGCTTTTGCCTAAAACATTGAAATTTTAAGCACTCATTACAATATGTGTGTTTATTTGATTCAAAATGCGATTGACTTATCGTTGATGAAACTAAGGATTTCGTGTTAAAGACTGAACAGATGCCAACTATGTATTTAGATTAGTCCGGTCTGCGTGAAAAAGATGAGTGCATTTGAGAAAGAAGCAATAACCATTTGCGTTTGATAATTAGCAACGTTTTTGCGTAAATTATTAAATAATCCCAACATTAATAAAAAGCAGTGTTTTTAATTAATCTTCATTTGAGTGGGATGGATAGAAGTCACGGACTGTAAGGTGCAAGCATCTTTTTAATCTTCTCAATTCCGCACATAAAACGTTAATTCACGTTAGAACGAGACGAGGAGCGACACAATGAGAAGCAAACAGTGTGGGCAAACGCAAAATATAGCTGGTTAATGCGATCGGCTGACTCCAGGGTGAGCACACATTATGGGTCAGTAGTTTTTTTGCGAACAAAACGGTGACCTCAGTCTGTTGCTCGATAAAGCCTCATAAAAGGCCTACGGTCTCGGGTTACGGTTCCGTAGAATCGCTGGCAAAGCTCGGCCGGGGTCAGTTTGGAAACTGAAGGTCATAAGATATCCGTTGACCGAGGTACCGATCCATTCTGTCTGAGTGTCACCGCAGCTGCAGGTGAACTGATAAACTATATGAGCGCCGTTTAAGTCGGGCACCTTTGTCAGTTGTCCTTTGTGATTCAGTCCCTTGGTAGTGTGTGGAACGTTCAATTCAGCGGAACGTAGGCAAGCTGATTCGGTTGAATAGATTATCATCCAATGGCAGGATAATTATGACTCGTTTTTTCCACTAAATCGACTGGAGTTCCTTTAGGTCATTCCCTTTTGTGAATCTCGATGAACTTATCGGGATATCCGTTTACCCTGACAGTCATCGTTAGGAACTCCTCCTCCTTCTGGCCTTGATCTGCACTGCGGATATTTCTGGCTCTATAGAAGTGCTTTATGGGGCCCATTGCAAGTTGCTTTACGACGAACTGTCTTTTGTATTGCTGTATCGGCATCTAGTCATCAAAATATCTACGAAGGCTAAACGTTTGTTCTTTCCTCTTTCGTGTGCTGCTGAAAGGTTTAGGTGTATTTCGTTCAGGCCACTTAAAAACTAAATAAAACACTTCTCTTTGATAAAATTAAAATTTCATCGACATAAGGCCTATATATAGAGAATTCAGCGATATGTCCGCATTTGTTTTTCAGTCATCCCAAGGAAGATATCAGTTCAAGGATGCTACCCACTGCAGCATCAGTAACCTGTTTTATGACTGCCCTTCAAAGGCAAACTGTGTTTTTAGTACGTCCTTGATGTGTAAGCCAGGAATAGGTAAGGTTCGCCGTGGGAATTGTCACAAAAATAATCTACTGTTTCGTGTAAGGGAACACTGGTGAAGAGTGAGTCAACAGAAAACATCTTCTGAGTACTTAATGAAAATTGGTCCGCAGTATTCGATAATTCAGATAATTCTTTTAGGCAGTGTGGTATCATGCAGTTTCTGACGGGAGAGAGGGTATTTATTAGACAACGTGCGAACTTGGGGTAGGCGGAGTTTTGCATGAATAAAATTGGTCTTAATGAAACCCCTGCTTCGTGGATTTTTGGAAAGCCCCTCAATTCTGTTTATTGGTTTCAGTTTCTGGTATAGGTCCTCAGATTAAAAGAAATGCTTGCATCTCGTAATCTGTCCGTTCTATTCAGAATAATCTTAACTTGTCATGCAGGTGTATAGTATTTCAGGAACATGGAGTAATGTCCATTGACAGATTGTCAACTGGGTAAGTGGCCGACACCGGTAGAAGTCGAATCCGCAAATTTTACGACTGAAAATCAATTTTAACCGCATTAAAAGCCTCATCCAATGGGCCTGACTCCCACTTTCTTTCCCTTTTTCATCCACCTTCTGTTGATAACTGAAATAAAACGAAATTTCTGCTTCCTCAAATGGGGTGATTTTTATTGCCCATTTGGGAGTAAGCTGAGTAAAATATTGTACCCATTTTTATGAGTTACCCGTACCCTTCAGGGATGCATTAATAATAAGGTAACTTGTTTCGCTGATAAGCAGGCATAAAGCATAATAAATACTCAAAAATCCGATATCCTAGATAGAACGAATCGAAGGTGTGCAAGAAATAAACGACAAACGAGTGGGATGAGAAGCGCTGTAAGCGTCGCATCCAGCTAATAACAATGAACAGACAAGTCGGAAGCGTGTACCTCGGACTGGTAACCATGACGGTTTTTAGGGCCAACAAAAGAAACGGCAGCACATTACCAATAATAGTAGTGTGAGGAACCTGCGTGCATGCACCTAGTCAACCTTCAGAATGCATCCAGTTTTCGTAGCTATTGATTGGGCCAGTTCTGACCGGCTTTGTTTGCCATTTTCTAGTTGACTGTAAAAATTCTGTAATGGTGCTAGCCTGAAATAACCGCAACTCCGTAACAAGGCAGAATCCAACTCAAAAGAATAAATCGCGTGAATGTGAAAGCAACTTTTTCTTTCTAATTGGTTTTGGTCCTTAACATACTGCTTTTTACCAAAAAATTTCTTTCTAACTCACGTGAAACTCTCAGTTGTCATCTTCAATATTATAGACGTTCACTTTAAGATGGATATGCACGCTGGCAGTCTGTCGACTAAATTTTGTCAACTACTGACCAGTGTAATTACCCTATTGTACAAGTGTAGTTACTTTAAGCCTAGGTAATGAGCACTGGGGCCTTTTTCAGTTTTCCCGAGTAAAAACACATTGCCTCGAAAACGCGATTTGTTCAGTCATCGAGAATGACTAATTCAACGCTGCAGAATCATTTTACGGAATCTTATGCTTCCTTATTTCTGTAGTAATCCACTAACGAAATTCACAAATCCAAAGGTAATTGTGTTTGACTAGCTAGAATGGTTACGCTCGTTGGAATGAGTCAAATTAATTGAATGCTATTTCTAGAGAGCTTTTTCGGAATCAATTACGGCCAGACATGTGTGCTAATTTAGGCTTTTCCTGATCGCATTTGGAAGACTGACCAATAATAGTGAATAGTAGCAAAAGAAATCCATAGACAATCCAGTAAAGCGGTAGGTTCTCCTTTTTTAAGCATTTCCTAAGCAAAACTCGATATTAAACCGTCGATAGCGCTGAACTGCAGCAGATGCTATTCTCTGTTGTATAGTGTTGTCGACTTTTTCATTCGGGATGTATTCATGAACTTTTGAGTAAAAATGAATAAATTCTGCCTTCAGCCACCAAAATATGTACAACATCGATTCCTTAGTAGAATAACGAGTCCGTCAGTAATGACTTCTGAATTCCCGTCCCATCCGCCTGTTGCAAAGAAACTTTTCGGGAGAAACTTCTTCGGCAAACATTTCGGTACCCAAGAGTCCTGTGATAAATTTATTCTTCTGACTAGATGCCCTGTTCATATGCAACCAATAGATTTTGACTGGGATTCCCTTACTTGTCACATGCACCTCCTGATTTTCGGTTTTTTCACAAATTTGTTCGGCTGGAGGAAGGACGGAATATGTCCCCGAAATCATCACAATTCCCGTGTTGCCTGTACTTTATGCCACCCTTGTAATTTATCTTCACTTACTTCTCCAACTTCTACTGATGCTCACAACAATCAAGCAACTGACACTTCTTGGTGTCAAAGATCTTGTATGATAAATACAGTAATGAACACGTGGTATTCATATTCGGCTCATCATCGAGAAACCCTACAAATATTTCCTTTATATTAAGTAGCGTAAGCAGCGCATACCCATGTGTCCCGAGCCGTGGGCAAATGATTGTCAGTCTAACATATTACCTACTAAGCACTAATACCGCACGGTAGATAATGTCATGTAATATCTAGAGTCCCGCTACTCATACTACTAATAATGATGCAACGCGTCCATGTAACCCTGACGGTCGGTTTTGCACTTCTTTAAAGAACGGCCTGCTTTTAACAGCGGTTTGCTGAGAAAATTAGTGTTACAGTTTGGGACAAAACTGCCAGTGGAAGTGCGACGGCAGTGTAAATCGCGTCACAGTAGGAGGCAGGTTTACTAATCGAAAGTCAAACCATTTGTTAAATACGATACCTTCATTAAATTAGTAACCCAGAGGAGGTGCGAACGCGAAACCAAACATAAGGGGAATGCAGGACTAGAAAACCCAAACACAGTTGGTGATGAATTGGATCAAGCTCCACATATCCAGCACGGCTGTTAGAGATATGCATATATCTATGTTTGAATCCATTTTATATATTATACTACTCACCTGTTAATAGTTCGAGTGTCTAGAGGAAGTTCTCTCAGCTTTGCAAGGAACTTTGGCTCCAGATAAAACTCCAAAGACTAGGGAAGTAAAATTAGGATGTAAAAATAAAATTTACGCCAATTTTACTAAATTGCGTTCGCACTGTTTGCAATTCAAACGAGATTTTGAAATCTTACTACCTGTGAGTATGCTTCTCGAGTTTAGAAAAGCAAGATTTTCCTGTGCACAGTGCTTCAGTGCTTGGAAAGACAAATAGAATAGGGGCTCATTTGCTGCCACGCTAACTAGAAAGTGTTAGCAACCGCCCTCGAAGTACTCTGCCAAGCAAGATGTAGCCAAGACTACTGTCATGAGAGCATGTTTCAAATCAGACCGTTATCTTGGCTCATCACTATGTTCGTGCAACCCACGGACAACAAATTAATTCGGGCAGTTCTTTCAACCTCCTTGGTTTGAACTTTCATATTGCCAGGGTGGCCCTAGCGCGGTTACCTGAACGGTCATACTTACTGCGGCGGGTAGCCTGTAGGCCGCCGTGTTGGTTTGACTGTATAAGTGCTCATGTTGAGGGATGTGCTTGCTGGGCCTCGGCTCACGTTGACTTTTTGTTTCCCAACTTTTCGGCTTGATCAAGCAACTCCCTAAAAAACACTGTCCCAGTGCATTCATCATTGCCGTTTTATTGCAGTTCACCTCTTGTAAAGATTATTCACACGCCGTAATGCACTGTTCCTGATTTCAACCTGTCAGCAACGTCTAGTCAAGAAGGAAATAAACGAAAGAAAAAGAGTCGAACAGAAAATCAGTAACAGGAAAATAAAAGCTTCGTAAATGAAGGTCTTGTAATTGAACTAGACAGTATATCGCGCCGCCTAACCTTATCACTTAATACCTAATCCCATCCAGTAGGATTTTACAAAACTTAATGCGGTAAAATTTTATGCTCATTTTATTGGAAAACACCTAGTACTTCAGGAACCGGACAGGTAAAATTTGTTACGTGTATGTAAAGAAGCGGTTCAAACTGAGTGTCTGGAAATAAGAAATGGACCATGTGCACGTATGGTTCGTTCATGATTCTTCCAACATTCCTTTTAGCAAATCTGTTTGTTACACGGTTGGCAGGTTACTTACCTGCAAAGTAGATCCCGCTGGATCTAGCACGTTTCGTGCTGGTTGGATATGGCTGATCAAACCCTGGATTGATTTATGGATATGAATAGGTTATTCACCGCATTGGCTTTAATTTGTGCCCAGTTGTCACCTCTTTTGGAGTATTGTTTTCTATCAGAGAGGCTGAACAGCACGGCTCAGAACCGAAGTCAGTTACCCGAACACTGCAAGCCGGTAAAGTAAATTCGAAGATAATCAAAAAACATGCTCTGGAACGAAAAATAACTCCTGTATCCCTTTTCTAACTAATTTTCCATTTGCATTTTCCTCGACATCATGCTTTCGTCATCGCTGTGCTAGCATTGGTGATTCATTTGGAACTTCAGTATATTTAACACACTGTGTCAATGTGCTGTATATTTATTTTTGCTGCATCCTGGATGATTTGTTAGTTCCACTGAACTAAGGCAGCCTTATCTATCTACCTACCTACCTACTTATCCATCCGCTCGTTTCTATGTATCTAGCCGTCTACCTCAGTATACAGAATTATCATAAAATATCCAAATTATACGCTTGCAGACCGTACGCAGCCGTCTTGTTTTGCTCTGCGTTAGCGATGCTTTCTCACAATCCACCAACAGCGTCTCGGTCCGTGAATTTTCTTATCACGTTTTTACATTACATTGGAGAACGTTTTCAACCCTTTCGGAAATGGGTGGGCTTCTTGCATGTTACACATAGCTCACTTTTCAGATACTGTTCATCAATCGATCTACCACTAGTTGTAGTATCTACTTCGACACAATATGCACGTCCTTGATTCGATTTCTTCTGCTACACACAAAGATACGTCATACGTCAATGGGACTGACCACATATGATTTGAATCTGAGATTCAGCTATAGGGTTTTGTTCTGCTATCATTTACTTAGCGTGTGCAGTGAATAGAACAACCTTAGAGTAAGTTAATCGGTCCGATTCCTTTGGATGATAATAGCAACTGACCATGCCGAATTTCATACTGAGCAAAAAAATGACAGATAGTCGAAACAGCGGTTCAAGATGTGTGAATAAAATTCCCCCGGAGGCAAACGACTGGTTTCGCTTTTCAACGAAGAGCTTCCATGTACACTGCTAATGCTACGAATCAAATTCGGGTTCAGGATGTCGCCGTCAGCTAATTTGGTCCCGTCTACAGCAGCATACCATTACAGGAACGAATTCGCTGTACAAAAAAGTCAACAAATTGCGGCCACTAATTCTAGCCACTCCGGTCGACCATGCAAGAGCACTGAAGGGGTGTCAGGCTGATCAGCGGTAGTTCCGTTTGCTAATCAAATTCAAAGGATTCGCAATTTGGCTAAGGTTGAGAACCAGTGGTTGATTTCATTGTCTGTCTAGCTCCATTAGTTTTTCCATAGTCCCTATCTCGTGCAACATCTCCGCTCGCCTCCGAAAGTAGCATAGAAGCCAGACACTTTTCAACTTTGTTTGTTAAGGGATTCCAAATTCGGTCTCAAGTTCACCGTTGATTCGAGTCTGGACAATGTTGGATACCGAAGAGATCTTTCTGCCGTATCACTTCATAAATACCAGGAAGTAGTCATATTGTTTCATTGAATGTAGCCGGGATTAAAGGTCGGTTGTTCAAATGTTAAAGAAAATTATTTTTTTCTCGGCCTTATTGTCTATTTAATAAGTAATGGTAACCTACCGTTAGTCATGCACCCTAAAGGAAGATGATCGATCCAATTACGATCAGCACTGTATCTGCCTGACGGTGCGAACCTTCAAATCAACCCAAAACAATCATGTAATCCCATCTTTTCTTTTAAGTTTGTTTATTAAATTGTTCTACTTTGTCATAGTAATAACGTGCTATTGTACCTTATTTTTCGGAATGCGGTAATGGCCGCCGGTTGGAATAGCTGAATCACCGATATTTAAATTCACCTTCAACGATTCTGACCATCTGTTTAACGGGATCTAAATATAGTCATTGTCCAAAATCTCGTCCTCTGCGTAGTTTGGATTTGTTTGACAAAACAGTTTGGTGTTAAACACCTTCTTTTACTAATTTGTTCAGCAATAAGCACTCCTTAGTTTATCCTCCTCTCCACTTATCCAAATCTGTCGATTTAAAGTAAACCCTCACTCCTCGTATCGTAGACTACCCGTTGTCATCCGCATTTATTTTATCTCTGCTTCCGATCCCAATCAGTGATAAACTTATCCTGAAAATATTTGGGAACTTCACCCATCCTTCGATCCTGGTTTTTTTATTTGACATTTTCACCCTTCTAATCCTATCTAGTTTCGGCCACTCCTCTCTTATCGGTATCTATGGCACTTTACCTAGCCAGTCCGTTGGCTAAAGAGTCAACAGAGAACTTCCATGATTAAAGCATCTGCACTGGTATGCACCTTATTCGGAGCTCATCCCAAAGTCATATTTATCCTCTAAAATTCCTTTACAAGTGCAATGCATCCCCTAACAATATGATGCAGCACAATAATACGCTTCAAGTCATTTACCTAATTAGGAACGTGGCTTTTCAGGTATTCTTTTCTAGTCATTATTCAAATATTCACACGGGACACGGACAGCCAGCTATGTCGGCACTGTCCTGGTTAATCATATTTCACTCATCTGCTTTCGTTTTCTCATATGGTAGAATCAATATGTTGCTCGTCAGTCTGTTTTTCCAGTTTCGTGTTGAAATACGTCCTAGTGGACTAGTCAAATTATTGTCTTCTTGAGGGTTCCATGAGACGGCTTCTTTCAAACATTTTATCTTGGCCATGGATTATTCCAACAATATACTTCATCCCACTTCACTCGACCCCGTTCGATTTGTCGATCATTCTTATCAAAACTATGAATGGTTCCATTTCGAACACATTCGTCCGCCTCTGATTAGCAATCACACGTCATCACTGTAAACTCTTAACGATCACTCAAGCGATAATGTTCTTTGCAAACAGATTAACTATCCTAATGCATTTGTTTTTGTGTTGCGCGTATTTGTCTATACCCAGGTTTTTTGGACTGTAAGTTCTCCCGTCATTTGATTGCTTATGGGAACGATTAAGAGCTTCTAAATTTCTTAAGGAAATTAATGTCAAGCGTTTTGGTTTGCGAAATACTCAGTACAATTTACGAAAAAGATCCGTCGAATAATTAGAACCACCCATTTGAATGCATTAACGAGCAACATGTGCAGGTGCTACCGATTGTGATGCATTCAAAATTCTCCACTGGTACTATCCCTAAGGCTGTAGTGCTTGCTAGTTGTAAAGAAGCATCAGCAAATACCACGAATCTGTTTACATGTTTCGTTTATTAGATCCTTATGTGGACTGAAAAAAGGCCATTTAAACAGGGGTAACCTTGGATTTCTAGGTAAACACCTCTGAACAAAAAATGAAATCCTACTGCGGCACGAAAATTTCATAAACGTTTTTGAAAGAGTCTTCGAATTTTTCTTAGTTTAAATCCGTAATTGATAACAAACTTCCCTGTCCAATAGAACCATTTAATTTACCGAGTATTCTATCAGTGACTACGCATATATTTATAGGCTGGCAATAATAGTGTGTTGATGGGGTGTTTTGCGTTAACTGGGATAAAATAATCACGAACACAAAAATTATCGTTTAGAGATGATCTTTATTTAGATGAAAGTTAACCTTGCCTCAAGGTCACTCAAGCGCGCTGCGTTAATAGCTTGAGATTTTTACCTTGACAGTGCATCAGCGAGCGATGAAGGATATGATCTTTTGGTACCACAACTTGGAGGACTAGTAACTGATTTCAAAAAAATTGGTCGATCAAAAACTCTATTTAAATTTTTCAGCGTTTTAGACTAAACAAGACCACCATTTACATAATGTTAAACGAATAAACTATGTCAACAAGTTTCAATGGAGGAAATCAATCATATCTAAACGCAACCACAGTACTCACTTCAAAATTTTGCGGCAGAAGTTCCTTCCTCTAGTCCTACCGCAGATTATTATCGATTCTGCATGCACCACCTCTCAGATAGACTTGAATATCTGAACGCTTCATTTTTCACCAAATACGCTGAGTGAATTAATCGCGAAATAAACTTGGAATAGAATTACCGTGCGCAACAGTAAAAAAACTTCCAGTGTCTCAATCTAAGGCCTAGTTAATTTCTTTGACAGATAATTGGCATGAAGTGACCTGAAAAACACTTACAACAAGGATATTTCCAGGGGAAAATTCTCTAACAAAGTTGTCCTGATTTCTTATTACCGTTCAAGTTACAAAATTCTTAACAGATCAAAAGACAATGCATCAACAACAATGGAACTTTGTCGTTGTGGTGAAGGGAGATAATTCCTTCATTCTGAGAAAGTAGCCAATATTAAAAGGTAGTCCTGTCGCCGAAAGAAGTACCACGTTTCACTCTATCAAAATTTAGTAAACATGTTATCCTGAGTAAAGTGGTTTCTTCAGTCTGATGCAAGGCGGATGAATGTAAACTTAAGTAGAGAGTACTCTTCTCTCGATTGCAAATGCGACCTTCTATTGCACACAACTGTTTGTTCCTCTACTTCACGTTTTGCTCTAGAAGATTTGGTACTCCGATAAAGTCCCTTCCTCGTGGGGGGAATCGATTGTTATCCTCACCTTCAAAGAGCGATTAGGCAGTGACTGTGCTAATCATAGAGGTATTAGTCTAATCCCAATGGCATCAAAACCGTTTTCGTCAGTTATTCTTGGCAAGTTTTACAATATGCGTGAAGATCAAATTCGAGAGGAACATGCAGGATTTCCCGCTGGTAGAGAATGCGTCGGTCAGACCTTTACCCTCTGACAGGTATTAGAGTACCGTTTTACTTTCCAAAGGCCGATGATCATCGTGTCCTTGGACATTCGCGCAGCCTCTGGCTCTGTTGATAAGTCTGCACTATGGCGATGTTTGTTGAGGAATTGAGGCTTGAATCAATACTAGATCCACAGGGGTAGTTAAGGGGATCCCGGACAGCGATAACAATCAAATGAACAGCTTGTAGTACTATGACTTCCTCTGATTGTGTCTAGTTTGTTTGCTCCGATTTTTGCTGAAATCAGATAATCGTATCATCCACTAGCAGTACACAGATCTGTTTCTCCCACAGACTGAGTTACTTCAACAAAATCACCAGACTCATAGCTCAAACGGACGATTAGTCTTTATCAAACATGATCAGGTCTGAAATAAGTGCAACACTTAATAGTGGCAACTCCAACCCATCATAACTTAAGTTGAGCACACAACCAGAGAGAACAGCCCAGCGACAGCAGAACCAACAATGTATTAATCACCTTTAGAAACAGACAGGCATAATGTGGGTAAAAGAAATAGTCAGTAATCTCAGTTCACCCGAACAATCTTCTAACCGGCCTCTGTGATCTACCGAATGATGTTGTCCGAAGTTCTCTTTGTATGCCACGTATTGAGAATCCTGGAACTGAGAGGAAATTGAAATGAATTAGTAGGCGATTAAACTGAAAGTCACACAATACTATCGTTCTTCTTACACTGCCCCTCTCTCTAGAGCAGCCTTGCTGTCAGTACTAATACTGAACACAGGCACACCGTCACCACCAGCAGTAGGGACTTCGAGCTCTTGTTCAACGACAGATACGCAGCCAGAAGGAACAGCCAGGACGAAGTCAGATACGTAGGCCTTGTAACCTGGTTACAACTGGTTGTGGTGAACAGTTTGCGCATCCGTCAAACATAGACCCAGGGTGATCTGATGAAGCAGTTTCATATAGCCCGTCCAGGATAGGTGGAACTCAGCGAGTGCTCCCACGCTCTGCTTGCGTGGTAATAGATAGACGTGGTCATCAGTGTAGTATCTCGTCCCATGGGCTTTGCGGTCATAGTAATGTTTCTGCCGTTGACTTGCTCTTGAATTATACTCATGACTTGCCTCAAAGGCCGTCGACAGTCGCTGGCTTGGATCACACATTACGACAGTGTTAATATTTCTCCGAGAGCAGGAGGCATCGTCCGATCTGTCGACAGATACATCTTTCTTCCGTATACAGCAGAAAAATCCACAGAGTTGTGTATCGGCAAAGAATACGCGAAAATGCAGGCTGGTAACAACTTGCCCCACCTGCCGGCATTGTCCTTCAGTCAGATTGAACAGTGTTTTAGTAGTTCGACTGGTCCACTCTGGATGGTACGAGGTTGTTCAAGTTTTCTGAATTCCTAGCTCCCGGCATGCTGCTCTTACACACGGCACCCCGGTCAGAGTGCAGAACGCAGAGAACGCCATGACGGGCCACCCATTAGTCTAAGACCGCTGTCGCCAAAGTGGAAGCTTCCTGATCTCGGAAAAGTGCGACTTCACACCACGTCGTGAAATAGTTCTTCAGTATGATCAAGGATCAACTACCTGCCGGTGTGGTCGCCAGGGCATTCTCCGGGGCCATTAACGTTCATGGATTGCAGAAGTACTGTCGGCTTTTGCTTTCCACTTGTTCACCATAGCGCTTACCAACCAGCTTTTGCATAGCTCAGCCGCACTTTCATGTCACTTAGGCTTCCAATACCGTTTCTCGACCACTGCCTCCGTTGTCAACTACCCCGCATAACGGCTCTGAGGCTGCATCCTGTGGAAGCTGATAACAGTTATGGTTATGAAAGGTTCATTTGGTCGACATACCACCCACTGTTTACGTTCTCTTGAAGGCCTACTTTCTTCACTTTGACTATATTCGGATACGACTACAAGGCATCGGCGTTCAAATGCCAGGACCTGGGACGGTATGCACACTCGAAGTCACATTCCCACAACTCCTCCTACCACCTTGCGGTCCAGTCCTCTGGGATTTTAGAGGTTCCAAACCACCATAGGGACTGGTGTTTGTGCAAATCTGAAATTGTTGCCCAAGAAGTATGGGCGAAAGTGATTTAAAAAACTTAGCAAGAGCTATAAGTTCTCTTCTGGTCATCCTGTAGTTCCGCTCGTACTTGCTCAAACTCCTACTGGCATATACGGTGACATCTTTGGCATTCGGTAACTGCTGCGACAGAACGGTATCTTGTATGAACGGTGGCGGGGTAGGGCTGGTGTCCAGTAAGATGAGTGTTGAAGGAGACGTTGGCTTATCCTCCATAATTTGGAATGCCAGTTCCCAGCTACAAGACCTTGTGAATCGACGACTTTTCTCAATTAACCGAATAAGTGGGACAGCTATTTCCGAAAAATCGCGTACAAACCGTCAGTGGATAGATGCTAGTTCCATGGAGTTTTGAGCTTGACTCGCTGGCATCGGAGTCTCGCAAGACTGGATTTTCACGGTTTTAGATGAACCTGTTTGTATAGCATCAGGGGTAACCACGTGGTCCGCGAAGATAACTCTTCGTTTGAAAAAGTCTTTCTTCAGTGCATTTTCTTATGGTCTTTTGATTGTTTTTTCATTGCTATTCTGTGCCTCGAGGTGGCAACTGAAACCGAAACATGTTAGTGCAAGATAAATGGCTGTTCGAGCAGAAGTCAGTTCCGTTCAAGCATCACGAATTTACGAATTAAAGTTCGCGGGGTTAGATGGATGAGAGAAATCAAACTTGTATTTCCATGTGGGAACCTTGGTGCTTTGCAACTAACTAAAAATATAACTAATTATTTCCTTTCGAGCAGCAAATCAGTAGATTTATGGTTGTTTTTCACTCGCTGGAAGACGTGGGTTCAAATTACACCACGCTCAGTTTCTTTGACTGGCGGTGATCAATTAAATAAGATCATGGCTTTTGGCCGTGAACACAGGAGTTCCAGTCATCCCGCCGCCGGGTCATCACTATAATCGGCGGCATTTTCATTGCAGCAACTCCCTTTCAGAATTGTTAAAATTTTGTTGTGTTAAATTAATGGTGATAAGAATTTATTGTTGTTATTATCTTCTCACGTTTTTGATTAACGACGTTGGACGTTTACGGACACCTCGCCATTCCGTCCTAGTAATTTTTCTCGTTATCGTAATAGCACAGTGTCGAAATTCGAAAACCTGGAGCTGTCCGAACAAAATAGCTGAAACCCAATGACCGACTGATTTAACTTATCGGTCAAATAATCTCTTAGTGTCACTGTTTATGAGCCACTTCACACAAGTATTAAAATCACCTCATAACTTTCACATTATTGCCCCTTCAATACAGCGTTGTGAGTTAAGCAATTGCCCATTCATTACTGCACGGATTTATAAAATGATATTACGATAAGTGCTAAACTCGAGCAGTCTCTTGTTTTTTCGCCTAATGTGCTGCGCTTTGTCACTATCATGATTGTCTTCGATGACCTCACCATCATCATCACCATTATCAGTGTCATCGTCATGATCGCCATCATCGTCCTCATACAGCCTTGAACACCGGGGCAAGACATATTAACAGCTGCCTTTCGCACGTTGTTATTAGAAATAATGAATGTGCAAGATGGATGGGAAAAAGGAGAGTTGCAACAGCTAACACACGGAATATTGTCTAACTTTACAAACATTTTGCGACTATTCGGCCTTGACGGTAAGTGAGAACATGATCACCACTACTCACGATTTGTTGTCATATCTATCATTGTTTCTAGTCAACCTGTTGAGGAATCCTTTGGACTCCAAACGCCGAGGCATGAAGCACTCACTTCACTCATTGCATCGAGCGAGATGGGTAGTGATCGGTATATTACTGCTCAGGGTTCCCTTCTCTTTTACCCAGCTTAATGCTTTCAGTCGTTCGAACGGTCTTTTGCATAAACTGCTGTGAGTATTTCACAGACAAATCAGTATGCACAATCAAATAAGTTGGCGTTTTACGAAACGCTGGTTATACTTATCGGGAACAGTGAGTAGACAGGCGGCAAACCATAATGTTTATCTTTGATTTCCTGAAGGCAGTTAAGGGTTCTTAAACGACAGAAAATCCGTAGCGCGGATAATCCGTTGTCACTGCTCGTATTTTAAAGGCTAAAAACTACAGTATTTTAAAATTTTTTAACATCATTGACTTTCAGGGTTGGCTACTGGAACCGAAACAACTTCCAACTTTCCAATCAATTAACAACAATGACGATAGTGTTTCAGCGACGTACAAGCCCATAACTAATACTTATTACTATGAGTAATAAGGATCTACTTACATAACAGCGGATCTTTATTGGCAGAAGAAAGCAGCTTTCTGAACCCTTAAGTGGTACACAAATATAGACCATAAACAAGCAAAAGCATAGCTATAAGGTATTATTGCTTTCGGTCTTGTCATCTGAAGCTCTTTGAGGAAGACCTGGATATGTGATTTGTGACCTGTTTGACTGCGATTTAGTGTCGGTGATTAGATTTCCCTGGTGGTTAGAGGTGAGTGATCGAAGTTCATCCTGGATTTGGATAAAATTAACAAATGTTTACAAAGCCATTCTGATAGAAACGAGTAGGGATGCGAGTACATGAGCAATCTTCATTAGGTGGAAACTTTCTCGACCTGTTGAATCAGTTAAAGATTTTCCACAAAGTCTAGTTCCACTTGTCTGGCTGCATTTAACTCGCCCAGTTCGGTAAATTTTTTCACAAGCCAAAGCGGCAGTTTGGCTAATCCCACTGCTCCATTCAGGGATCCACGGACACTCCCGCCCCTGGGACCAGCAAGTGCTGCATCATCCTCCGAATCGTCAGTCTGACGAACAAGCAGGGTCAGCTGTTGCCTTGCTTCATCTGCCATGGTCATATCTACTGAGACACTGCGAGGTTTTTGTGGATTCGGTACGAATGCCTCCTCTGTGGTCATGGGACCTGGGACACCCGCAATTTCCTCATCTGCGTTCTGGATACCTTCAAGCTCTTCCTTAGCTCGTCGCACCATCCATTCCACAGCCATTACCGCTTGAATTGCCCGACTATTCAGTAGTGTATCGATTAAACCCAATGGCAGGTATGGTACTTGTCGTGGCGGGAAAAGACGTTCACGGTGGAGAGTTTCGTGTGTCATGATCATGCGCCACATCAGCTCAGCCGGCAAAGGCCAAGCTTCAATGGAGCTAGTTGGGGCGGTTGCTGCCTCCTTCGAATTGTCTTTTTCGGCCGAAGTAAAGTGGACCAGGCGCAAATGATTCGGCGTACCTCCAATGTCAGAATAGAATTCGTAGCCGCACAGACCGCAATGACGCCAATCTTTGCTGGAATGAGACACCATCATGTGAACCTGTGGAATAGGAATGATGAACCGAAACAGAAATGGTCATGATGTACCTGGCCATGGTATCTAATTCTTCTGATCTTTAGGCGGAAAACTCGATTAACGACAATTTCTATAAGACTCACCTAGGTTTCCACCACCGAGCGGAACGATAACCAGTATTATTTTGTCGTTCTAGTTGGAATGTGCGTCAGCGGACAGGAAAAACGGAACTGTTCTCGCTTTTTTCCAGTAGTGTAGTGCATTTATTCAGTCTTGACTTTACGTCCCTTAGAGGAGATTTTAAGCAATGCCTAATAGTGTCCTGTTGGGTGCACAACCTGGCGAGTTAAGCTTTTGAATACCAATACTTGATTTGTCTGTTCCAGTTGCGAAGACCAACTAACGGATGAACGGGTTCAGTCGAGTAAAGGGGTAATACCGGGTTTCAAGGATTGCAAGTAGTTTCTTTAAATTTTAGCCTCTGTCCAGGGTTAACGATTGATCGTGATATACTTGTGCATCTGCAGTGTTCTCATACGCCATGTCAAATCCCAGGGGTTCCACGGCAGATTAATAGATGTTTGTACTCATTAACATCTCCGGTCACACATACGAATACGCTTTCGTGAGCCAGTCTACACTTGTACACACCCACACACACGAACAAAAATACCACGCGGCGACTACGCCTCTCCTCCTTTTGCTGTCTAATCACTGACCAATTGATGAGAGTATCCCCTTTATGAGTTTATGTTTGTTTGTTCTGTCCGACATAAGGCCATAAACATCAATCATCTACTAACCGTCTTGCTCGTCCAGTCGAACTCCAGTTCTGTTGATAGTGCAGTTTTCTTCCGGTTGGAACATATTACCAACCCACTGGCTGCTTTTCTGTTCACGACATTATCAGACTCTGTTCAACTTGGCCGATACCTGGTAACAGTTTGCTTTACTGTTCTGACCTTTAATCATTTCACCCGCGTTGTTCACCAACCACGCCTGATCGACCCGAATCAGCTGTCCGTCCAATTAACTTTCACTACTTTTTGGAGCCCGTGGGATCGGTCCGATACTGCACATAAGCTGAGGACGCCTAAACCGTAGAATTCAGGAATTCTACACATCTCTCCATCGAACTCGTTAATTCTTGGATTTTCCGGGAACTTTATAAAGTGGTCACTGTAAGTCGCGTTTTAGCGACCCTGATCAATACAGATAGGGACATTACACTGAGGACTGGTGACGAATATGATGGTGCAAAATTCACAATACATTAGTCTCGGTTCTCCGTCTGAACGGTTGAACACCGACACATTGTATGCTCTCTATGATCTTTGTCCTCAGTAGTTATGGCGTGTCGTTCACACCGTGCAATCGGTGGCGTCGCTTCCCGTTGATTATCTTTTGTTTGCCCTAATAATACAAAATAATACGCAATGCAGGTTCACTGTTGCCAAAAAAGGACTTCTTGTGTACCGTAATTAGGCACTTCATTAAGTCTTTGGAATCTGAGGCACAATTGATGGAATGGATTGGGAGTTTGGAGGACTTTACAGGTGGATGGTTAACCCTCCGCAACAAATGTGTTTCCGATTGTTTTCTGTTTCTCCTTCGTGGAGTTATTCTTTTCAACTGAAGTTCTGCTGGGACTACATTATCAACCGGGGCTGGCCTAGGCAACTCACTTTTGAGCCATCAAAACAGTGCGAATTTTCAGAACATTGTGATCACCTTAACTTTTTCGGGTGTTCTGACTGTATCTTTGTCCTGGCCTGTCTTATTTCCCCATCGAGCCCCGTCATTTTTGTAATGTTTTTTTGCTCACAGTCCAATTTGTCCAATATGTCGGAGTTTCCTTTTCATCCGATATTCGTTGGTCTTTGCGTCTTGTCAGCAATTTCCAAAATACCTCGTATGTTCCACAGAAGCATACATCCTGATGAACAATAGATAGGATGAAGGCGGAGAATAAACGAGCTATCTTGCATGTGGAGAACTCTGCACAGAGCTCCACTTTTTCTCCTTCTTCCTCCTTGGTTCCGACAACATATGGTCTGTACACAGATTTCTGCAGACATACCAGTGTGGCATCTATCTTTTCAAATCAAAAAGCTCAGAAATTTCCATGTTGCTCCTGGCACTGCCTTTCCGTTCGTTTCTAAAAGGGTCTTATCAGTTCTATTTTATTGTTCTCCTGTAATCATTCCTCGGCTAATAAAAAGGATTATAAACTGCTACGCTGTGATGCTGGTTAGTTATATTTCTTCCTAATCTGGCGGGTACCATGGATGCCCTAAACATAAATGCCTGTAAGGAATTCGCCTTATAGATCCTCGATGATCCCACCCACCCAGTATTCGATATATATATATATATATATATATATATAACTATACCCAGGCTTGAAATTAGGCAGGTGTCAGCGCAACAACGTGTAAATAAAACTGCAGATTTGAGACATACAGCGGAATGTAGCTAGTAATGATAAACCATAACAGACGAACTGATTTTTTGAGCTTTCAACCTACATATTTGTGATGTTTTGGTTATTTCCGGATTTTTTTGAGAGGGATGAATTCTACAGACAGCCCATACAGCATTCGCTCCAATGAAGTCGGATCTGATCTATATCTCTTAGCGTCTCCAACCCACAACAATCCTCATTCCTTGGGCTCCAACCAGGAAGGTGCGAAGCACCAACCCAGGTCAAAGCCGACCCTAATTTCTTGATACCTCCACGACAAGTCATGGCCTGACAGCCACTTCGCTTCTTCCAGGCCTACACAGCATATGCAAAAAGAGAACGAGAAGGTGGACGATGTGCAGGCCGCTAGAATTGACGTAGAGCGACCACCTCGGTCAGAGGACGAATGTCCGCACTCAGCACACGGCGACGCACCTCGTTGTTGCTCACACAAGCACTTGGCATTAAACACAATGAATTTATTGTGTCTGTCATTTTGATGTCAAACGAAACCGTAATTTCTTGCATTCATTTTAACCGGTCGTTGGTATAAAGACGGGGCCAGTGGATAACATGGGCCGACCTGGATTTACAAGCTTAAGTCAGACTGGACTGAAAGCTACAGTCGGCCTATGTGTGTACCGCATCAGATGACCAAACAACTGTTAGGACAGAAGCAGTTCGTAGTGTAAACGCAAATCAGTGAAATGCAGGACGAATTATGATTCAGTCTGCTGCTGTGAGAACTGCGACGCTGATAAGACTTCTCTTCTGCTACAAGCACGCATGCTTGTGAAAATGTCCGCAAATGATCCTTTGAATAGACTCATCCAATTCGCCGCACCTTTTGTTTTGGCTATCCTTCCGTTGAAGAATATCCTTTTCTAAACCCTGATGGTAATACGAAATTCAACCTACAACTTCACGAATCTCAGAGCAGCCGAATCAGCGGAGTAACACCACCGACAGTATCTCAGAAAAAACCGCATTGTGTCCCAGTTATTACCTGATCGAACATTTTCGGTTTTGTCCTGTACATCTTTTAAGTTAACTTGGTGAGTGACAACCACTCATGGAATTGCCACGACTTTCTGCACAGTTGACAGAAGTCTCGTGCACTTCATCCTAGTATCTCCATAACAAAGGTTTTTGCAAACCTGATACTAACAGATAAGATTGGTTTGCTTTAACTAACCAGGAAGCTACAAAATTCCCTATTAACTGATATTCACCATTTGGGACAAGGTCTACCTGCCAAATGTAGAGCTAGTGGTTGATGAATCGTCATATCCATAATCCTGGCAAACATCAGCAGAAATGCAGCGGAATCGTCCTGGTTATTTCAATCGATCAGATAAGCAAAATGATCGCATGATAAGGTGGGCCGAATTAGCTAGCCAGCCGATAGATCACTGAGTACCAGTCATAGGAAACTGGTATAAATAACTTGTTTTTGGTCAAGTAAACGAACATTCACGTCTCCTCGACTTGGATTTTTTCTCACTAAAGTTAGTAGGACCAGGTGATAGTGGTCGAGAAGTAGCATCGACTGAAAATTTCCAAGACGGAAAAGATCGGACATCTTCCCTTTTAGATATTTTTAAATACGAAGTGCAACTTCGAATTTCATCTTTCACATTGAAAAATCCACACTGAGATCTAGAAGCGTACCGGATACTTTCTGCTTATCTGGCCTTCAGAGTACATTTTCGGACACAACAACTGAAAACTGCTTTTATATTACTTATGAAACCAGATATATATATACATCATCCGAATCATCAGTGTTCAGTTAACTTCAGTTTGTACAACCATAGCTTTGCACCAACGTGCTTCGATACCAACTGATACCTAGAGGCACCCAGCGATAACGAAAAACTAAGACAGAAGGACTAAAGAGAAACAGAAATAGTACGAATTCAAGGCACACCACTCAACATAGGATTGAGCCATATCGCCTAAAGCGTCCAGCCATCGACCTAAGAATCTCGTGGACCCCAATCCGGTAATGTAATTGAACCTATTCGGGACAGTCTATTGGTTGGGGTTTTCACTCCATTCCGCCAGATCACGTGCCGACCATCATGACCCATCTTCTTGTCATTACGTGCATCGGAGAACAGTGTGTACAGGGGAGTCGATCCGTGAGAGAAAATGAATCGAACTGGCACAATAGTTGCATAGGTTAATCGTGTATAGAAAAAACAGAACAAAAGGCAGCTGAATCGCTTACTTGTAGTGATAGATTGTCAGCGAACATGATGTAGCATTCTGAGCAAAGGAGATCCACGTTCAATATTCTACTCAATTTTTCTTTCTCTAACAAATGCTTTAATCTTTTTTTACTCTCGGCTGCATGATAAACCGAAATATGCTGAACCAGTTTGGTCTCGTCAGTAAATCTGTCGAGACACAGTCGGCATGTTTCTTTTATTCGAGATGGACTGGTTTCTTGACGAAGTGTGTACGAGCTCGTTTTTGCCACTGAGGGCGACTGTGGACTACGGAGTGGCTTTTTTATGTTTTTGGCCGCTGGCTTTCCAGGATGCTGCTCCTCCAATCCTGGTGGCGTGAATTCGTCCTCATTTGTCTTATTACCAGAATGATGCCCCGAGGTCTGACTCTTCAACAACTCGCGAACGGTTGGTCCTGGAATCCGACAGCTCTTGTTCTGTGCCCGCCGAACCTCTTCTGTGGGATTCTCTTCTGTCAACTGGCTCAGATTAGGGGCGACCGCCCCATGGAAACAGCACAAATGCGTTGTGAACTCGTCCAGCGTGGTAAAACTAGCCGTGCACATGCGTCGTTTACTACCAGGTCCGGAGTTTTGTCGATCAGCACCATGAATACCTTCAATTGTTTTAGAATTATTTCGCTTGCTTTCGAACAGTTCGTCAAAATAATTATTTTCCAACTTCGCGGTATCATAGAAACAAGTGAAAGGCACAGTGGCCTCCGCCACGAAGCCTTGCTGGTTGCGAATCATTTTAAAACAAGCTTTCCGGGTAATCATGAACAGTTCAGGCGCGTGACAATCGAATGCATGTACCTCTTGCATCATTAGATTTTCCGATTTGAATTCTGTGTGGCAGAATACACAACGATAAGGATCTCGATATACCGAGTGGGCCACAATTATATGAATGACTAGGTGCACACGGGACGGTAACAATCTTCCACGACAAAGGATACACACTAATGGACTTCCGTCGTGATCTAACACTTTAATACGACTACGAATATCTGATTGCTGTTTGCTATAGCATTTATGTTTCAGCATTGATGCACAATTAATAACCCCATCACAACTTCGACATTCGTATTTGGGCAGTCGAGTGAACGTTTCCAATGTGCCTAAAATGTGACGATGCCGTGTCAGATGAGCGTGCAGACTGGAACGACATTTAAAGTCAACGCCACAAGTAATGCATACGTATGGGTTCTCTTTTAGCAGATTAAAGTCAATTGCTGGTCCACGTTGTGCTCCCGTCAACATTTCTAAGTTGGCCTGAGGATGAACTGAGGCTTCCAGTTTTTCTTCTCCCTCCTCTTGGGGACTAATAAGATGTTTAAGGTCCTGGTTAGCACTAAAATCGACTGCATAACTCTCTATCACATCAACGGGCCCAATTTCGGGAACTTTCACCATGATGTTTGGAAAAGACTGAGTCAAAAAGCGGTAGATGAAGTTGGTCTTCAGTGAATGTCGAGAATGTTGCAGTTGTTGTCAACACAGATGTCGGTAATGCGACCTCATCTAAACATCATGCAGCCCGTTTCGTGTTGGACTTTCTCCGAGAAATTTACCACTGTGACCACTAATCGATGGCTTTAAACTGGGTAGTTCATTCCGTCACATGCTAGCCTAGTCACGTGAGGCTGTCTACCAGGATACTTTCTAGTGTAGTCTTATCTCGGGAGATCGTCAATGAAAACGACCCCGATTAGTTACCAAATAATCTCCTTCGTGTTGTTTTCCATTCGTTTTCCAGTGAGATGACTCTCCAGGATATTATATATATATATATATATATACTTTTCAGTGAAGACTCATCCAAGCTCCTGTTGGTACAAGTTACATTCGGGTGGCAAGTATAGGGATGTTTGGGCCAGGGGTACCTGAGTAAGCACTCCAATGAGCGACAGTAACTGCAAAACTACTCATGTGCTCCCGAGGAAATTTCACCTGCCCATCCAGATACTACTTCAAGCCATCAGCGGTAAATAGGGTGATTTGCTTTATCAGACGTCGACTATCAACACTAAGCCTACTATAGTGCACCTGGCCATTGATCCCCCGATGTTCTCTTCAGACTTGAGCAGTGCTTTGGTGAAGTTGGTGATAAAGCTGCGAAATTCACCGAGCATCCTAAAGGTGGAGAGACAGGTTACTGAACTGTAAAGATTACTGCGAACCGTGACTTCGTACACCTCTCCTTAAAAAAGTATTATGTCATAGCGGAGTCTCAGATGACGTAGGTCAGCAATAGCTACCCCGGCTCTCTTTATTCGCCGTGTGACTTCATTCAGAAAACCAGCTACTATACTTCTGAGTGCAGTCAGAACTAAACAGTGGTTCTCTACTGGCTAGTATGAAGCGCAGCTGTCATTAATCAGTGCCAGATGGGTGATTACCTTAAAATAGTTACCTAAAAGGCAGCAGATGTCACAGTTTATCAATGTGAGTCGCGAACGGATTGGCCGTGTCAGTCACATTGTTCGACGACGTTAGCGTAAAAGGCCTCCTGCCTGTTCACATACAGGTCCGGACAGAACATGAGACCTTGCGCTTTTTACCAAACTGAGTTATAGCAATACGACTTATGAACACAGGAGTTCATCGGTTCAATCAAGGCTAACTGTTCAGAATGTTAGATTTAAAGTTTGCATAGATGTCTCACTGACTCGATTTTGAATACGATGGGCAAGTAAACTTGTCCAATATTTTTATTTCGTTGCTATGTTTCAACACCACGAATCACGCAGCATATTGGTAGGAACAAGGGATCAGCATTTTTCTTAGAAGGTGTGCTGCAATTGTCCTGATTTGGGGTAGGCAAAAGTAGGGGCAAAACTGTTAAATCGAACTGAGTAAATAAAAACAGTAACATGAAATACTTTCACAGTCAGAATCAAGAATACCGCATACAGCCTATTCGTTACACTTTGTTCAGCGCTTCACCTTTCTAATTTGCCAGTAATTCTAGTTAAAGAGCCTCGTGTTGCAGTATAATACTATTCCCCATTGGCTCACCTCAAACCTAGCCGCCATGATTATTGCTCAAAGCTCTTTAGCTTGTAACTGGTCACTGAATTTCTTCATCAACAAAACTGCGGCAGGACTAACTGACAGGCCTAAGCAAATTAAAAGGGGTGTCTATTTTCACATCTTCGGACAACCTCCAAAGCCGTTCACGACTGACCTTTACTCACTTCTTGGGCTGAGAAGTTAGAATTGGGAATGACACCGATTTGATGGTCACCAGTCAGAAGTCCTTTTCTGGCAGTGTTATTTTTGGCTAAGTCAGAAAAATCTGACATTATTACTACAATTAGCAGTAATATTAATTTACCTTGTTGCTGCCATGGTGGTAGAAGTGTTAATCATAATAATCACCCTAGTATTAGTAGTAAAAGTCAAAATTTCTGCTTTTATGCATGGTCGAGTAATTGCCCTTGGATTCTAAAGACATTTCTCCGCTTTGCGTTTTGAAATTACAAGTTAGACTGATTAAAGATCTGAGAGGAAAATAGAATTTGATTATTTAGAAACGAAACACGTTGATGAGTCAGCCAAGCTACACAACTTTGGGCAATAAATGAAATAGACCCGTGACAATCGCTGTACAGGACCCCAAGTGAAGTTTTAAGGCAATATATCTTGAACGCTTGACGCAGAAAGATGTATAGTTAGAAGCGGAAAACTATGACGAAAGTTCAGTGAGGGTCATTGGCACGACTGAATTCAGAGGCAATGTCTGTTGACCAAGTCGTAAAGACGAGGGACCTGAGTTTGTTGATAAGCCATCAAGAATCATTATTTGACCAAAATGCAAGCAGACGCAAATGACTATTACCAATCACTATAAATGTTCACCTGTTATTAACTAATAAGTGTGCTATTCTTGCTCAAATCAATTTATATCGTCAGCAGAGTTTCTGAGTTTTTACAACTCCGTTCTTGGGGAACTGTAAATTAAAATAAGTTCTGAGGAAAAAACTGATACTGTCAGCACAATACGGGATTGAAACACAAGGGAGTTTCTTTCATTTTATTTCCTCACTGCGCATTTTTCAATGAAAGGACCATACCAGAAGGCTGAATTACTTCTAGAAAGCCTGTAAGGCACTAGAATGAAGGTTATTTTACTTACCAAGAAAGCTAAATATCGAAAAATCGATGCGCCATGTATTGGTTTTTATTGTGAATGATATAATATTAATAACACAGCGTTGTTGGTAGATGTAATGCGCCAACGTTTTGATTGTAAAACTTGCCTTGAGAAAGACTACCCACGGTAGTCGAAACGTTGGCGCATTACATCTACCAACAACGCTGTGTGATTAATATTATATCATTCACAATAGAAACTCTACTATAGTGACTGGTGAGACAGAAAGACCGCTAGGGATAAACCACACTGCTGTGTTAGAGTTTGTTTCAAAAAATAATTGCTGATGACGGCAAGTCGTGTTAATGATCTAGGAAATGTTTAAGACTTTTGAACGGGTTTGGCGATAAGAATTTTGTGCTGCCAAAGGGTCGTCGTTTGTGAGTCCGTTAGAATGTCCAAGGGGTTAAAGAAATTTGCTGGGTAAAATAATTAAAACCTAAAGTTTTTCATGCTTTGTTAAGTAAGCATATAAGGACAAATACTCTAGTGGATGGAATTCATGTGAAAATCTGTAAAATTTTCTTGTTCTGTCATTTTCGAGGTAAATCTTTTATTCTCATTGATGTGTCTCATTTATTTTTCTCTGGCACAGGATTTACCGCTCTATTGCTATCCCAGGAGTGCGACGTATTTGATGCTACTCACCTACACGTGTGTCAAGACATGACTCAACCAATCACGCACTACTACATGGCTGCCTCGCATAAAACGTGAGTTTTGTTGACCTTTGCGAGTCAGTCACCCAATGCTGGTTTGTATTTGGTCATCAATTGGTCCTGTTGGACAGACACCACAAGGACGCTTTTGACAGGCTGACACATTGCGTGATTCACATCCACCTACTCAATGAGTTTGAGTGCATAAAAATCACCAGTAGGATAATTACGACTTTCATTGACTAAATAGTAAGAAAACGTAACTAGCTGCAGTATGCCATAACAGTTAGTGCTAACCACGTACGAGTTTGATTGCAAATGTAATATCAACATTCGAAGCTCGTGGTGGTTCTTTGAAATGCGATCACCAAAATCGGACGAATTCGAGAGTCGAAATGTTCATTTCCATTTGCAAATGAATGGCTCCCATGAACCGATATCTTAATACTTCAGGCAGGAAAAGTTTGACCAGGAACAACGTACTAAAAAGGTTTTTAAGTCATAAGCAGAACATTGGAGCAGACGACTACACATTTTGCCTTTTTTGTCTCTCGCGTGCCAACTAGATACGAAACAATATGGTTCTAATTAGAATTGAGGTGAAACAAGAAATTAAAATAAGGTTGTGTTCTTGACTGCAAACGACGTCGGGCTAATGAAAGCGCAGGGGTTGCCTAACAGGATTTTACAGAAAAAATGGTCCTCGAATGAACGTCGCCGACAGTGGATGAAGAGGTTTGTGTCTAAACAGGAATGTAAGGTCTTATTCTGGACGTCCTGAGAATATAAACTTGCATTTTGAAGTAATTTCTAGGCACTAGTTTTCTTTCGTTTAAATTGAGGCAGACACAACGCACCTCGAAGGCGTCGTTTTTCTTGAAACATTACAAAAAATTGTGAACACTCAATCATTTGTTTACGTAAACTGTCCCGCTCTTCTTCAAATGGTATTTCGCTTTCTGGTCAATATTGCCATCCTATTTCGATTCTGAAAGACCTATTGCGTTCATTCAGTCACATGTTTAATCGTTCGGTTCGGGTGTAACAGATTTCATATCTTGACTGCACTTATTTTACTTTCTGAAATCACGGAAATCGTCACAGCCTGTCTCATCGTTGTTTATGGCAAGTTGTAAGCGAGCATTTGATGATTGTTACACATATACCAACTAAATTCCGATCGCTTTGTTTAGCGTTTAGGTCGTAACTGTTTCGTCATCAGTCGGGGTGATATCATTAGTGCTAATCACGAATGCCGACAATTGTCTAAACAAATATGAAAATATAATCGTAGAGACTAAATACCAGTGCAAACAAGTAGTTGATAGTGAACCCATTACGAAAATTGCAATTGACATTGAGTTACATGTTGGGAATTGCCAGAAAACGAAAAGGTCATTGTCATCTAGGATAGTAGAGAAACTTTTTAAACACTCCGAAGAGATTGGAATCACAACATGGGTCAATAATCTGTCATCTGCTATCAATTGAAGAAGCACTTCCAGTGGCGATGTCACCTAGACCAGTCGTCAACCGTTTGGGATCTAAACTCCAAGCGCAGCTATCAGAACCCCATGAAAACTATCAACCTAATCTATGCCTAACACATTTTCAAATCCAGAGAGAACGCCAGCTAAATTCTACTTCTCCGATCAATAACGGATTCGTTTACGATGCAAGGTAAGGGTTAAATTTTGTAGGCGTGCAACCAACAATTTCCTAACAATCACAGTGAGGGCACAAACCACCAACTTCTGCGCGCTAATGAAGTTTTCTGGAACAGAGTACGATCAGTTCGACAGCACCACGACTAAAACATGCAGACGATATTGAGCACCAACTGTGTTGATCAGTAATGATTTTGACTAAGATTACTGTTAGATGCAAAATGCAGACTTATGGCAGGTATCTGCAACCAACTTGAGACGGAATTAAATGAATGACAAAAATTTTCAAGTGATTAGTCAAGAAAAATTCATTGGTACAAACTTTATGCAAATCCATAGATTGGCTACTCAGATACATCTTCCTAACTAGAATGGGTCTCTGTGGCAGTATAGTGGAATTTACCCCATACATAATGTGATCTATGGGCAAGCTTTTCATCATCCGTGATTCGCGTCTGGATTCTAGTACCGTAAGCATAACCCCAAAAACGTAATCAACTGGTTCCCCCCCCCATTATAGGTAGCGATTTGAAGATGCCGACACCCAAACAACTGCGTGCGACTTCACCCTTTACATTCGTGTTTCTGAATCCTTCTTTGTAAGGTCTACGGAGAGTACGTCCTGTAAGATGCACACTCATCGCAAAAGCGTTACCTTAAATTATCTAGGTCACGAAAGAGTCGCCCAGTCTATAAACAGTTAGTTCGATCGGATGACAACAATTACTTGGTGCCCAAAGCATCTCAGTACCTGATATCCAAAGCACAATGAAAGTGCAGCATAGTATGATAACGTAGTAATGTCAGTGTAATACATTATCGAATTTACCTCTCTTATGTATTTCAGTAGAGTTTTCCCGTTCGGAACACGGCATGTGGCTATTACGCAATAGAAATACCTCACAGTATTGAGGGCATTGCAGGACTGAGAAAGGTACCCACTAAACAAGACTAGGAAACTTTGAAAGGCATACGTGCACGTAAAGCAATGTCTGATTGTGGTCCCGGCGACGCAGAACTCCCGCCTGTTTGCGAAAATTCAGTTTTGCGTTATTAATGACCGTTTGCATTCCACTATTTTCTACGAAAAGATAACAAAATATTTATCATTTTGCAGTTCTAAATGGGAAAATGGATTTGTTTTTAAGCGTACTAAAACTAGGTAGTAACTTATTCTTATCGCGATGATTTGGCGCCATGTTCTTGGCTCATGGTATCCTTTCTTCAGCTTCAACTTTAATCCTCGTGAGTTGGTTTTGTGTCGTATCACTTGATAGGTGATTTCTTTGAAAATGGCAGGGTATCTTCAAGGGTTGTTGCACAATAAGCATCTACGTTATCTGCCCGAGTGGCAATATTCGCGAATAAGCACAGTTAGTTATGTGCGTCTGATATCGCCTGACGCACAAAAGAACGAATCAACAGCAAAACAATGATAACCGTAGACGTGAAAAGACTCCTGATAAGTAAAAATTATTAGGTTCCAGCTTGTTTCCAGCGATTGGTTTCATGGATGCAGGGTGTCATGCTATTCCCCTTTTCTGAGTACATGGCTATGTTTTCTTTTTTACACTTCACGAAATTTTCCCGGGAATTTGCTTTTCGGATTACAGATATTGTAAAACGAAATCAAATAATGATGTTTTACTTTGCATGAACAATTAACGATGGTTTCTATTTTCACTATCTAGTGAGATGTAATTAGCGCTTTGTGATAAATAGGCGTTAAAACAGATGTCATTTTACCGCCAGCTGACCAGTTACCAAATGGTTGTTCTATTCGTGATAGCTGGATAGAAAAAGCACATAAAGTGTAATGAAACAAACAGTTTCACGGCACCAACCACTTGTGACGTTGCTGCTTACATTGTAAGTAATTTTATGATCTTGTATATTGCCCTCTGAGTTGATTATTTCCGGTAAGGAAAAACAGTGTACTATACTAGAACGGTTCACGCTGGTTTACAAGCCCAACGTCAGGAACGTGCAAGTCGATGAAACTGAGCTTCAACACTACCCCTATATTCCAGAGAATAGCTAACTAATTATATTTTTGCACCCCAAACAAACCTGTTTGTGCTTCATGATCCGACGAGACGGTTCCTTTGAGTTTGCAAAAAGTAGAATAAACAAAACAGGAGAATTAACATTTGATTCTTTATAAGTAAAGCATGCAGCTACAAACCCTGAATTACCGCCACCCTAAGGAGCACAGACTTTCAACCTCAGCGATAAAATCAAGCCGAAGTGGAGTTCGATTATGTATCGACAAAGCTTTCCTGTACTTCATCGTGACCAGCGTTTTAGTTTTAGTTTACGTTTGAAAAACTGTCAGAGCTGACAAAACATTTGTTGGTTCTTGCTTCATAGCACAGTCTACTTAAAAAAAAGAAAACGAAGATAAATTTTAGTGAAAGGCCATCTGGGAAAATCCAGTTTAATAGGCTGCACAGAAAAAAGATTTCGAACACACAAAAGTCACCGACTCCAGAGTTAGATCCCATAAATTATTGTCTTTCACTATGTTTCTGAAGGATTTCTCGGACCCGAACCCGACAGTCTGACTGGAACTACGAAAAGCCCTTAATCTGTCTATGGTATCCCACCCACCGATTGCCTGAATCTTCAATTCTTCCCGAGTACATTAAATCCCCTTTGCTGAGTACAGTATACTTACTGTTCTGAACAAGTAATTTTAAAGTTAGATCGAAATCTTGGTGTTGCTTAATTCGGACGAAAAATATTTGCATCCACTAAATGTTACTCGTCGCCACCTTACAAACCACTTCCATTGTAATCGTGTAAAACTTTATGGATTCCTGGAAAACATCAAACATATCAGGATTCTTCGCTTCGATCAAATGGTTTTTTGTTGACACATGGAAACTCTATTCCACTAAGTTGTTTCTCGTGCCGGATCAGCTAGCTCGAACACATTCCATACTCAATTTGATAAATGACTATACACTGTGCGTGTCTTTTGAAAGAATTGTTTGCAATGAATTAATTTTAGTATCAGCCAAGCAAACACCGATTGGAGGCCGTCTGCCTTGCACTTTCCTCATTTAATTCACTAATGAAATATACGGTAGCAGTGTACATTTGCGTTAAGGATGATGACTAGTACCTTTACGGATAAAAACAAACGCCTCCTAAGTGGATTGCGTTAAACAATTATGATGTAACATTCACTAACAGTAGAGGACCGCTGACCACAAACTTTCGAGTCTGAACAGTTGTTTCTATTCAACGTGTTTAAAGATGTCGAATTTGCTTTGCGCAATACGTATTAACGAGGTAGGCGAAATCACTTCCCAAAGAGAACCGCGCATTTTGAGCAGGTTAAATTTTCTCATCCCCAATCTAATTCTATTAGATCGGGTTTCCTCCTCTTTGATGAGCAATATTTTTCAAAAAACTGTTTATCAAAGCAATTTGATTACTTAACCTTTGTCTTCCACTTGGTTCCATTCTGAGGTTCCTGCTTGAAGACCAAATTACCGGTCCGTGCAGCATAGAAGGATATCAACGAGCTCTTTTATCCGGATGTCGATATGTGGAAAGTAAGCGAATTGACATTTGCTTTTTGTTTTCCTATGACAAGTTTTCATCTTTACACGCAAATCCAACTTGGTCCCATTATAAAGAAATTGCTTTCAGTTTGGAAGTAAATGGGATCAAGAATGATCTTAGTAATTGATCGAACTTTCTTCCTTTTTTCAGTATCTTCTTAAAAACAGTTAATTTAATCATTTTGGATTAAAGGTGCTTTGAACTAAAACTAAACAGTCCCATTGTATTTGCCTTTTGAACATATATGAGTGACATTTCAGGTTTAGATCCTACTTATTGTACCAGAAGATTAATAATCAGCAGCCAAATAACCACGATTAGTTTGATGCAATGTGACACAGCATAGCGAGATATGACGAAGTCCGTCCAAATCGTTTACACTGGCTATTGCGTTGGCAGAAACTTTGGCCATTTAAGAGAGGACAAAGGGTTCATACGCCTGAGTGTATACAAACAGATGTTTGGGATTGGATCGGATACCAGTTTTCGATGGTCTTTGTTGAAACCATTAGGTATGTCAGTGACAAACATTCCAATAGCCAAATGTCAGGCAAGGTTTGTTTTGTCGGAAATAAATGTGCCGTACTTATATGATTCCACTGATCAAAGTCACCTGGTGAGATGCTCGAAAATAGCTTTAAAATTCTTCACGAACGATCCAGTAAACCCGACGATAAAAGCCTACAACTAGTTAGTAAAGCCCAAGAAAACGCACAGGATCAGATTAAGTGAAGTGAAATGGGCACCAGCTTTGCGCGTAACAAGCAAGAACCTATTTGTCGGACCATGAGCGAGGTTTTTGAAACATTTGACGTTAGGCCTGGTGGTTAGATGCAGGTATTTAATGTGGGATATTCTTTGCATACTTCCCTCGAGAAATTGGGTCAAACTTAACGGCTGGGAGTCCAAATAGTGTTCTGTAACTCGTGACTGTAGAATATCACGAGTAGACCAGATGCGCTAGTGAAACACTTGCGATGTATAGGCATGAAATTCGTTTGTTTAGAAAATGACTGTCGCAAGCAAATGTTCGAAAGTTGTGTTCTTGAAGACTGGAAAGGGGATTTGACGCAAGGCTGATTGCGCAAACTTATGCACGAGAAATAACAAGTGGTTAGCGCATCTTTGTTTGGGCGATTCAAGCTAACGCGCCGCTGTAATTGCGGAAGCAGACCCGAACTAACTGTCCTTTGGTTAATTCGGGGCGAAATAAATTTTAAAGGCATTACCAGGGGGTCAAAGGTTGAGGCATGCTGAAACAACAACTGCAGATTTAAAAGTCTTTGATGGAGATCATTACATGGAATGAATTCAACTTGCAATTGCTATATGCGCATATTCGTGGAGTCGTAATTACCAAACATTTATTTACCCATTGATCATTATTTCGGTCATTTCAGCTCCATTGGTTTGTGGGGGTGCTCACAAAAACGTGGCTGATAAGTTCGTCTTACTGAGCGAATTTTTACTCTGAGAAATATAACGGAAGATGACTTCGGCTTAAATGTCAAATGAGAGTTGGTTTCTGATGCAGTTCCGGGCCGGATATCCCGCCTGGTCACCGTTTGTCTGAAAATTTAGAAGTTCAGTTGGAATCAATTCATTTAGCTCATTTTTTTATTAATAAACAATGAATTTAGCTTCATCAGCCAGAAAGAGTAGAGCATGGCAAATTAATGCATCTGGGGTAAACTTCCATTCGACGTTTTTCTATGCATAACTGCCTTCTGAATGTGACAATTCCGGGGTTACCACTGAATTTTGCATCGTCGAACATAAAGATATGCTAGAATCCACAAACAGGGACAGGTTTCTACTTTCAAAGTTTATGATTCCAAGCTTATTTAAACTTTACAGCTGCCGATTTATTGGAAACATGTGAACTCAGTGATAAACTTCAACAAACATACTGGAAGACAAACACAGCCAAGGCAATTCTTCCTTTCTTCTAATGGATCGGCTGGAAACATAATTTTATTTATCACTATTTATCACTATGTTACAAAAAAGCAGAATATATTAAGCAAGCAGTTAAACGGTAAGCAGTATGCAGTATGCTACTGCTCACTTAAGAGGCAAAGTGTAGTAGACCAAACGGACCGGAACAAAACCAAATTACCTGCTGAACTTGCATTACGCAAGATCCCGGTTCTCTAATCCGGGGTTACTTCAAAGGGTTAATTTGTGCTACAGGAAAGAAGCCCGCTGATGAAAACGTTTTCTGTGGACTGTAGACAAATGTACGTTTCCAACATTTGAATTTATTCGGGTAAATAATGAGTGTTTCAAGTTGTGAAAAATCCCCCAATATCCTACCACGAATATATAATCCAGGCGAGAGATTGGTTTCGAAAATTTTACACATACTGTTTCTGTTTATGAGACAACCCCCAAAGGACGAAGAATAAGTCCTATGACTTAATTCGTGTGTGCGCATGGTTGTGCAGATATGTGGCGTGAGATGAATTCTAGTGTCGAAGAATGAAAGCAACAGAAATTTAGCTTTCATCAGTATATTTGTACGCTACAAACAAAATGTCTACAAGAAAGCTCTTTGTTTGGGGCTAATTGTTGTTAGCTATTGTGTATCGCCTTAACTGGAATAAATCAAATTCGCATCAAGTGTCATGACCTCAGGCTGTCCGTTGGGATATAAGTTTAAAGAAACACTGTCCGTGCACAACTTTACTATTACACTTCACTGCTTACAAGGGAAAACGTTTCCCCGAACGCCATACAAATGACTGAGAATTTCGCGAGTGAAAGCAAATAATCCAGAGTCGGGATTCTGTTTGGTGGAGTGGGAATTAGTCAAATCGAGTGGCTCGTTGAAAGGCGAAAACTAGAGTGAAGCGATCCATGAACACATATATCGCATGTAAACTTGACATTGCGCTCCAGGGTCTGGTCAAATCACGTTTCCATCTGTTTGGGGAACCTTGCGGGATACCAATTAAAATAAGAAATGCTTTGCAATCCAGTGATAGAAGAGTTCTATTTTTCACAGCAACTATCAGGATTTCTTTGGTATGCTTTGTTCCATTCTGATATGCACTTCATTCTTTCAGCAGAGAAAAAAATTTTAAGCTACCATCAATTTTCTGTCAATTGTTCTTTGTATACCATTCATTTGGCCGAAAGATAGACCTACTAACCACTACATTTGTTTTCCTCAAAAATATTTGCATTCAAAGTTCTCTTAAACCTCATCTTCTGCCCAACTGACGTTTACACTTTTCAACGGGTTTTTTCCGTTCGTTTCTTACCCACCCAAGTAGAAATTCAATGAATCTCGATGGATCCTCACGGATCGGGAACAGGTCTCATCCAAACGACGTAGTAATTTGTCAGTAACAATCAGAGCGTTTCCCCAAGCATTTTATCTGTCAACTGCACAGCAGATCACCTCGTATTAATCCGGCCATTATAAAAACAATACAAACGAACTCAAATCATCAAACAGCCTAAACCAAGTCAAGCTTAAAATATTAGCCTTTTAAATAAACCGGAACACGAGCAGCTTGGAAAGCATTTGGTCTCGATTATTGTTTTCCTGATCAGATGTGTTTGCTATTAGATTTGTTAAAATCACTGTTCTTCCATTTTGCCTGATTCGTTGTTCATAGGTCTTATAGCTGGAATTATTAAAAATATATTACTGGCATTCATTGTTTTATTCAAATGCGGTCTCACTGATTTACTTAAATCCTTGCAAACCAGAGAATGTCAGTAGCGCAATTTAGATTATTTCGATTACTACTTGAACCAACATCAATCCCTTGTCACGTGACTTGTCAATAATTATCACATAGTTCACGATTTGGTGACCTTTTTATCTGTACCAGCATTGATTTTCCCCCGTTTTCTTTGAAACCAAACAATTTTCAAACTGGAACCCAGTCGAGGTACACGATGGCCATGATGGACATCCGGTAGTGCGGCGCATGAATTCCAGACCCGGTATCCCTGTCCAGTCTGTTCTGGATACAATTAACGATTTTGGATTTGTTCGTTCAGAGTAAGCACATTATTCAGATATCGTGAATTTGCTGTCCGAAACCTCCAGTTGAAGCGGTCCTTATATTGCAAAATAAAATTTATTTTCATTGGTGGAAGTTCGATTCAGGTGAAATATTACACCTAGCCAATTAGATATTTACACCTGACATTTATTACTTCAGACAACCAATGCTGTGAGTCAGTTACGTTGATTGTCATGCCAGAAGAGATAAACCTCGCAATTCTTAAATTATTCGTCTGGTCCTATTTTTAAGCATTATCCAACAGTAAATTGAACTAGGTAGTTCTGGTTGCTTGCAAATGTGTACCAATTAGAATATTTCTTATATCCTGCAGATGGTGAGGACAGATGACATAACCCGGTGAAACAACTTAAATTAATGTTTTCATCAAAAATGGCACTTACGTGACCCGACGTCAGAGCGTTTTCAATGAAAAACAGATACATAGATTTGATTGATTTTCACTAAGAATATTATCCTTGTGGCTCGCGGAACACAAATATCTTGAAATAAATCCGGCACCGCAGATGTAAGTGTAGAAATAAAAACCATCATGCCGTTGCTCCGCAGCAAGGCCTCACTATGTGAGGCTTGTGAAAACTGACTAGTTTAAATAAACTGCTTTCACCAGGGAGATCAGAAATCTGAATAACGTCCAATTCTTGATGGCACCAATGCAACAAGATATCCAACCATTTATCGTTTTAGTTTCGAGTTCTCGTCCTTATAGTTGTTCATATCCTTACAAATTTTACAGACGCGCAAACTCATTTTTGTTCAGATCGGAAATATCGGAAATTATAATTTGTAGTCTTGCGGTACTCGACTGCTTCCGAGATAATTGGGCCTTTCCCGATGGATCAACTCACTGTTCAAACCCAATGCACTGCGTTTGCATAGTCATTAAGTACAGGCTACGGTTCCATTCTTGGCCTTCGTGAAATTCACGCGTGACGAACCTCAAAGACTGTGTGCAAGGGGTACTGAGTGGTGTTTTGACTGACAGGAAAAAAATGTTTCTTGTTGCTTGGATGTTTTTCATCAACTCACCCACCACTCACTTGTTAGCGTGTTCCAAAACATAGCAGTTCCGAGAAATGTTCATTCCGTATGTCCGAATGTCTGTCTGACTCAGCCATTTCAGACGATCATAATTAAAACACCAAAGTTTTGTCTAAGCGTAAAAATAGTCTTATATATATATATATATATATATATATATATATATATATATATATATATNATTGATTGTAAAACTTGCCTTGAGAAAGACTACCCACGGTAGTCGAAACGTTGGCGCATTACATCTACCAACAACGCTGTGTTATTAATATTATATCATTCACAATAAAAGCTAAATATGTTTATCAGATCGGATCAAGTAATTTTGAGGATTGATAAATGGACTCATCGGATTATGAAAATGTTCTGATTTAAAAGGGAAAATTATATACGTATTTATTTTATTTTCGCATCTATTTTCTTTCTACATCATCCATGCTTTTTTCCTACGTGCGTGTACACGCTTAATCCATAAATCACTCGGTCACAGTTCGTTAGGAATTCACAAAACGTAACGTCGAATTTTAGTGTTTTCCTTGCAATTTCCTCTGAACACCTTCAACCAGAGGATGAAAATCTGATCCCTATTGGGCATAATTAGGATCGAAATATGAACGAATTTTGAGCTGCGCTGTCCGCCTACATCATTATTTCCAAAACTCTGTACAGATGGAATTTTATTCCGGGTACTTAAATTACAGAGATTTCACTCTAGTGGATTACAACCATTTACGTAATTTGGTCGGGCAATGAGTGGTTTTTAAAGTGTCTAAAAACTTTGACCTCATTACCCAGTTGGTGGAGCACACGGGCTAACAGCGCGGGTGGGGTCTGTAACTTAGTTTAGCTCCTACTAAGGGCGATGATGTTGCACGTTCTGATCAGTTCAACATTGGACAAATCCGTCAAATCAAATTAGACAAAAGATTTTATTGTCTCGCTTCATGTACTTCTGTTGAAAGCAGTCTGAGATCGATCCGACAAAATCAGTAGGGGTGGACTGTCATGCGCTAGCTGCCCGTGGCCGTGCAAATCAGTGACGGATAAGTTCAACATCACGTGATGAAGTTCACAGCCTGCCCGGTAGCGTAATGGCTAAGGCGTTCGACTCAAGTCGTTCGTCCCGGGTTCGCGTCCCAGTTCGGGCGCGGTGGATATGCACTGCTGATGATTCCTAACAAGGATGAAACAGCTGCACAGTGCTTCCATGATTTTTTTAATAGTGAGTTGAGCGATGATATCACGTTGTGAATTATTTCATGAAAAAATCAGTGTGATATTTGACTTACCAAAGTTCCGAAGACATTCTTAAATTCTCGTTACCAGATGAAGTATTTCACATTGAGGCCGTGTTGCATAGATGTGATGAAGATGATCACCTTAAGCAGAGTTAATTGGACCATCTCACTCAGTCACGAATCTTAAATCCTGCTTAACAAGTGTTTGGTTAAAATATGACTCCATGAATAGTCCAAAATCGATTATCTTATTGCGCGTTATTCTTCCCAACAGACAACGGAAAAACAGTGAAAAGTATCTAGTTAGCCGATCGTAACGCAGTCCCACGTTAGTGGTAAGAGACTTCCAGATCTCATTGTCAGTCCCCGGCAGTCCCTATATTGGTCAGAATCTCCAAATTTTCTGCGTATACCGGAATAAATTGATACTAAGACGCTATACCTATGTGGCTGCATTTCTAGTCTTGTTTTTTTGAGGCCTGTGAATCTTTCGAAAGGGTACGGATCACTGCAAAACGCAGTTGCTTCCCCAATCCCGGTACACAGGAAAAGCCAAAAAAAACTACGTTTTCCACTATAGATGTCAGTTTTGCTTCATATACTGTGAATACGTGCAATGAGTGATTCGGAACAACGTTAGCAATAAAACGTGGAGGGGAGTCGAGATCATTGGTCCGATCTCTTTTAACCTAGCACGAAAACCTTGCAAAACTTCGAGGAACCAATTAAATACGAATTGTGCTGTCGATAATCCTGACTGGTCTGCATCGTCGTACATCCTTCAAGGCAACTGGTACTAGTAAGAAGCGTGCCAAAGAGTGGCAAGTAAGCTTAACCATGTCGTCCTTGTCGTATGCCGTCTTGACAAATTTCATGGACCCACCTACTGTCAAAGAACTAAGTAGCCTGTTTGGAAATGCGGTTTCTTTATGGTGAACACCATTGCTCAATCGGTCTCATATTCGCAAATTTATGGTGAAATTAGCACCAAAACTGAAGACCTTCATTCCTGAGTTAACTGTGATTGCGCCCAGGGGTGCATAAATCTGCACCAAGCAATTCTGTGAGTGATAGCAATGACAGTTCACACTATTCTTAAATTACTCGCTATCAGTGGCACAACAGATGTTGCTCCTCAAGCTCGCATCAACAAGTTTTTCAAACTGAAGATTTGGTAAGCTTCTTATAACATAGATTTGCTTCGTTTCAAATCTGGAAGTATGAGCGAACACAGCATGGACCTGGTCTGACTCGCCTTCCTGTAGCGGTTCTCGGTGGATAAGAAAGCGCTCTAGTGTCTCAGTATATTAGTGGCCTGATTTAGTGATTCCTACAAATCAATTATTTTTTATTTTATGGATTTTCATATTACCCAGCCCTCGAGCACATATGTAATCTCCGTTACGCCCGCACCTCTAGATCCACCTTCTCGAAACTCTCTCTGACTTCGGCACTTCAACAGTTGAAAGCACGGAAATTCCTACTTCATATATATTCAATTGGTTTGTCACGTCTTCATCCCTTAAATTGGTCATCTCTAAGCTGTGACATTGTCCTTAGTTTTATGGTTTCTGACCTTTCTTCGTCCCGAAGTGTACGGACGAACAGGTTGCAACATGAATGGCAGAGGTTCCGTCCACACGGTATGTGCTGTCGTAACACCGACGGGTAATCATGGCAGGTATCAATTAGCTGAAAGTCGGATATAATCGAGCCACTCAGGTGAATCGCCCAAGCTGTGAAGGGTTAAGTAGTATGAATGCGACACTGATAGCAGATCACATGTAGAGAAGTACAACGACTAAGCCCAAGAATGCTTGGAAAGTCCCAGAAATCCATAATTTTAAAACTCCAGTAATCCCCATCATTTGCGAGCTGTTGATCATCATTTATCAACTCAGAATTTCCATTTGTCGCTTAACGCTTTCAGGTTAATCATTCGCAAACTGTTTTAGCTATCCGGGCCTGGATTAGGACTGCGCATATCGTGAACAGGTTTATCACATGGGAATAATATGAACTATTAACGTAATTCCGGGAGACTTGTGTGAATTTCGTCAACAACTGTTTCTGATTTCACCCACCTCATGGTTACCAAAAGTGGTTTGCGAATACCAAACGATAGTCAGAGGATACCGAACAATTATAAGACCTGTAAAACGACGGAAATATGTCGTGACGTGGCCAAAAACTCCTATGGAAATTGGGCAACACTTCTTCTAACGTAATTTGCCGAGAGACATTGTCAGATTATAAATTTTGCGTTCTGTTTTCAAAGTTCGCCCATGGTCTACAACCGGTTTATAGTCTAAAAATGCAAACTTCTTGCGAAGACTTGGCGCCTTGGTGTCCACAGAAACCCCTGAACCATAACTCTAAAAAGAATATTTAACAGAATCCATGTGCATGTCATCTGAATATTTAGAACGGGAAATTTCAGTGTAACCATAGTTGATAACCTGGATCGGATTGCAGCTGAAAAACACCGGCCTGAATTCAGAGTCTACAGGGGCAACTTTGCAAACTTGCAGCAAACCGTAAAATAAATGCTAGCAAGGTAAAGAAATCGATTCTTGAAAACTATGGATTCCGAGTGAAAAATTTGTACTTGCGCCATGCATTTGCATTTGGGAGCATCTTCAAACGAGATAAAATTTAGTTGTAGTCCGGCTGAGGATTCCGGTAAGTGACAGAATCTCAAATGACAGCACTTCCACTACTCTGTATTTTTACAGAGTAAGAAAAAACATCTATCTAATATTTACCTTTGAATTATGGCTATAATACGAATGTCGACGACATTAGGACATTAAAAGGATTAGTTCCATTTTGGTTATAAGCGAAAATAAATTAAACCCTTTTCGAATATAAAAGATGTCTTGATATCTCGGTTTTCTGAGGTGTATTCTGAAGCGTTGTATGGAACAACATAAAGTCATTAAAACTTCCAGACACGTGGATAAGATTCTGACTGGTTCCGGCATATCAGTACTCAGTAAAGACCCGCCTCGTCCGACTCCACTGCTGAAATAACAGAACACAGGAACGCGTTCAGGATAGTCAAGTGCATCGTACTGAGAAACAGTCTGGTTTCACTAAAAAACAAAAGGCGATTTATTGTTTTTTTATCGCAAGAGATGATAGATCATTTCAAAAATGAACACTATAGAGTGCTAACATTTAGTTTGGCTTTACACACATTGCACTGTACCTTATTTAATCCTATTCTATTGTACTATACTGCCTTGTGTTTCACCGTGTTCTGTTGAATCACATTTCATTGTGTGGTATTGTATTATATTATATTGTATCGTTTTGTTTTGTACAATACCATAATGTGTTATTTCGCATTGCACTCTACTGCACTGTACTTTTTTCTGTCGTACTGTGTTGTACTGTATTTCATGGTGAACTTCAGTGAGTAAAAATCTTTCATTTTAGTTGGTAGCATGGTCAAAATCTAACACTGTTGACCTGGAAGCAGATCTGAAATTGCAAAAGAGAAGAAACTTGTTGGGTTTTGATGATTAGAATGGAATTTCCTCTTGTTTTTTTACCTCTCTGATCAGAATTTGCGCCAGATGAGGGATAGCGGGACTGCGATATGTACTAATACAAGAGAGAGTCGGTCTAAACGCTGAACGCGTTTGAACGAGTGAGTGAAACTAGACAACAGAAGGATGGGTTATCATATGAGGGGTGATTAGGGTCTGCAAGAGCTTTAGTGGAAACCTTATAAAAACTTGGCTCCCAGATATACACCTCGTTGGTAGGCGAGTCAAATGAAAGGGAAGAGAAAAGCCTAGTAACAGACAGGTGTCGGTAAATTACGATGAAATCCCTTTTAAATAAGCTTGGAAGGATTTGGGGAGAACAATGGAGTAAGCTAGGAAGAATATGTTAACGGAAAAAATGACAGACTACTTGGCACTACACGAACTTAGTCCACGAATTTGAAATGACATCTAACGTTAACTGTTAACGCCCTCCAGGATAGGAAAGGAACACCTTTCGCCGGTGCTTATCTTAAGCTCTTAGTACTTCTAGGACTAGGCTGTGGGACTTGGGATGGCGTTGACGACTGTTTGCTCAACTTAGAGGAACGAGGAGGGAAAGTGCATTCAAAACATTTTGCCATATTAGGTGGAGGCGGCAGTACCAGAACAGCTTGTAAGTGGTGTCGAAGGTAAGTAGTCCGATTGACTGGAAACTGCCTAGTAAATTAGAACATATCTAGTAGACTTATGAAATGTGCAGTGAAAAAATCACCATGATTAGTCGTGAAAAGATATGAAAGTAGATCAGTACCCTGGAAACCCTAGATATGGTAATTAAAGGTCTGGATAAGCGGTAACAAAATTAACTCATTGAATTTTTTGGAAAATTAATCTCTCAACCACAATGGTATCGAAATGTGACAGACGAAACAGTCAGTCTTATTGAGAAAGATAGGAAAGGAAACAGAATCAGATATAGAGGACTGATTTCGCCTAGTTGTTTGTGCTGAGTGAGGTTAGTGCGTCCAGAGTATGCCTACTGGATTTGCATGAGAAGTGAAGAAATAAACAAAGGGAAACAAAAATGACTGACAGAAACCTGTTCAGTTAATTTGGTAGCGATAGGATGGAAGGACCAAAATAAAGAGTCTAAGGTAGTGTCAGAGAATGGGCTCAACAGCTGAGAGGTTTCCAAGAGCCTGGAAAAACACCAGATAAGATGGTTTTATTGACGATAGTCACAATTTCTGGAGGCCAACTTGTCTCCAAGATAAAGACCGTGAAGAACAAGCCATCTAAACCAACCGTGGATCAATTTTTGAGTCCTCATAAGTTTGGAAGTTCCTTCTGAAGAAAGAGATTTGGGTTCTAAGGGGAAAGACGACGCCCAGGACTGTAAAGTGTTCGATAAATATATTCACTATCGGTAGTATAGTAAACTGGTTTCCCTAAGATGGATTTAATTGTTCTCAGTAGTGGGCTTCGTAAACAAACGAACGAACAGAATTTCCTTAGAAGCATTAGACTGGTTTCGCGGTTACTGCCACTCGCCGGGTATGCGTACCCAATATTCTCTCGTTCGACCATCCCTACACTAGTGCAATCCTTTGTTAGTTTCTCACTCGAATGTCATTTGAGTCCTTATGAAAGGGGAATGGATGATAAGCCCACTTGAGAATTATATGATGATTCGTCGGAGAATCTTCTTCGACCAGGGAAAGCTAACCTTCCGGGGAAATTTTGTTCATCAATCCGTGTGCGAAACATATAACTGAAAACAAAAACCAATGCTTTCGGCCCTTGTGCCTCATTTCTGACAGTTAGCCTTACCTGAAGGAAGAAAATCTTCCAACGAATCACCATGTGATTCTTAAATGGATTTATCATCCATTCACCCTCCGAACGATTCAAATGAAGTTATAATGTGGGTTTAATTGCTTTACCCCCCGCTTATTCAACAATGAATAACATTTTACGGAAACTTGATCGTGAAGTCTGTGGGTACATTCTTCTAGTTGCCTTACTGATTTGAGTAGAAAAGGGTCTAACGTACCACTGATAAGAAATGCGGTTTCAATAAATCTTCCAAACAAGCAGTATTCAAAAGAAAATCGTAAGGGATATTTTAGACACGAACTTGTGTACGAGAGATCGGTCTATTCTCCTAACCTGATTTTGTTTTGTTCCCACGAATGGCTGGTATGCATAAAGTAACTAGACTTGACCGGCAATAGCCAAGCGGATAAGGTCGTGGCGTTTGGACGTGGAGGTTGCGTGTTCGAATCCTCCCAGTGCCGGTCGACTTCCCCAGTTGACATCCCTCTGTTGGCCGTGGCTCCCTTCCTGAAAAATAAGGTGCACTGTTATTTCACTAATAAAAGAAGTAAAAGAAAAAAGATGAAAAAATTTTTTGTGGCTCTAACAGAACTCAGAATTTGGTCGTTCGATGAAACAGAAACACGCAATTACAGGTGAAATATTTCACTATGGTTGATTTTCAGTCTGATTGGGACAAAGCAAAGGCCAACTAGATCAAATTCAAGAGTGGTAATTTAAGGATGCGGTTGTGGTCACCAACGGAAAGGTATACACGGTGAAGCTGTGATATAACCAGAACAGTCATTAGAGAATCACAGTACAGATTAATTCCACGCAGAAAACAAAACGGAGCCACACACACACATGCACATGCACATCACCGTATTACGACTGGACTAAAGTTTAAGGTGATACTTAGCCATCAGGCGGTCAGCACTACAGGGAGAAATAAGGACAACGTTAAATTTTCCGGACCACTCTGTTGATGTAGGCCATAAAGTTAGCACCACCACCATCGTATGTCTGCTTCAGGAAAAAACTCTATCCTCAAGAAGCGCTGAAATTTTTCGTGCCGAAAAGACTCATTCTCCTTATTTTCATTGGCCAGGAATCTTGAATGTGGACCATACTTCATGTTAGCGTGAATTCAGTGGTTCACAACACCGGTTAAACACGGTGTTTTCCCAAAGAGACACCTAGTGTAAGTGCTGGCCAGTTAACTTGCTTGGCGTTGTGACCACAGTCTGTCTGACAGACAGGACGCTCGCTTCTCGGGTCTAGGCGAACGCCCACACAGAGGAAATGAGGGTGATAAAACAGAACAAAACCAAATGGATACTTCTTTCGGTTGATCAGGCGATCAGTCTAATGGTTGAGGGTTCGAATTCTCCCATGAACAGTAATCTTCCTCACGAGGCAGCCCTCTGTTGGCCGCGACCCCTTCCTTAGAATGATGGACATTGTGGTTTCATTAATATAGGAATTAAAGAGATAATATATAAAACTAACCCGAGATGACGTGAATGTATCCAAAAGGCATTGCTGAGGTCAACGAATTGTAGTGTAGACAGTCGAGAGTTACAGCAAAGGGTAACCCAATAGTGCTTTGTGCTCTGTAGAAAAGTTTTAGAAAAGGCGTATTCAGCCGCCATTGTGGTATGCTGGGCGATGTCTTACGGTTTTTATTGTTGCATTCGGCAAGCTTACTTGAGTAACCATTTCCCAAAGGCTCACTGACAATGAACAGGCGCACATCGGTTAACATCTCTTGGCTTTCTCGGAAAAGGAATGAATAAGTGGCATGTGAATTGTCAAGCCGGGCCCTGACCGAAGAGCGGATAAACTCGGATTATGGCTAGACATACGTCATTTCTACTTCCGTCATTTATTAAACGACTATGTAAACAGAAATAGCTGATAATGAAACCATTTGCATACATGTTGGCTGCCCTTTGGATATCATCAAAGCGGACGGTGCCTTGGGTAGATAGATAAGTGAATCGAATCTACTCTTAGAAGCAAAAGTAGTGTCAGTTCTGATCTTTCTGTGGAATGAGGCCGTGTCTCGTGTTCAACCATTTGTATTCCTTTCTAATTTCACCTTAAAGATTGAGCGCCTGCTGTGGACTACCAAGTAACGATGCTTCTAGTCACACTCTCAATTTTTATGACGCTGGTAAATTAGGCTGTTCTCCGATTCCCCCCCCCCCTTACTCCACATTGCAACTCTGCACTAAAAACTACATACGGATGTATTCTGCTGACATGGAAAAATTGAAGACCTTAGCTTACTTACCAACATTACATTCAACAAAATCACATCAATCTATCGCATTTCAAATGGCAATTTCTATCATACCAGTTAACACTTTCCTCATCTGGTTCCTTCCTTGCTTCACGAACGTGTACACTCGAAACAACAGAAATGAATCCCCGTTGATAATTCTATAGACATATTCCTTGTAGGGCTCATTAGTTTAGTGCTTTAATAGATCCAGTCCAGGCCACGGTTATCCCCTACACGGTTTGTTTGCCTTGTAAGTATGCAGCCTATACTCCAGCCTTTTGCTGTTCTATCTTCTCTTTCTTGTTGTTTACTTTAACTGACCTCGCCAACCATTTTCACTGGCATTTTTTACTCCACCACCTCCTGTTCGCAAGATTTAATCTTGGCATGAAATTCATCCATGAGTTTTCCTGTGGATATTCCTTTAGAATTTTTGTTTCCCCCATTGGACCCGGCTTATTTGCGTTGTAAACACAGCCCCCCTCCTTCAATTTCCGTTCCTGCCGCTTCGTCCGGGTGGATCCTGTCTCATCAAGCGACAGTAACCGAACGAATGTCCAAGGCACTCCAAAAGGGATTTCCCAATGTAGATGAAAAGCCTGATTATGGTGAAGACATTTCCCGAGGCTGCACAAAGACAAGCGGTTCCACATATTCACGTGATGCTTGCCTTCGCGCTTGCTACTTGCGATACATCGGTTAGTGTTTAGTCCAAAGACCAAGCCCTATCTACTCCACCACTTGTAATTGACTGCCAAGCCCACTTAATTTGTCACTGTATTACTCTTATCACTGTGCCCGCCTGGTCATGACGCATCTTGTTCCCACTGGATTTCGTGCACTTTCAGTTAGAACACCTGGGCACAGTGACCAACACCCGGTCCGCTCGTCTGACCCCGTCTTCAATCTCCCGCACCAAATGTACTTTTATTTTCCTCCCCTTCGAAACTGAGGCAAAGAAACTGGAACGGCCGAAGGACAACAGGTTAACAGCTGCATCCAAGTCGATTAATCGATTCGTGTTTGTTGTTAAGCCAATTGACTGCAGTTCGTAGAATACGTCCAACGAAGCATGAAAACAGTTTCTATTTCAATGATATTTCTTTTCGCTACTTCACCTCAGACATTCACGCATATAGATTTGAGTAAGAAAGAGTGCATATATAGCTGTAGTTCACACTGAACGAGTAGATCGACAATAAAGTTCTGTAATTCGGCAACATGTAAAAAGTTGATAATCATGGCAACGTTAGTGTGAAATACGTTGTATGAATTTTGGACGTAGACAGAAAGGAAACGCAAGTGTTGAAAAGTTGAAGGTGTGAAAAGACGAAAGAGTGAAGGAACCAAGCGATTAGGAACTGTATAGAGAAAAGGGTAATAATGAGTGACAGCCAGGGCAACAACAATGGTTGCACGGCGTTGCGCTGCTTGCAGTGCTCCGACTTCATCAACTGAATCACTATGGCTTCAGATGGCATCAGAGTAGTCCTTTAGTGTGGAATGTGGAAGTTTCCAGGACGGATTTGAAAGCTGTTGATGGTTTTATCTGGTGGCCACTGCTCAAAAGATGTTATAGAATTGTGATGCTGATATTCTGGACAATATCTTTGCGAAGACCAACGGGGATAAATTCTGATATCCCTTTAGGCAAGCGCCTCGTCGTATATCTAGCGTACTGTGCCGATGCACATCAAGAATGAGACTGACAAGGCGGCCCATCTTTGCATTGTTGGTCGATAAACTGCGTGGTCTTAAATGCGACCCGGATATAGGTAACAAGAAAACATCTCCCAAGATTCTTCGATAAATTTTGCTCCATTATTTCCAGAGCTTTATCACCCTTAAACGGGGCAGTCGGAAAACCTCCTTCTTTCGGTCAAATGCAGTCTTGACTTGTTTGTTTCCTCATTCGTATGCGAGCAAATAAAGATTTATATGTAACATTGTAGTATGCAGTGGAACACTGACCTTCCAAAGGGTTGCGAGACTGGTCTAAAATGTACAAAAAAGAAAACGCACATGATGGGAAGCCCAGTTAGCGTGTCAGCGGACTTCAACATCTGCACAGTTTAACCGTTATGACAGTCAACATGATACACAGCTCAATGTGTAGGCGCGTAAAATTTTACCGGATTTTATTATGAATTTCAGTTGTTGTAGCCTTGCTACATCTTCTGTTGTACAGTCTCGGGTCGGAGCAATCCCGATACTGAGCGTTATTTCAATTTCTTATGTTACCAGGGCATTGGATCCTTACGTTGCTGATTCGTGAATTCTCCCAAAAGCATGTTTTTCAGCGTGGATAAGCGGTAATATGCGCATGACTAGATATTAAACATAAACAGGGACCAGCCAAGCACCGTGTGCGCAATTTCCCTGCTAAGGTGTCTAAATATAGTCGGTGAGCATTGCCAAAGTAGGTCCCCATCAAGGTAGACAAATTTAGCAAGGTTATTGTGAAACTTATTTTTCTAAGGGCGAAACGCCGATTGATTGGGAATTTGGCTAATGTAGCAAGAAAAATATTCCATGCACGGTGTTAGAATATGCCTCTCTTCAAAATGCTGGATTTCTCCAACATCTGCTCTGAATTTGTTTTGCAGTTCGTGTCATGTGATTCGCGTGAGCTGTCCTCCATATCACGTGTAGGCAGATCAGTCTATCAGGAGGTACAAGGCGTGCAAAACATAAAACGCAAGTGAAACTTAACTTCAGCCTTCCACGTGTTTTCTTCGTTTCCACCGCTAGGGGCTATGCGCGCTTTCATAAGGCTTGGTCAAGAAAATTTGGCACGTTAGAAATTATATGCTTGAGGGGTCTAAAAGAACTTTCCAAGTGAATGGAATGCAAAAGATAGGGTTTCTCCACGCACTCCTTTGCCACACTACTGAAAATGAACTGAAGAGATTTAGTAAGAAGGATACAATCTTATGAGCACGATGGAAATTACGTACTTTCCCCGATGACTGTATGACCAAAAAAGCTTTTCAAAAGGAAGACAATCTAGTTGCAGTTATCACTAAATCATAAACCGATTTCCTTCGCAAAAGCCCCGTAGAATTAGGCAACTTTGAGGGAATGGGATCCAGGTGATTCGATTTCGTGAGATCAGGTTAGGGTCATAAAGCTCAAAGGGAGCAGGTGAATTGCATGCGGATCAGGAGTGAACATATGCTTCCCTGATTGCAAGGTCAAAATCGGTCCTCTGCCCTAGGTTCGAGGGAAAGGTTGAGAGCGTTCTAATTGTTTTGACACATTTAGGGACCGGGGGAGGGCGAAGCTCAAAATGAAAGAAACAATGAACCCAAGAGTGGAGAGGCGCCTCTACCTGAACCAAAGCCTAAGTATAACTTATGAATGAGAATTGTATTGATGGGTCGGAGGAGTTTTGCTTGTTCTTACTTGAGAAAGAGGAACGGGATTGAATAAAAACTGAGAAGACTGATTTATATCGATCGAGTTGACGACAAGTTTTCCCATTTCAAAACACTAGTGGCTTTTAGTGTAGACTTTTATTGAAGCGGTCGTTTATAAAGAGGAATAATTACAAAAACTGAAAAGAAAATCGATAACAATTTGACCCTACATGCATTGCATTCCACTTTGAGACAGTGATGTATTTTCCGATAATGCAGAAGTACTGAGAGAGTAAAAAAAGGACTGGGAGCTAAGTCCTTTGCCAGAGCCGATCGGGTCACCTCTCAGAAAAATTGAAAACATGGGTGGCCCGCGGTAAATACTGAATATTCGTAGTTTAGAAAAATATTCTGACGACATTTTAGGACAAAATACTGCACATTATTTCAAAAATTTCTTTTTCATTTTGTCTGTGCGATACACTATGGTCAGCTTTCGCAATAAAGCATGCTCCTCCCGTTTCCAGGGCTGACCCAAACCTCTACCTCAACACCAGTTCACTGGTCCACATAGCCGGTTGAATCGTAAGGACTTTAAATGTTGTCACTGCATCATCATCCATACACAGCTACCACCGAATGGACGTGAACTGTTTAGCCGAAACACAAATATCGAATTCAGCAGCTGACATATCCAATTCCCATAGGCAGTTGTTTTCTAGTGGATGCATTTTGATGGGGCAATAGACGTTTCCGGGAGCCATTGGGTTGCAGTTGCAATGAATAGTTGAGATCACAAGACGCAAATTTCTTGGGAACAATTTTCGACAAGGTTCAAGAACGTTCCATTTGGCCTAACTATCCAAACCTACGCGCTCAGCCATGCACGAATAATGATTTCTACGACTAACTGTATTAGTCGATTGCAAATCGTACTGGGGGATCGCAGTAAGTGTTAATGCAGGAAAGAATAAACCTGAACAGTTCTCGTGTCGATCCACTTTACTGACAAGCGGATAAATGATGGTACAAAAAACGGTTAGCATGGGTATGAATTAGGATTATGAACATGTCATTGCCTCTGGTGTGACATTCACAGGTTAGTTTGATGAACTACTCTAGACGGATATGGGTTCAAATGGTTCTAAATCAAAGTGCACGGACTAGCGTCCCCATCCTCAGCTGAGAGCTAACGCTTCCAACTAAGCACCCCGTACTCGATCAATACCAGGCGCCATTCGGGAGTCAGACCAACTCAAGCACAGAGACTACTCCCAAAGTCAAAATATGCCGGTCTACCAAAGAAGCATCATGATTGAATGGGTGCAGTTCATTTAACTCAATTTATGTCATGCACACGGTTCCCCACAAAATTTCCCTTGCCCCTGAAGACCTCGATTCTCGTGCCACTTGCGATTGGACCCAATTCGTACGCTGCGTACTAGGATCGCCGTGAAAAGAAACGTGAATATGCATACATTGTAAGTAAATCAAAGTTTTGTATGCCAACAGTTCGTATTTCCACAACCGTTAAGAATAACAGCCTTGGCCCATTTTTTGGGACCTCGATGAACGTTGTTGATATTTTGTCTCTAGCTATTGTCAGCGCATTCTTGAATTTTGAACAGCCGATAAGTACCCCATCAATATAAACTTTTGTCTACTAGCAGTCCTTTTCAATTCAATGCAGTTCGGGGACATATATAATTATAGAAATGACTAAATACATCTAAATCACTTGTTACCCTCATTGCTTCTTACTCGATGGATAGGTGAGTTGTGATTTCGTAGCAGAAAGTCTCATTGGTTGGTGAATGTTGTTGCTGAGCTTCTTATCGACATCTTTAAGCCACTTTTAGCCACTTGACTCAAAGTCACGAGCTGATTGCTATAGGCAACGCCCCACACCATTCTAGCCCGGTGGCCTAGTAAAAATTATTGATCTGTAGACAAGCGTTAAATCGGGTGATACTATCACAATCGATTGAATAACTGCAAAGTCACATGAGGCTGGATGGAAATTTGAACCCCTAGCATCGATGTTGTATCGAGAGGTAAACAACCCTACCTACCGACCAAGGTTAGAAGAGAATAAAATCCTTTGAAGGTTATGCTTAAACTTCTACGTGTACCCTGTGCATTCGGATTCTTGCTGTGGGGGACTAAGTCGTTTGCTTGTAAGACAGACGATCTCCCTCAAATTCAGTGTCAAAAACGCGAGAATTTTGTCAGGAAATACCGTTGCAGGACGTGTTTTTCTAACAACTGCACCGTTGATATAGAGGTTCAAATACTGATGATTCTTAGGTTGATGTTACCATTAAATGTAGCAAACATTGCAGAATGCTACGGTCTTCCAACCAACCTGGTGATCGGGCTGCACTGAACGGAGACGAAATTTGACATATGAACCACATTGTGACATCCCCAAGTCCTTTTAAGGAAACCTGTAAAGGTAGTAAGGGAGAAATAGGGCAAAACACGTGGAACACCTCGGTTCTCTAAAAAACAAGAATTCTTACTTAATGTCGGAATTTCCCAGTGTTTTCTGATTTGAAACGACAATCACCAGAGTGGCACTGTGGCCCAGAATGTGGTGCTCCTATTGTAAGTCGAAATCTTTAATAAACTTCGACTGAATTATAAACCTGACTGACTCCTGTGACGATAGAAGTCGGTCAGAAGAATCATCAAAGAAAAGTTATCAGAAATGAATGAAAATAGATTTCACATTTGAATACGTTATCATTAGAACGGCCAATTGACCGGTTTGACCGTCTAGTATATTTCCAGGTTCGTAACTTTTCCGCCACAATTCCGGGTCATCACTTTTTCCTGGTTTTTCGCTATTTCATTTGCTTAGTATTTTCTCAAAGTTTAATTGGATCCGGTTAGGCAGTAGTCTGCTCAGGGGCAACAAATTCGTTTACCCCAAACTGCGGCCAAGCAATCATTTTCCTAACCTGACCACTTACTTTGATCTGGCTGAAGTTTATCAGAATCGTCGATAGATTTGGCAACTGCAGGATTTGTCAATGAGACCACAGTGAGTTATCGTGCTCCACACTTGACGCTGCAAAGTGGTTCATGTCACGAAAAGTGCATCCCCAGAACTACACCACAGGGAGCCCTCTCGGTCCTGCTCTTAACCCCTGGATGGCAACCGAAGATTTAATAGTTTGCCTTCTTCTTTAACCCAGCGATTAGGATTATCTGACACTGTTTTGTCGTAACCAGGACGCTCGAACCTCTCACTCAGATTTCTGAGCCTTCTCCTTTCTTTACATGAGTCGGCGTGTCCTACTGGACTAGTAAAGAGCAGTACCATGCAATTCATGCATTACATCCATGTGACAGTGATTTGCGTACAAACTCAATGATGAGCAAAACTGAGCTACATAGTGATAATGAAAAGCAAAAATTTGTGAATCAAGTTGACCGATCGACTGGGAATGGTATGTACTAGCCCGTAAGCAGCAAACGGCTCTCTCAATATCTAACACCATTTGTTCTGTCTGGGAGGGTAAAATAACGGCCCCAAATCTATCAGACTTCCTAACGAAATGTGAATTGTTTATCTACTGCAGTAAGCAATAAGCTTTTCGGAGGTAATTGTTACCCCTTCCGGTTCTAAGCACTCAAAAAACGGACTCGTTCTTGTAAGAACCAATAAATTTTGTAAGCTAACCACGAAGAGGAAATTTGAAGAGCTAGTCTCTTATTTGAGAACTTGACTTGGAATGGAGGACTTGTGGAACCAATAAGCACTCGCAAAAAGAATTCCACCTTAGTCTTACACGCGAACGGGCATACTGGCATTTGAGATGGAGTGAAAAAATCCCGTGGTGATTCTTAGCCGTTGGCACGCTCAATAACAGTTTGTATCGGGTCAAGGAAAACCTCTTAGATGTTTAGGCCGACGGGGTAAAAAAAAATACAAAAAAGGATAGATGGAGCGAAGTGGAGAAAAGGCTACTAGTCTTCTAGAATTGTTTCATCGTTACGTCACTGGGTACAGTGACAGGTTTATTTGATGAGTTTACCAAATTCAAGGCCATGTCGAGCTTGTTGTCCTCTCGAATTCAATCAATTTGAAGTTGAACTTGAGTTTGCGATCAACTTGGTCCTTCATCAGTTCACTCATCCATGCACATACACATAAACTCATTCACTCATTCAATAAATCAATCCACCAGCGAATCTGTGAGTCACCCATAAATCTCATTTGATCTTATCTGTAAATATCAATTTTCAATCACAGCATTTGATCCGACCCTCACTTAAGCGATGCAAATAATACTGTGACTGATTTTGTGCTCAACAAGCAGTGCTGCTGAGACCGCGCAGCACATGGTCTGTGTGATGAAATTCAGTGTGCGTTAATTTTCTTCCGAAAAAGGCAAAATGTTTCACACATTTTCTTCTGCGAATCTCTCAACTTAGCTGACCAAGTGCCTTGCACAAAATATCAAATCCTTTGGGAGATCAGTGCTGTTGCCCAGAGGTTGTTTTCATCCAAATATCCATGGTTGAGCTATTGTTTGGTTGTTTTCTAAGCAGGATTGCAAATTTATGGGCGCGAAATGAAATGGTGCAAGTCGAATAAAATCTACCTAATTCATCTGTGCTTTCGTGGCCCTAGTCACCTTAGTATCAAATTTCAGTAATAAGATGTGAATGACGGTGTACAGCGTTTTTATTCAGTTTTTTCATGAACATTGGTAACTGGTATGTGGATTCCTCTTCTCACTAGTGGGTCCACTCGACAGTGCCACTTTATAACTCGACAGAATCCACGGACATTTTCCGTTCATCTCTAGCCTTGCATGTCACTTTTGTTCCTTCCTTTTATTCCTTTTTATTCCAGCCTGGATCGACAAGTGCCTAATTGAGACTGCTGAAGACAATAGGTGACATGGTTATGTGCTGCAGTCACCGTTTTTCTTACATTTTTCTTACCTATTACCTTACGGTTGTCCTTTCATTCGTTTTCGTTCATCTTGATGTTATCAATAAGTAGAGACTAAAACTTAGAACTATAATGCTACGTCAGCGGTTGTAAAGACGGAGCTAAACAGATTTTCTTGTCATACATTCCTACATATTTTGGGGCAAAGAATCGAGCAACACACTTAAGAGATTTCGTCATTCAAACCGCTGTACAGACAGTAATCTTGTGCTTGGATGGTTGAAAAATTCATATTGTGCCCCAGCTTTACGTTCTGCAGATTTTCCTGTCTAAATAAAACGCATATTTCAGCGAAGAAGGGTGAAAACAGGTAGGTATCTACCTGTTTGGTGTGATTCCAAAATAAGACAAATAATAAGGAACTAATTCAGTTGTGCAGATTTAGCGGAAGTTCTTCATTGTTGACCAGAAGACCGACGAAACAAGGCTTTACGGAATTACGACAGATGTTGTCGCTCGGAGGAGTAAGTCAAAGTCGGAACCGAGTAGACGAGTGTGAACTACAGGCGAATTGATTGCGTTTTAGGAGATGGATTCTGTCCATCGGAACACCCATAGTCATTTATGATTCTGCTATTCTTTGCAGAGTATACACTTACATTAAAAGAACCAGTGGAATTAAGGCGAGTAGAAATTTGTCTTAAGTGTGCCAAGTAGGAAGGGAAGAATGATAGAAATGATCAGTTGATAGACAAAGGAGGTAGCAACAATTAACTTTCCACCGAGCAATGTTAGTCTCCAGACTTGAAAGTAATGCCGGAAATCATAAAGATAACTACGAATTGGCATTTTTTTCATTACCTATGCAACTGACTTGGTTACTTCCAGAAACTGCAAGCAAAAATAAAGGGAGTGAAATACTGTGACGTATAAGTTAAAACGAGACAGAAATGGTCATGAAATAACGCAAGTTTCCCGAAATGATTGTCAATTTGGGCTGATATGTGAGTGCAAGATAGACCATCTGGGCATGCCATTGTCGAGAAACTGAGTTCCGGTATTTTTTTTTTACCTCACTCATATTTTTACTTCTCTAATTAAGTATATTATAAATAAGCAACGTTAGTGGAATGAGACTATGTTCACTGAATACTATCGAGTGGGGAAGTGACTGCTGGTGAGAGGATTAGAAATCGAGAGCACCATATTCAAATGTGACTATTTGGACCCTTTGACTGCCGCTGATGGAGCGATAATAGAGTGCTTTGCAAATGACATTCAGATTGCCATGCAATGAAGGCTTTACCATGTACTGGTAATAATACTCGATGAACAGCCAGCGCGGACGGACTAGCGGCGATGACATCGCCTACAGTTTGTGTCCCGGATCCAGTGTGATGGATACCAACTGCCACTGATTTGTAACAAGAACCGTGTAAAACGAATCAACAGAAGGGTAGTTTGAGGTCATGCACGCATTGCATTAAAATGAGTTGTGGCTGAAACGCAGGTGGTACAAGGAGGAGAAATCAACCAGCAATATTCTGGCAGGATTTGCTGTCACATACCTTCAGATGTTAGGAACAAATGACTAAATTCGCCCACTCCTTTCCAAAAACAAATTTTCCAAACTAGACAGAAATGTCACTCATAGTAGAATGGTTTAGTTCCTTTTTGATTGTCGTCTTGAGAGCTAAAATGATGTCTACGATATCCGTGCTCTCAAAGCTGTTAGACTGTTCAGCCCCAAATACATTGATCGACCTTTGGAAAATTGTTTCACAAATAAATTGCACAGCTTTCTGTGCACAATACGTGTGTGCCTCCCAAGTTGCAGAACCGACGATCGACCCAGTCACATACTTGGCTGGAGTTCACGTATGGCTTCTTTCGATAAGTCTTCCTTTGGCAAAGTCCAGTACTGGCGAACCGATGGTGTTGTGCGATTATTAATGTACCACGGCACACGTTCGACTAGGTGGTTAAATATGGAGCAGAAAATATCGGTCGTCACGCGTAACGAAATAGGTCTCCTGGTTAAGAATGGGAGCTGCCGGAGGCGATTTGTGCAACTGGTTGGTAGGCGCGCGCACACACACACACACACACACACGTGAACACTTTATACCTGTTTACTCCAGATGGTCGTTATCGGACAAAACAAGTATGAAAAGATGAATGGGTTGTGAAAACGGTATGAGCGCCCCCCATGTTTAATCCAGCCGTCGGTTGTGAGAGGACAACAGAAGAATGATGAAAAAATTTGTACCCATCAGTCAGGAGAAATAGTAGGACCAAACTAATTTCCTTATTTTGCTTTGGATGAAAGATATCGTAAATACTTGGAGAAAGCCAAATAGTCTAGTACACAAGCGTTCTGTATGATTACTGAAGTAGTACAAATACTCAGGATGTGGGCGTCGCCCAGCCTGCGGTCGAAGGAACATGCATAATAATAACAGAAGGAAGAAAGGGCATAATTAATTACCTACATAACGCGAATGTCACTCTTGCCCACATGAATGGTTTCGTTCAAATTTTATAGTGTTTCTGTGATGCCTTGTGCACCAGGCTTTTAAATTAAACACTTCGACTAGGGTTTCTAAAAATCCTCTCTTACGGCGTTGGCAACCGCGAAGTATCTCTCACCCAAGTACCTCCAGCACCCGTTATTTAGGGATTCTTACTAACTGCTGTTTCCGATGTTCGCCTCGCCCAACATTCCACGAATGATTGCGGCTTGATTGACTTATCAGGCAGCAACATTAATAGCAGATCAGGAAATCAGTAGTATCCACTGCCTAAGTTTAACTGTTCACTTTAATTAGCTGCTTTCAGTGTTTGCATACTACACCAAATAAGGCAGTGAGTAACCCCAGATAAAACTCGTAAAACTTTGAAAATACATGTAGAATACATCTCCGAAACGCGCATGTAGTGCCGCACTTTCATTGTCATTATTTGCAGCCTAGTACAACCTCTTTTTGTAGCCTCGCCCTCCGCGCATCAGTTGGTCTGATTTCCGATACTCGTGGTCAAGCTGACTTAGGGATCGTCTTAAGCACAAAAGCCCAACATGCACTGCGGGGGTGGATTCTGGTCAGCAGCTGGTTGGATAGTTATGTATGTCAACGTCAGTCGACTGAAGTGTCGGTGTTTGTTCGTCGTGTCTGTTTATTCTCCCACCGAAAGTAGCTCTCCTGAAACTAACTACGATTTCTACGCGAACGTGCCCAGATTACTTCGAAGCAAGCTCCCAACAGAAGTTGTCTGTGATCCCAGCGCTCAACATGGCTGATGGATGGGACAGAAAGACACATCAGTGCCGCTCTGCTTTCACAACTGAACGAACCGACGATGGCGATGGCGTCATTCACAATTTGTGCCACCATAGGCTGTTTCTGGCAACATCGACTGACGAGACGCCCTAGGTCGCCTTTGTCACCCTGAGCTCAGATTGTCCATAATAATATTAGCCACTGGTGGCTCGGACCAAGTGAAGTTTTTCCATCCCCTTGGTCCATATCCATAAACTCAGATCACTCCTTGCTGCGCCAGGAAAAATCAGCCCATCCTGTACACCTGCTTCTAGAGGATAACCGACTGCTTATGCTCCAGTCGGAGCTCTAAATTCGGTCATCATCAAAACGAAACGCCTAGGATCCGAGCAAGCATCTGGAGCACATCAAAAAACCATGCACTGAGTGATACGTGTCATGCACGATCCGAAATCATGTGGAAATCAGAAACAGTGGACATCTTAGGCCTCAGTTGTCTATAAAATCTTGGCAGACACCTTCCTTCGGATATCACATACAAGGAAACATGAAACTCCTGAGACATCAGCTAACCAAGAGCCTTAAAAGTGACCAAGAGCAGTAGATAGCCGCAATCTTTACAATGTTATTAGGGATAATGATCCACGGAAGCCGAATGTAACCGGCGCGATCATGGAATCTGACAGCTCACTCACTCACTATCTGCACGGTCACCTGGGAAACTGGGGTGAGCAACTGGGCGAGCACTTTAGTTGGGACAATTCAACACAGTGGGTCTATCTTGTATTTTTTAGGTGAAACGAGGCAGGCAGTTACCATTCGTCCATCAGAAATGAATATTGTTGGTAAGATAGGCTTTCTTCTAAGGCTGTTAGATCGGGTGGAATATCCCCGTCCTTCCTTGTGGATGTTGTTGTGTTGACAAAACTTCTCGGGTCGATTTGGGAAAGAAAGTAAATATCTACGGATTGGTGTGATTCAGTGGTTGTACGAATATAGAAAAAGATGATAGGTCCTGGAATGGAAATCAAAGGAGAAGTAGATTGGTAAATACTGCATCCAAAATGCTTGTGCGCATTATCCTCCGTTGGTTATTTAATACTCCTGAAGAGTTCAGGCGTGAGAATTAAGCCAGCCTTCAACCTGGCGGGAGTTATATCACTCACATCTCTATACAACAAACGTTAGAACATGGGCAAACCTATAGCTGGACCAAGATTTCCGTCTTCCTTGATCTAAAAGCGACGCTGGGTTCCGTCGACCTTCCAATTCTGTGACGTTTCCCGTGGCTGGGACATGTGCAGATGAGATTCGTTTCGTGCTTACAATCGCCCTATGCAAACGGCAAAATGTGACATTGTGCTTATGGTGATCCTTTACTCGAATTTACCAAGAGAAACGTTCTTCATGAACGCCCATTCTTTCCGTTTCTATTTGACCCTGTAACTAAGATTGTTATGGAAGTCGATCTATCCTCAAAGAAGAACAGTGATATAGTGATACTCAGGCATTAATTTGCCTGATTTAAAATATGCAAACAGTGTTGTACTTCTGAGCGAAGATCCCGGTAAATTTCAGGTTTTCCTCCATCGTCTAAGGGATCACATAAACATGTTCGAGATGCTTTTTGCACCTTAAAAGTTCGGGACATTTTCAGAAGACTTGACAGGTTCAGATCTGAACTTCGTTTTTTCCGGAGAGGAATCAGACGAATTAGAGCATTTCTGTTATTTTGGCAGTTGCAGTTGCAGTTCAACTAGTGATCGTACATCGGATGAAATATCGTCACTTATACTGAAGGCTTCATTGGTGTTGACAAATACCAGACATTTATGGCGTCGGCAGTATACTTGATTATCGAACACATGTCGGTTAAAACGACAGCAGTGAGGTCATTTCTGCTAAATGGCTCAGGAATATGGGTTCTGAGGAGAAAAATTCCGAGAAGACTGTCGATCTTTGAATATGAATGTCTCCGTAGTACTAGTAGTGTTTGGTGGGAGAATCTCAGGATAGGAGTAGTGTTGTGTCGTGAAAGTTAATGCACCGAACGCGGTGGTTCGAACATATGCAACCACTTACTCCAGGTTGAATTCCCTGGTATGCACTGTTCTTCGATACAAGTAGTCGGAGGAAGTTGAGTCGTCATGGTCAGACCGTGACCTGAAGATAGAGTATGAAAATCTTAGCCAATGGACCGTCCAGATTAGTTTCAATCTGATCACTGGATGGGGTCCATGAGATGTCGCAACGTGATGGTTCGATGCCTTAGGCAATATGGTTCAACTCTGCATTCAGCAACTTTCTTCCATTTGGAATATCCTTGCCTTTTTTCAGTCCTTCTGTCTTTCAGTCCTTTGCTGCTGTTCCGTGTTCCCAGATGGCAGCTCAAATCCTAGCACGTTGATGAAGGGCTAGAGGTCGCACAAACTGAACTGGACCAAACTTGGTGTACGTTACGTGTTTTTGAACTCCTCCATCTTAGTACGGGATGGATGCGCATTTGTCCCTTTACGAAACCGTTATTCAGATTTGCCATTATGCACCCATGATCTTGATGCAGAGCAGATGAAATCGATGGATCCTTAATCCTCAAACCTATTAAATTCTGTAACGGGCGAAAATCGAGAGTCATAACTGAAAGTGAATGATTGGTTTGCCTCAAAGTACATAGTGGTTTAGAGATTCAGGGTACCAAAAGATGTCTTGATGACCGATTTCCTTGATCATCAGACCAGCAGACGTGATTGTATTTAGAACTGAACCCGATCAATTACGCCCAGTCAGCTCATGAAGGCTAACCCCCGGAATATTCGACCAAGCAGGTATCATTTTTCTATCTTTCATTTCCTTTAATAATGAAATAACAACGTACATCATTCTTCAGGAAGGGGACCACGTTCAGCAGAGAGCTGCCAAGTGGGGAAGTTCACCGGCGGTGGGAGGATTCGAACTTGCGACCTTCACGTTCAAACGCCACGATCTTACCCCTTTGGCAGACAAAAGGTTGTCGGCACTCGCTCAAATTCATTGTCGTGCATAGAAGTGATCAATTAGAATGGAAGACTTCCAAGTTGGTGCATACCGAAAGTCGAAAGTAACCGTATGAAATATCGGTTGACTGGGTAGACCTAGGCGAAAAGAACCTTGAATACACATCCGTTAGTATTACCAGTTATTGCGTGTTTGAAACAAATGGATGAAGCCCATTGAATCTGGCATTTCATGTTTAGTACCATGTAATGGTCATGAGTGATTTCCAGATAGGCGGATTACAAAATCGTGACTTTTGTGTCGCTAAAATAGTTCGGTCATGTGGTTGTAGACAAAATATGCTGTGTACGGCAGGATTTTGGCCCTGACGAAATGAGGCAAGCAGATGACATTTGGCCGACAAAAAGAATTTGTGCAATCCTTTCAGGAGACCAAAAGCTACAAGACAGTGCGCTAGCTCTCATTTCCTTATGAGCAGGACGGTAGAGGATGCCGGAAAAGTGGTATGATAGTTTGACCTTTCTTCTCTGAAATTTCTCGTTTTTTCATAGTTGGAATGGAATGTCTGTAATGTAATGCTCCCAGTTAATTGCTTTTATAGTAGCGTTAATGTTCTCTACTCAATTACTTCTCAATTTCTGATAGGATCTGGTAAATTAGTGCAACAGGTCTGTGGTTCTGTGACAATTTCAGTGAACTAACTGTAACTGAAGTAGCAGTTCCTATGAGCAGTAGTATCTGAGTAGACAACTGGAGCAACTGAATCTTGAAGTCAATTTCTGAAAGTCCCAGTTGGTAAAGGCGTCCCGGTAATATTAGTTTAAAAAAAAACCCACAGCACGTAGCTAACATTTTTCGTTTTTCAATTCTCAAAGCGACTGCAGTCAGCCACCTAAGGAAACTTCCGGATATATCATCCAACGCCGTGGCTGGGAGTTCATTTGGCTTAGTGGGAACAGTTCACTAGTGACGACAAACAATCTGTGAACAGAATCACCGACGGGGAACCTAAAAACCAGCGAATTCCCACAATCCACTTGATTTAAAAGTATTCACAATCCTTCTGTGAAGAACTGGCTAATAGGATTTCCTTACTATTATACCATAGGTGCATGTTCTCAGTGAACCACCTGTATAACAGTGGAGTGCAAAGCCCAATCTCCGGTATATCTGAAATTTCCACATTCTTTTTGAAAAAACAAGGCAGCCAGCATAAACCGGACCTCATTCTGTTCATAATAAACTTGGAACTGCATTCATTGTCCCTTCTGTTTCCATCCGTCGAATTCGGTGGTGGTATTGAGTCTTACACTACCAGTTAGAATGACATTGTAATTTCTTTTAGATGCTCCTTTAGAAAATCTTCATCGGAGAAGAAAATTAGATAACCCCGTTAATTCCAAATCCGTTTCCCAACTAGTGTCGGACGATTACCGCGCGAAACATCGAACACACTCATATGAGCCGACTGCACCGACCAGCTACCTCCAACTTCACGATAATCCACCAACAGACATGAATAATCCGTTCAATATTAGTCTCGTTAAATATCTGAATCACCAAAATGATCCACTTGCGGAGAGCTGTCACTCCCGGCACTTCTTCCAGCCGATCCCATCCCATTCAATCTTCTCGTGCGCGGCTTCGTGAGGCCTCAAAAACCGTGGCACGATACGATTTAACGGGTTCCGCTTATCTACACCTTAGACGGGATTGCTAAGTGCATTTGTGCACTGCCCCGACTACTGTTGTGTTTGTTTCTACCTATGTTCGCACATGTATATGTATATATATATGCATGTATGTATGTGTGTGTATGTCGGCAGAATTTCAATTTTCACAGTTCTACTGAGGTAGTAAATTTATTTTATGGCAAATTTCCCCTTCAGAGATCACCATCGTAGTAGGATTGTTTGTTTATCCTCCCTCAGTCTGCTTCTGTACATGAAAGTGGCAAGGATATCAAAGGTGGGTTGGACATGTTAGCTAGGGCTTTGGTAATGTGGCCAGACGACAGACCAAACCGGGCGATCAGAGTTACGAAAAAGAAGGAAGACAAATGAAACAACGGATATGGTGAAGATGTCAATCCTCATTGATCGGTAGTATAGATCGATTTATTTATCACTTACTGTGTACCGGGAGAACCTAGTTTGAACTGAACAAGACAATTTCACCCCTCTGTTCAACAAAGAAGTATGATGATGATGACGATGCGCATATCGTCAGTTAGGTGGTTGGAATGCACTCATGGTGACTGGGAATAAAATGAAGAGCCGGGAAAAATGGACCTAGATTTTGTTTATACGTTTGGCCTAAACAAACGCAACTGAAAGGCTCATGGCAAAACCACAATGAAGACGATCGTGCACCAGCTGACTGCAAAAATGAATTTATGTCACCGCCAACTTTGTCGAACCTCTCAGTCGATATCCCGACCATATGGTGTGGTTTAGTTTCATCTACAGATATATATTCTGTCTATTTATATAAGCAGATGGGACTTTTGTCGAAATTAAAAACACCCAATTCATGAACCCTCTTGAACAGATGGTCAGATTAGCGGACTACTAGGGCAAGTGCGCACTAATTTTTGATTTCTAGAAAACGAGAAAAACAAGCTTGAGTGAACAGGGTCACTCAGGTCAAAATGAGTAACTGGCTGACTGACTGAGCCCTTGACTCATTGACTGAACGACTTCTAATCATCATGAATAGTACAACAAAATGAGTGTAATTGGCACTTCAAAAGCGCTGATTGGTTCGGGAAAATTGTCACCCCTGTTTGTGGACATTCCGGAAGTACATAAAGAGAACAAAAACAAAACTTTTGAACTGAATAGCTGCTCGGAAGTAACCGGAACGTGGTATTAGTAGATAAATAAAACGCTGAAAAATGGGTCACCATATAGTGGGTGAGCTGTCAAGAGTAATTGTCTCTGCAAATAGTATATTTTAGCTACTTTTCAGCAGATACCCCACTCTGATATCAAGTGCCACAAACGGATGCATACATTGTGGTAAAAAGTATTTTTTCTCTAAGCACTATCAGACCGCCTCCCGCATTTGCAGTTGATGTTCTGCCCTCTGCATTACACAAATGTATACGGAATGCACTGATCGAACTGAAACATCGATTCTAAGCCAGTTGCAGAGTTGTTGCATGTAAGCTTATTATACATTGGGTCCTTATTTCCGTTCCCCAGGTCACAGGCCGACACAACTGTGGGCAGATTACCCTGATCACATCAATCGATATACGGAGTGAAGATGCTGCACCCGAAAAATTAACTGATAACCGTGTCCTAAATTAGTCAATGGATTGATGGCCCAATAAAAACGATTTCTTTTTCACTAATAAACGAGGATTTTGTTCTCATTAGAGGTAGCTGGAGGTCATGGTAGAGAAATGAAGGTAGCATTGGTTGAGCAGTAATGGGACGATACCACATCAAGCGTATTCCCTTTTCCGTTCTTCATACATCCAATCCCACCCACCCCCCCAAAAACACATATACACACGCACACACTCCTGCTTTTCACTGATACTCCTAATGCAATGGTTAGCAAATCAGTAGTCGTTGCAAAACTTTTTTGTTCAAATGTCCTACCATAGAGGATAAACGATTATTAAGATTGTCCTCACGCAGTTGTGGTCGCGTCTGAAAGTGCCTCACGACTTACACGTACAAATCAAGTGGTTGCATCTTTTACTCGGCACAAATCCTCTCATTCACCTGACGAGCAAATGGGCCAATGGTAGTTGTTCTCCTTACTGTGGTCTTTAATTTAACCTGTTCAGGGGGGCGACATTTCACATCCGCGTTCATGCACTTGTTGATCTCCCACGTATCATTTCACATCCGGCGGCTTATGGTATAGTCTGATGTCCACTAATCGCAATTCTTTCTTTTGCGGTAAGGTACCAACCTCCGGGTCATCTGAAAGATAGGTTGAATGCAAAAGAAACATCCAAAGTATATGTTTGAACATTGTGTGTCTGTCCCTACGAACCTACCCTCTTTGTTGCTTTTATTACAAACCCATTGTCATTTTATAATGAACCTGTCTATTGATGAAAGTTTCACTGCCTTGTGTTTGCCTAGTGGGTTCCCGACGGTAACGCAGCAGTGACTAAGCCTAACGTCGGCATTTGCTGATGTCAGTATGCTTGATCCTGCGTCTCGCGTGAACGTCATGGTAATTGTTCCCAACCAACTTCTTAAATGTGAAGCTCACAAAAATGTCATCCGCACTGTTTCAACTTATCGTCCAATGAGCCCCGTAAATTTTATTTTCCTTTCATTTCTTTCCAAGATGTTTTGTTGGTACCTGTTGCTTTCGGGCCCTCATCGTCTGCTGGATTCCGTGACAGTAAGCAGTTTGCAACTGATACAGTTTGTTCTGTTAAGTTTTCTGATCCCATCGTCCACCCAAAACCGTTTCTCAGTTCGCATTTGAGCCTGTGCGTGTGCCCACATGAGGACTGGATTATGCATACAACTTTATCAGATTCAACTGTGTGCCACAGTTGTTGCCGGCAGAACCAACCGGAAAGATTAAAGAACCACACACACACATCACGATAATGTTTGACGTGGGTAATCGACCTGGTTTGACCTTCGCACATGTGTGGCCTCATGGCAAGCAATAACGGACGGAAACAACTAACTGGATGTGGGGTCAATAGAGGTGACTGTACGGATCAGCTTGACAGTTGGACGGTCCTCTGACATTCAGGCTGTTTCCAGTGAGCTCACGCGACAACAGTCGGTCAAAATTCTGTAGCTGGTGGAGCCATAAATATTTTGGCAGAGCCATGGTGCTTTTAATGCATGTCACATTGGTTAGCATTCTTGTTGCTAACCCACATGTTTACCGGTCCGGCTTGCGCACTCGTCGGTGGTGGCCGCGAAGTGTTCACTTCTGCAGGATTTCACTAATTGTGGAAGAGTGTGCAGCTTCGCACTTGACCAAACGCGGACAAAGGAAATTGATTGAGGTGCAAATTGTCCCTTGTGATGAGCAATTGAAGCGACATAATTCAAGAAATTCAACGTAGATTGCTATCGAGTTGGGGAAAAACAAAACTACAAAAACCTGGCATCCATCGCAAAAAAATCACTATCATATTTCGTTGCATTATATATTAGTTAGCCATTAAAACCAAGCAGGTTACTATAAACTAGATGGGCCAAAACATCCAACAATGGATGGCGCAATATCAATAACCAATGAAAGTATGGATAGAGATCCATTGAGCACAATCTCACGTACACTGATATTTCAGGCGGAATTTTATAGATCAGACATACAACATTTTTGGGCAGATCACTGCCAGTGAAAACAAGGTAAAGAAGGAATGAAATGGACCAAACTGATTAAAGTGAAATGTATCAGTAATTCACTTCTCCATCTCCACATCACAAATTGCCGATATAGACGAGTGGTTCATGAGTGGGTTCCTTACTACCCGGTTATCCACATCGAATTAGAGGGCCGAATGCGCGGATCGTGTAATGATTTTATGACCCAGAGATCGAACTTACAAAGCGGCAACAAGCGGCAGGTCATTGATCGACTACTCGGTTCAAACGTCCTTCAAATGCGTTCACACATCCTGGGTGCTGAATGCACCCCCTCATCATGGGTTCCGGTGACCACAGTTGCCTGTCTCGTACACCGTCCATGATTTATTTGAAATCAGAGTTCAATCACCTTTCTAGACCGAATATTAGTTAACCCGGTGGGAGTGTCGAACATTCGCCTTTTTTCCTCACACTTCGATGGGAATGTCTCGGCCGCGTGAAGGTGATGTGTAGGAATTCCCTAACAGAGGCTGTTTTGGAGAACTGGTCATCTGGTAGCTTTTCGTGAGGTGATGAGGAGGAGTAATCATCCGACGGTCTGAAACGCCCAATTCCAAACATGGTGTGGCACTTTTATGTTAGAGGATTGGTTCGGGGATATGTTGTGTATGTCGGGGGTTCTGCTGGGGTTTCGAAAACAGAACAGAAGAAATTGTACTTTGTTTGCGATGATTTACGTTCGGCTGCGTCTGATTATTTTCGGCCACACGAGTGTTCAACCCACGGCTAAACGTGAATGGGTTTGGAAGCACCTTTTTGGATCTACCTAGAAGAAAGTTTGTGGTTTCGCCTCGTTTATTGTGATCCTTAGCTCAGTCAGGCTATTGCTTTTAATTTCCTCGTAACCAATTTTGCAAATTGCTTAAATTTTCAGCGTTATTATTCACCCAGTACATTGAGTTGGTCTATTTTGGATGAATTCACTACCTGGCAGTTAACGGACGAATAGCTGAAGAAAGTCGATTTGGCTTAGCGCATGACTCTTTAATGTGACAGGACCAGATCTTCTTGGAGAACATCTAAGGGACTGTCGGCAGGATTTCAGGTACTCAGTTCGGAAATATGGAAGTCATATTCGCGTCGGAAAGTTTTGGTTCAAAGCATTCTCCTTACTAATGAGCAACTGTTGAACTTTTACTCCACTGAATGATAAAGGAAGTCTGTCCAGATCACTTGTGGCTTATATAAAGAAAATTTATCCCTGCAACAGAACCAGGGCAAAATCCGAGTTGACAAAAGGAGTTTTGGCGGAAAATGGTTATCCGAAGTCGTTTGTTCAGAAACGTACGCTAGTGATGCCTTAGATATTTAGTCTTCACTGGCGGATGAAGGAAGTTATTAATACGATCGCCCTACTAGGTGCCGAAGCTTTACAATTGGTTTGACGGGGTCATTGCTCACTTGTATCCAGTTACCTAACCGCACGCAAAATTTACAGGACCACCGATGATCTCTGTGATTCATAAAAATGAATCGCCTGTCCCGAAATTATTCACAATAACCTGTTTCTTTGTTTGTTCATATTCAGCAGGCTGCAAGAACTGTACAACGAGGCAGTTTTTTGGGGAAAACCAGGGGCCATAAGGCGGCTTGGCTAAAAACTGGAACCACAAACAGCTTCTCGAGCGCGACCATGCAGAACCTTTTTGATTTGGGACTTCATGGGACTGATGATGTATCCAAGTTAATTTTCGAGGTCTCGCAAAATGTATCGGAGGCGTTTCGCCATCTGCCCCTGAGGATAACGCAGGCTGTGACTATTTAAGTTTTAAAAGACTATATGTCACGTCGCTTCAACTGCCCTGGCCAGTTCATCATGTCATCCAATTATGTAACCCGAAGTAGTCAGGCACAACTGGAACATCACAGACCAAGCTTAATCGCTCCCATTGTTCTGCCTTCTATACCACAATATAACGGATCTCGGCTTCCTATCACAGTTTAGTCAATGTTTCCGCAAACCACTTATCTTATCCCCATTATTTGTAGTCGCAAAGACCATTCAACAAATCCTATTCATATGACTAAATTCGCAAAATAATGAAATCACCGAAAAAAATTCTGTTCCTTACTTTGGTGACACCAACACTCCCTCATAATTGACAAACAGCTTATGAGGATAAGAATATGGGTATGCTATTAAACATGCCGGACAAACTAGGTACTCTTAGTTCCGCATTCTTGAAGACGCAATATAGTATGTTTGCGGTAGGCCATACATGAAAGGACTTACAAAGGAGTTGGAATTTGGTCGACCTCCACCTGACAAAGTCGCTGTGAGGCTGATGAATGACCTGTGCGGTAAAAGCCACACTCTTAATAGGCACTTTCACAATTCCTCAAACGTCGTGAGGGGACGTTCTTGCCGAAGAAGCTCACGTTCAAAAGGCAAGTAGTAGAAAGGAAAGATAAAATAGAGACAGCATTGGATGGTGTGTGCTTTTCTTATGACATCTCATTGTGCGGACTATACTATCCCCTAGACACAACGAAGGTACGTGAAACTCGAGTAGTTCGTGTTTGATCTTTCTTAAAATTAATTCATTATTCTGGGTTGTGCGGACTAAAGTTTTCCGGTTGATGCTAGCATTCTTTTAGTTCTCATTTATTCAGAATTGATGCGGTGCCAGAAGTTGGGACCGAATTTACATGGACTATGTACGACATACACTAAGTTACTGTCAAATAAATTTCACTGACTGTGATGAGCGAGCTTATTTACCCTGTTAAATCCATTTTGGAATGAAGGCGATTACCAAACATTTGCAAAGAGTGCCAAAATGTTTTTTCTAACAGCAATCATTGGATTAAAAGCAGAATTTTCCCATCACGGTTCATTCCATAGATTAGTTTTGATGCCGTCGGACTTATCTCATTTGGAACTTTTTAGGAATACCAAAATGGTTAGTGTGGGGTACTTCGTTCCGACGTTGTGATGGAGTTTCCGTACGGGAACCACTCTGTTTGTAGCCTTTCTCGTGTTTCTGGTGTTAAACGGAAAACAGAAAGCAACGAAATCCACCGTGATACTCCAAGCACGCAAACAGTGCACTCGAATAGCATGCGGAACCATAGGCCGTAGCCCATTACCAATGTCTATTGCTGATGAAATAAGGAAATAATAGTAGTAGTAATAGAATTAATAGTTGTTGTTGTCGTTGCTATTGTATTATTATTATTATTAGTAGTAGTAGTAGTAGTAGTAGTAGCAGCAGTAGTATTAGTAGTAATAGTAGTAGCAGTAGTAATACGAAAGCAGTATCCGTTGCCAGTAGCATCAGATAAGTTTATTCATATTTAGATTAACGATGAAATATGCATTCGTGATGTGAAATGTGTTTGTTGTACAGAGCGAAAAGAAATTTGATGTTATTACTTTTTCTCACACAGCGTATTGATCACCAATGCGTTTGTTTGTGTGCGTGTGACCTTCATCTCTTTTTGAATATCATTTCGGTGGAACGCACCAGCCAACGGTACCTTAATCGATTCGGGGATGCACACGTTATACTCACTCACACACACACACACACACTGCGTGTGTGACGACTTCATCATCACTTTTAAGCTTTCGGAGAATGATTTGACTGTTCGCTTTGGAATGTCACCCTGAAACCATCAAACCATTTCATCGACATTATCTGAAGTTGAACAGTTGTGGATTTGCGAAGTTGACAGAGAATTGTTGAGACAGTTCAGTAGAATCATTACCGTGAGTTCGGACAGCACACCACCATAGCAGGGTAGATGCACGGAATGCCAAAAAAATTACTAGTCTCCAAAGTGGTGGTTGTATCATGCGCTAAATGCGAACACGTCCATCCACACGGTGTCTATAAGTATCTGGGTGAAATGGAACGCAACTCGCGGTAAATTATGATAAATTTCATGGTTCCTATTCCAAAGCCTCCTATTTAGCCCGGAGGAGGGGGCATGGTGGTAATAACAGCCCCGAGTTTTCTCGGCCTGATCCCCTTCACTCGGTGGACGATAATTACTCGTATTTCGTCCAAGTCTCTTGCTAGAACGTTCTTTACCATTAAAATTTTCTAAAATCCTCATCAGTATAATTTTTTGTTCCAACTGTACTAACTGCCTTCAAATCCAGAAAACTAATCGCTCATCAAAGTGATTATATACATCTAGCTCTGTTGTTACTGATAATAATCAATACTCGGTGAATAGGTGCATTGTAATTTTGTAGCTGGCTACCTCATTGGTGGGTGTATGTTATCGACAAGTATCTTCCCACTATCTTTACTATTAAGTGATCGTCAAAGCCAACTCAGTGAACGGTATTAACATAGTGACGTGATAGGAATCATCGATCCAGAAAAAAATGTTGGATTGCAATTCACTAGCGAATCCATCTGACAAACTGACTGGCCACGTGAGGTTGGGGGAAAATTTGCATTCTCACTACAGATATCGTGAGCGGGTTTTACTAGAATGAACACAGGCCAGAACGGCAAAAGTGTAGGGAGAAAAGGTTTAGGGTGGGCCGTCGATACTTTTTCATGCTACTTGTGAAATCATGGTGCTGTTCTGAACGGTACTGGTTTGCGTACGTAGATAATCTATTAATCCGAAGCGTGGAATATTACTTTCACTGATGCATTTTCTTGTCGATCGTAGCAAGTTCGAAATTCGACTGCTTTCCGAATCTCAGTGGTTTTATTTGATTTCTATCTGATTGTTTGCGTAGGTCTGCAAAACTCCATCTTTATGCCCAATTCGATCACAACGCTCACATTTGTCATACTGAAATTGGCAGCGTCAGCTTCCACGGAACCACCAAGCTGGAGATGGCCTGTGAAAGTTTGGCTTCATACTCGCAAAACCATTCAACTTAGGAATTTAGTGCGCATGTGAATAAGCTGATTTATCGATTGATAATAGGTTTATTTGGAAATACCTTTTGAGGTTAATCACCGGTGCGACCCTGCAATGGAATCGAGTCTGATGAGTCTGGTCAAGCAAGCAAGCGAGTCAATATGCCATCAACTCTTAATGAGGTTAAATCTGAGACGAATATCAGTAGTTTAAACTGGCCATCGGCCGTTTGTACCAAGACGCATCACATGTGAATCTCTAAACTGTGATGACCAGTGATTCACTTCATATGGATTCTTATTTTGGCGTCATCTTGAACTCGTTCATAGAAATCACCGTGAGTTTCTCAGCCATCAGCCTCCGTCCCTGTTCTAACAAAATCTGCTGTTAGCGTTGCATTTGCTCTTGTTGTGGTTGCAGAAGCTGAATCAAACTTCTTTGTTCGGCCACCTCCGCCATTACGCTGTTAAAACTGAGAGTGGTTAGGTCAGAACAACAACAGTGCCGGAAGATTGATTTATTAGATACTTATACTTCCGGTTCAAATGCATGCCTACGTTCAGAAGGAGGACACGTAGCTGGGTAACTGGCCACGAACAAAAACACACTATTGATTTATATCGAACATTTGCCAAATGGCCAATGTAACATGATAATAACACAATCTGGTCAACAAGAAAACTCGATTTGTTAACTGGTTGTGTAATTGTCTGTGTAACGATAGCAGAAAGCTATAGAATCCCCAATCTCCTCTTCTGCTATGCACCAAAATGAGGGAAAAAATTAATCTGATACAATCTGGCATAACATTATTTTACAGCGCGATCAGTGAGGCTACTTTAGTTATCAGCAAGCCTCAGCCAATGCTTCGTGTTCAGAAACGTTTGATGCTGAAAACTTACGTTTCTTGACACAAGTTCGCACTGCCTCCCGCCTGTTCTGTTGGTGAATGTACAAAATGCTCCATCCAGCTCAATCTACTGTATTGTCCACCGTGTGAAAATTATTTCGCTTTTATTTAGCCACTGTATACGACTGGATGTGATGAGCTGTGCATTCAAACCGGGCCGACCTCGCAACTGGAGTTTAGGTGAAAGCCATCGACATCCTTTCGCTTAGCACTCACACATTTTGATCAGTAGTTCAAATCAAAATAATTTCCTCTTTCTTGTGACCTTCTTTCGCTACCTCGTTTCATCATTTTTACCATACTTTGACAGTTTTGAGTTGTAGTCTTGCCACCCTTCAGCACTGAAGCATGGGACTCTTGAAGTGCAAAAGTTATTGCAGATCCAGTGGTATTCGTGACAAACTTGTTATCATACAGTAGGATGTGACCAGCTTTCGTTTCTTTTGAGCGTTCTTGCCTCTGACTTGAAACTGCCGTCTGCCATCACCAGTCCCATTGATACTGAATCCGACTAACCACAAGTGGAACTGCCGAGCCCGATTTGGGCTTAGTGGAATATTTAAAACATCCAGTTTAACAGCAAAGGTCTCTCTCACACATACAGACCAGCGAACGCTGTGGTTAGACGTTAGCGAACGAAAGCGAAACAGTTCACTTCAATGCTTCCCTTCCCGTAGAAAGTCACTGAAACAGATCTTGTTCGTCTTTAAATTGGGGTGACCTAGGATTCATGACTAATAACAAACGGATAGATATGAATCGGGGACTTATTCAACTAGAAGAATTCCCCAGTCCTCGTGCACGGGAGAAAGATCCAGTTGCAGAATGAATAATAGTCAGCATAGAATGTATAAGTATGTTCGGCCTACAACAGTACGGTTCGAAAATATGTCAGCAGCTAGCCTAAATGAATTGACGTACCCGATATCGTTGAAAGGGCTGGTCAGGTTGAGTGATGTCTAATTATTCCTCGATAAGACTCGTGCATGTGCTTCGCCCCTATGGCACAAGTGCTGGGCGGGTAGAGTGGGGGTAGTGAATGGGAGTATCGATCAGTGCGAATCTGTCCTACGAAATTTAGAAATATCTATTATTGAAACCCAAGTATAAATTAAACGAGAAATAGCATTTAAAGAGACTGAAATTAGTAAGTCCAAGAATGTGAAGATCTGTGATCCTGAAATAGCAAAAAACTGAGCGGCGAGAATGTGATATTTGAAACACCAGTGCCGGTTGGTTTTGATAATTCGGTATGGTACTGCTTTTGTGTGAGTGTATAACATGTTTAGCTCTACAATGATTAGAATTCGGTTTATGGACTTTCTGTGTACGAAAGGCTTTGATAATCCGTGTGGTTGTAGACTTTCGGAAACGAGGTGTAACCGAATCAGCCTTTGGTTTTCTGACGACGTACCGTTTAGTAGAGAGTAACCCATTCGTCGTGGTTCTTTGCTTTATGACCGACGACTTTACTCCTGGCCATCTGATGCTTTCAATCTGGTTGACATCCGCGTTCCGCACACTTGGCTGAAATCGGCTGGTTCTTGTTTAGACAATTAAACAACCTTAAAAAATCCCAAACGACTAAGCAGTTAACTACTCGGTACTATTGCCTTCATGTGACAGCCGATGGTCTCCATCTCAGTAGGTCAATATATCGTGCAAATCCTATCCGAATGGTTGGTGTTTGTAGGTGTTGTCTTTTATGGTTCATCGTGATCAATTATATTTGAACGAACCAAATATGTTTGGAGTTAGACTACGGTAGAAAACTGCCACGGCAGTAGCAATACATACTCAGTAGGCATAGCCATGGACCCAAACGCGCATTCGCATAAACCAATCGGGGAACTCAGAATGGATAAGGTCACGAGTAACACACATGAGAACAGTGGTTGGGTGAAGTTTCTAAACATTATAAAGAGCAATACCGGTCAATAACCCTTAAATACGCCAACTTAAGTCTGGTAAGTATACATCCGATATGTGATTCTGCTTTAATGGATTCGAAGGCCCGACGCAGTGCACCGCAAAAACTAGAGCTTCGCATCCCCAAGAGGCTAGATGTCACTTCGACGCTTTCAGAGCTAAGTGTCATATATCTCCTATCGATACTCACGGTTGTCACGGTTTTAAAGTTGACTGAAACGAATCGTCCCTATGGATATATTATTTAATTGAACATTCCCGTCTTGTGCTCAAGTAAAATACTTGTGATTTACTAATTATCAAATATTGAAGTGATCGCAAAGCCTTCAGCGAAGGGTCACCAGTAACACTCAAATTCTACGTCTCTAAACATGTCGACATAATCAGAGGTAGGCGTTTCAGACTCCTCCTCATCACCTCACGAAAAGCTACCAGATGACCAGTTCTCCAAAACAGCCTCTGTTAGGGAATTCCTACACATCACCTTCACGCGGCCGAGACATTCCCATCGAAGTGTGAGGAAAAAAGGCGAATGTTCGACACTCCCACCGGGTTAACTAATATTCGGTCTAGAAAGGTGATTGAACTCTGATTTCAAATAAATCATGGACGGTGTACGAGACAGGCAACTGTGGTCACCGGAACCCATGATGAGGGGGTGCATTCAGCACCCAGGATGTGTGAACGCATTTGAAGGACGTTTGAACCGAGTAGTCGATCAATGACCTGCCGCTTGTTGCCGCTTTGTAAGTTCGATCTCTGGGTCATAAAATCATTACACGATCCGCGCATTCGGCCCTCTAATTCGATGTGGATAACCGGGTAGTAAGGAACCCACTCATGAACCACTCGTCTATATCGGCAATTTGTGATGTGGAGATGGAGAAGTGAATTACTGATACATTTCACTTTAATCAGTTTGGTCCATTTCATTCCTTCTTTACCTTGTTTTCACTGGCAGTGATCTGCCCAAAAATGTTGTATGTCTGATCTATAAAATTCCGCCTGAAATATCAGTGTACGTGAGATTGTGCTCAATGGATCTCTATCCATACTTTCATTGGTTATTGATATTGCGCCATCCATTGTTGGATGTTTTGGCCCATCTAGTTTATAGTAACCTGCTTGGTTTTAATGGCTAACTAATATATAATGCAACGAAATATGATAGTGATTTTTTTGCGATGGATGCCAGGTTTTTGTAGTTTTGTTTTTCCCCAACTCGATAGCAATCTACGTTGAATTTCTTGAATTATGTCGCTTCAATTGCTCATCACAAGGGACAATTTGCACCTCAATCAATTTCCTTTGTCCGCGTTTGGTCAAGTGCGAAGCTGCACACTCTTCCACAATTAGTGAAATCCTGCAGAAGTGAACACTTCGCGGCCACCACCGACGAGTGCGCAAGCCGGACCGGTAAACATGTGGGTTAGCAACAAGAATACTTACCAGTTTTTGAACACGACATACATATTCACGCACGTGTACGCAAACATTCGACGTACGAAGGAACGAGCAAATTTACTGAGCCGCGACGTGCACACGTGCCAGTAAAGATATCAGTTACTCAAAGGTTTTACAAAAACCCGACCGGAGCTCCACGTGAACTCTAGCGGTTTATGCCTCACGTGCACTACCGAGTGTGCAGCCTCAATTACGCCGATTGTCAAGTAGCCATATTCTCAACCTGAAATCGTCCTCATGAGCTGGCGGTCGCAGGTTTTCGCACATCAAGTATTACTGATTAGCTTACAGCCATTCGTAACCTAATGCTTAGCAAATTTCTCCTGTGACTGACGTGGACGGGAACAACCTACACCCTTACGCATGATCAAAACGCTAACCTTTGGGTGAAGTGCTGCCGTACGAAATCCGGACAAGTAATAGGCACCGTCCAACCGATGGTGCAACGTGTAATCGTGACTCCATTCCTGCGGAACCAAACGGATGAACAAGCACGCACCGCACCGCCCACACCATGCCTGGTATCTACTCTGCTGTGACGAAATTGTGCTTGCTAGGTCAAGCAATTTGAATCGGAAACGATACAGTGCACTTTCCCACGTCTTCTATACGGTGTGTTCATTTTTTCACATACCGCATTGCGTTTGTTTACCTTTCAGCTCTCTATACCATGGGCTTTATCCCATCACGTTTCGCAAGGAATTGCGCAAATATTTTTGTTCGGTGTCAATCCCAACAGCCCACAGCTGTTCCAAACGCCTCTTTTTACCGGCCACCCTCAAACCTACAACCGAGCGCGATGACTGGATCAAAAATTAGACGTCCAGACTTTTTCTGAGTACCAACAGTAACGAGATACGCAAATTCACTGGGCACGTAAACGGCCGAATTCCTCTGCATATTGATTCCGCGTGATTTGTGTGCATACCTCATTTATAAAGTCCGCAGTAATTTCACCGTACGACAGGCAGCCACAACGACAACAACAGTTTGTGAAAGTAACTGAGGAACGGGTGTAGGCCGATACTTAACTTCTAATCGGGTATGACGCACTAACGTGGCCCTGACCTGGATGTGGATGGAACGTTGTTGGCTCCGAAACGAAATGCCGACATACTTCGTAGTTTGCAAAGGCAATTCCTCCACGTTTTTGCATCAACCTCTCTCTCTCCCCATCGTAAGTTCAGTCTCTGCCTCTGTTAATAATCATTGTCGATCTATATCCGCGACATACACACATGCGTTTTAGTGCATTCCTGTCGATCAGAGAGATAAATACCGCTCTTGAAGAGTAGGTTATTAGTGCTACGATGTTATACCGGGTCACTGGATAGCCGTATGCTTCCCCCCGTGTTTGCGTGGTGCTTTTCTCTCATATGCTCTGGTATTGATTCATCTCAATGCGCCTCAACCAAAGTACTTAAATTGTGATGCATTCACACAAACACAAAGTGTGAATGAGTTGTTCAACAAATTGTACACATACGAAAGATTGAGCAACTGTAACAGTTAACAATTGCACACGCGCAAATGGTTCCGCCTCTTTTGCTACCAATGGTTTCGACAGTCAGACAGACAAAAACGAAATCGACTTACGTTTGTTCACATCAAATGAGGAAAATCCCGGGTGTCTAATAATCATAGCCCTACTGGTGGATTCTGGTAACAACCACTGCTACAGAAGTCAGTCAGTGTTCGTCAAAAGAACGAAGCAGTCGAGCCGTGTGCGGACAGGATTCACGCAAACTGACCATTTTAGTATTGCTTACTTTGGTGGAACAGAAATAACAGGGCAAAGTAACAATGAACGAAAACGAACTAATTCAATGCTCGCACTTACAGCAAATCGAATCCAAAAAGTTTCGCCAACCGTCATATTGACCGTAACGGACGAGATCTTTTCGAAATCAAGCTCTGAATTGAAGGCTTTCGCTGTTTGTCATCTTCGTAATAATCGTAGAATACGGTGAGGAAAGTTCTGGGTAACTCAAGCACTAGGCGCAAGGTAATGGGCCTCACAGTATAATCATCAGTATAATCATTGGATTAGCGCAAGGTGCTTCCGACATGCTTTGCGCATGCTCACGAAACGACCACCTCGTTGTACGCTGTTCTCCGAGGCAGGTAGTGATTGGAAGATGGGTTGAAGTGGCCAGCCAATGGTATAGCAGAAAGGTATGTAGACTCCAACCAACGGGCTGACCGCGCCACCCTACAAGCGAGCATTGGTGACAAGAGGTGACACGGCTCAGTGTCACAGTGAGCGAAGTTCTTGCATCCGAAATACTTCTTTTTCTATACAGTTCGTCAACTTTTTAGTTTACAGTCGTCTTTCACTATTTCTCGACATCTTTTCCTATCTTTATTGGATGATCACGCCAGTTTCACCTCAGCTGGTCCGATTCGGTTTGAAGTTGTAAAAACCACGAAGTAGCTAAAAAGGTTTCATGTATGGAGCTCCGGAGGGTTCGTTTTAGCCAAAGATGCATTTGAAGTGGGAAAAACTCAACCATACACACCTAGGGTTCGAACACGATGATGCAAAAGAAAAAGTCTAGATAAGCCGTTGTTCGAAAGCATTGATCATCCACAAGTCGATCGCTCACGATACCGAGCTCAATAAGTAGAATACGATTAACCGTATTAGCAACTGGTGCATTCATATCTGAGATCATTTCAATTCAGATGTACTCTCCGCATTACACGACGATATTTCAGTAACTACTCGACCACATGACAAAACCAATTTCCATTAAGAAATGCCTATGCGGATAGACCAACGTCTGATGTTGACCCATCCGGATATGTCGCATATCATCGAGTCCGCATAACTGAGCAACAAAAAACTCCGATCAGGCACAAAATAAGCTGGATTCAGTCGCGTATACCTTAAACCCCAATGAACCAAATCGGTGTTTGCCCGCAACATTATTAGATAAGCACAGATCGAAATAGAAGCACTGAAGAAATGAGGGATCCTTCATACCAATATTTCATGGCGCTGAATAGCGGACAGTGCACTGATCTGGACAGTGAACATGGCACATCGCGTTTGGTTCAAATAATTTCGAGAATTGCCTAAGCGGTTCAAATTTGTGTCAAGTTATCGACTCTACTATTCGATGAATTTCACAACAGATCCTCGTTATCAATTGATCAATGGACTGAGAGGCAACGGAGCGTGGAACAAAATGTAATCGCCGTGATCATAATCAACCAAAACCAGCAAGAGAACTAACAAAAACATCTGATTCATTCCAGTTTTTAATTTCTTTCTCGTAGGATTGTGTGACAGAGAGAATGAGGTTGAAAATATGCACCTACGACAACGCACAGTAGAAATGAGTATAAAAATCGACAGTGGAGTCGGAGAAGAAAGCGGTTGGCCGATCTGAATTACCGATGATTGTTGATTGATCCGTATATGAGGTGACTGAATAGTCAGTCGAAAGGAAATAATCAAACAAACGAAAAAGCGTATTTAGTAATAGTTGGATAGGTAGGCACGCGATAGGTGGACAGGCACTTAGATCGATCAACCGATATATCGGCGTATTTTTTCGCGTCACTTGTGAATGCGTGTGCGCATGTGTGCACATGATTGGACCAATCCACTTAATTGTATTTCAGCAGTATAAAAATTCAAACAAAACGAGTAATACGATAAACAGGCAATATGATAACAAGAACAGCCTTGAATCCAAAGATCTTGGTTTTTATAGTCTGACGCATTCTCATCTCCATGGGAGATGAGGTAAAAAAAGATATGACGTGACCGCAATGTAGAGATAATCGGGTTTCTCCCATTTAGATAGATTGTTTGGAAAGATGGAACACGAATCGCAACTCAAAATAGTGGAATTCCAAAAAAATTGATACCAACGACTGCTACACTAGAGATAATGAAAAGAATAGCACTGATGAAGATAGTGACTGCAGTTCAAAGCCAGTGATTGATTATACCGACAAAAGTGATAACGGTCATCTTGGTTGGTAACGATGAGGATTGTGGCGTGGTCAGAATCAAATAAGGCGATCATCAGATGTCAGCTGGACACAAGTATAGTCACGTGAACGGAAAATGAGCGTTAGAAAGATACAATGAGGATAATCACTAATTAGAATAGGGAACAGCGCCTCGGTTCATTCGTTTGTGCATCAGTTTGAACCTACATGGCGAGGGAGGGTTGTTGAAAAGGCACATGTGGATTGAACCAGAGGTAGCGACACATACCGAGTAACTGAGTAGAAAAAGTTCTCCAGACTCTCCTGGAAAGACCGTAACTGATAAAGCGACATCATCTACAGTTTGCAAAAACTGATCGACTGATATCCGACAAAAATAGAAGAAAAATGTGACGAAGTGAGCAAATAAAGGTTTTTATGGTAAACTCCGGAAAATATTCACTAACAGTATCCCCGTTTTGTCCACTTCAAACATTGCCCAAGTGAACGGGAAACTGGGCATGTGTGGGTAAATGATCAGGATAATTTGTAAAAAGGTGGTGTGGAACACAGAGGAAGTATCACGTTTTATCCGATTGATTCCGGTTTCGGTTCGACTGTTCAGAACGGACTGCACAACATTCAGTACATTCAAATACCTTGACCAGTCACACCACCAGAAGTAACAGCGTTATTATTTGGTACTGCAGTCGCATTAGCCAGGACAGAATTGAGGGCTAGACTCCGATTGGCAGAGATCGCATGAAGTGGGACGTGGTAGTACTTACATGGAACACGCGTACAACGACCTTTGGCAGCATCGCGGCATACAATCACGCGACCCTGACTGACCTCCACGTTTTCTATGAGAGAAAAACGGTACATCGGTCAATAAGATATCGATGAGCTACAAAATGAAAGAAATGAACTGAACAAAAAGCACCACTCCATAGGGCTTTCAAGCTGAGCACATTTCGTTACCAAGAGGCTGGTAAGCAGGAAATCCCGGTTGCATGCGTATTTCCTAAATGATTGACAACATATTCGCCTCGCTGGCTATTATCAGATACTACCACACGAATCGTGAACCAGACAGTATCACATCCGTTCTGATTCAGATACGATTTCAATCGACGATGAAACGTCGCTTAACGATGTTGGGAATGAGAGAGGATCAGAAAGGGGTGCGAAGGTTGGCATTTTAACCGACGATACTCGCGAGAATCATGTCTCATTTTCCGTGTTGATGGGCGGGCATGATAACAGCCTCTCCTTAATTTTATCGATCCAATAAGGCTGGTCGCAGTTTTGAGATTCTGAAGTCAATCTTCCCAAAGAGAGCACGATGTGATGTGGACTGAAAAATTTGATGAGAAGATGCACCAAGAATACTCACAAACAAGCCCTTCTGTGCATTTTGCTCTGATAGATTGGTAGCGATTGATAGATGAATCGAGATCATCGGTCCGTACGACACTAAAAAGGTACGAAGGCCATAGCCAATTAGATGATCAGAGTAGGATGAGTTAGAGTTACGGACTGAGGCCAGGCGAGATCCTCTCACCGGATGGTTGTAAACATCAGACGATATGACAGTGGTTAGTAGCGTGCACGTGTTCAAACAACTTCTATACAATCTCCCATCTATAACCTTCCATCCACTTCGTTCTCTAGTAGATGGCGCCGCGAAACCGCAACTGTAACCCGAGCACATGAGTAGGAGGCTAGTAATTCCAACAATTGAACTGGATGGAAATTCATGAAAAGTAGACACTAAGTTGGTAAGTGCTAGTCCATAAAGTACGCTTTTGAGTCAACCGAGAAAGCCCGTTGGTTAGTCTGTGCGAATTATAATCACGAAACCCGGGTTAGAGCACCAGTTTGAGGTCACGGGAAATACGGATTGCAAACAATGACTGTTGGCGGTTGATTGAATAGTGCGTTGGTCAGCTAGAACGCCACCATCGTCGCCCCTTGAATTCATGCGCTAATTCTCTCGGTTCAACACCAAGATTGATCCGTTTTTGATCCTATATTGTCGCCTTTACCCATTCGTTGTAGGTTTCATGAGGAGGCTTCATCTACTGGTCTTATCGTGAACGCATGTAATAGAGAAATGCTAGCATTTAGAACGTCCCATGGGCTTCAACGGTGGTAGACTATGATTTGTTGTCACTCGGTTGGTTCCCATTTTTGATCTGTGGAAACCTTACGCGGTTCCATCAAACTCGAAGTTTCTAGCTTACCGACTTCACCCAGTATTGATACTGGAAACCATAGTGTCTACCTCTTCCACAAAACTGGTATCCCATACATACATTTAAAATATCACAAAAACCCTGAGTTGCGTTTCACCCGGTGATGACGAAACACTAATTTTTATCGGTCAAGTTGATCATTAGGGGCTCCAATGCGAAGATGACTCTGTCGTCATGAGTTAATGAGTCTACTGAACTCTTCCATGTGACAAATCGAACAACTCAGCTAACTTAATAAATAATATGGGTTTACTTGTCCATCGACTGCGGACTGTCCTCCACACGAGATGGAAATGATCAGACCAACTGCACGTCAAAAAATGTCGCAGACCGAAGGCAGTCTGTGGTGGATTAGGCGTCTGTCATCTCAAAAGGGCCAAGGGTTCGAAGCCCTTTGATGGTAGATGGCAACTCGCTGTCGTCGGGCTCATTATTACACCTGATCTATTGAGACCCACCACTATGTTACTACGTCTTTGCGATTTTTGAAGTCACGGTTGCCGATCTATCCATTCATCCCCCGTGAGCCAAGCGACTATAAGGCATGCTTCTTCCTCTACACTCAAGCTTCTAGCATTTCGTAAAAAAGCCGCGCGGCTAAAATAGCGTGTCTCACAAGCTGTCTCCTCAAAAGCCCTGCCATGCGAAATGCAGTGAAATTTTTGCAACTGCAAACACTGCAATCGGAATTTTGGAATCATATGCCCAAAGCAGCGATACCCAAAATGCATAATATTTGCTCGCCGAAGCAAATTCTGAAGGACACATCAACGTGGATATCTCGAATGAGTTGTTCATAGGATCGAAGGAATGTTTGCGTGCCTGTGTACCACGTGGCACATGCGTTCAAACGCGTAGTGTCGGGTCGGTGCAAAGACGTTAATTCTTGCGTCGAAAACAAATCCAGCAAAGAGAGAAGATAAAAATATTTGAAGGTTCATCCAGCGGAATTGTACTGCCATGAAAAACCATAGCTGGGTTTGACAGTGCGCGTGTTACCTAGCCATAAAGAAACAAAATTGGTCATAGACCTTAAATCGCTTCAAAGACAGAACGGCAAGCCTTGAAGGTATTGGACGAACGACTTGGACAACTTACACGAGTCGTAGTACGTGGCTAGACCGAGACTACCGGACAAGACAACTAGTTAACTCATGTTTTTCGACTCGTACGGTGAGCGCAGGTTGGGACGCACTTAATGAGTTCAAATGCATACGCCGTTCGGTTACAAATGAACCGCTCGGGAGAGAAATCGATTTTGTTCTATTTCGCAGTGGTCACGGAAAAAAAATGCCAATTCTAGTCTATCGAACTGCAGTTGAACAGCCATTCCTAACGATTTCGACACTGATCGACTAAAAAGACAGAGATAATCTATTCAGTTTCGCAGCGAATTAAATTTAGGAAAGTGAAGAAACGCTTGTGATAATGCCGAAGTACTCAAATGTGAAGGCTTCACGACCTCACGCTGCCGAAGTGAGACTCGAACGCGTAGACCCCAGCAGACCTTTTATTGTAGAAGCACGTGAATGTTGCAATCGATGGATAACAGCCACGACAGTTAGATATGTAAATGATCAATAATCGATGCATCATATTAGCAACGTTGATGTGGTTTCTGTGAGATCACCGATTACTAAGGATTGCAAAGCCCAAGCGATATTGGAAGCTAATCAGTACGGTACAGCCGTCTGAGAAGCACACCCCAAATTTGGCGACGCCCAGTCAGTTCAGTGCAAAAAACAACACCGGAAGCGATGATTACTCGCGGAAAGTATTGAAGCAACACACACTGCGTCATCACGATTGAGCACATAATGAGCCAATAAACCGAGTATGCTGAGCTAAGATAAATCGGCCGCCTCTGAGGCAAGACGGAGAGAAGACTGAATGAGAATGGACAGGCGCTGTGATGCCCAATGACGAGGCTCGCTTATTATAGATCAATGGACAAAAGAGCAAGCAAGCAAACATGGGCAGCCCCTAAGCGACAAATTCAGATATCGCAGATGTCCGCGTCAAATGCCGACCGGTGACTGAAAGGAAAGAGGACGTATCACGTGCAGTCAGTCAGACACCCAATTACAGGGAACACATCAGGCTGCAAGTGTAGAGAGGAGGGAGATGTGGAAAGGAAAAGCAGTTAGGAAGAAGTCTTTTAGAAAAACCACATAGATAGAAAATCAGAGTAAACAGAAAGACTGATTGAGTGCAGACAAAAGACTGAAATCTGTAGAGCCTTCCCTTAGTAAACTGATTGAGTTCATAATGTTGGCTACTTTCATAACCACAATGTGACATGTGTGTGCATATCAAATAGGGGAAAACAACCCAATCGTCCATACAACGTAAAGGAAAATGGCCGGGATTAAAGCAAAGGGAATTAGGAAATTTATTTGCTATTTCACATAAATACTGAGCTGGACGAGCGGTCGATACTAACAGCAGAAAATGAACGATGTTCATACGTACACGAACATATCCTAGGGAAGATCATCTAGATCCGTTCATTTCGCACAGAGACGCTCACAATGAGAAACCAGCGGGACTTACCATCCACCAAATGCACGTAGCGACAATCCCCATTCCGATGGCATTTGCCTGCTTTGAAATCACGACAAATAGGGAGGGTTTCTAGGAGCTAAAGTGCAGGGTAGATGGATGATAGAAAACAGTCTGTCAGCATATGGTGGCTGTCCCGCGGAAATGATTGCTTTCTGTCACCAAAAGACTCATAAGCGTCTATTTTACGAGAACTGATAAGTCCAATGTGGAAAACTCGTTATAATAGCAGGTAGTCAAAGCATTTGTGATGCGGATGAACTACACCAAGCATGAGGGCATTGGTGTAGTCCACCACCACGGAGCTATCAGGAAAACTGCGCACCAAGTACAACATGAAAATATAAATGTGTGACAGTACACAGTGCACTCACGCACGACTCTGATGGTCTGTACTTGATACTACATGTAGTGCAAAATAGACTGGATTATACAAGGTCAAATGAGGCTGACCTGACGTGTGTGTGTGTATGCCAGTGAAACTGTGCATGCCAAACGATATTGTCCTCAGCTGCAAATTACACATTGAACAGAATCGGATTTAGTCACTTGGGCACGCGTGTCAGAACTCCAATCTCTGAATTCTCCAGCTAACTCAAAAGCCCGTATGTTCCGAGAAAAGCGCAAACATGAACGCACATAGAGGGTGGGAGGGCGTTTACGAAATAAAATAGCTGCCACTGAGATCTTTTTCGTTTCTTTTTTCTCCTCTATTACAAATAGTCTCAGCAACAGCAACAACAACAACAACAACAACAACATCAAAGAAGCAGCCCATATATTTTTCAAAACATTCTCGGAAAAGTCATCCAATGCCAAAATGGCACGATGTTGCACGGTTGGAGTGATGGACATGAATGCGGACTCGATACGTACGTGCGCGGGGACAACCAATTCGGTTCAGTGTTTTCATTAGCAAAGTACTATTTTACATGAGGTTACACACTTTGCAAAAGGACACCAACACCGACACCGGTCGATGGACTGCACGTAGAATTTCGTCGAAAACAAAACATTCAAATGTGCGGATTGGTTGAGTTCTGCCCGGTCAAAACTGTTCACTTTACATGTGTCGAAGCCTTAACGATCGGCCCATACGGATAGTTTCCGAGAGAATCTGGGCAAGAAGGACGATAACGGCGGTGAATTTGATCAACTTTGCATTTCGCGGATCCCAATCGCTTTCTTGAACTTACAGGTGGACTTCACTTCGTACAGAAAATTCCGCATGCGCATGAAGTGGACAGCCTCGGGAACAAAATTACAAGCATCTAATATATAACGAAAAAAATGAAAAACCAAGCCTACCAATCGAGCGGATAAGAATGGAGCTGCGACTGAATGGTGCCGGAATGGATAGAATACTCAATCGGAATTGCAACGGGCTTAAACAGTTGGATTCAAACTATACCATCTGGATATTGATTTCAAGAAATAAAACTAAATTGTGAATTTACCAAGTGAGGTTGATGAGTTGTAAATCTAAATTAAGAAAGTGCCTCCAGAAATTAGTTTAGCTTGCGTATGGCACAATATTGCACCTTTCATTTGACCTCAACGACAACCGGCTAACGGTTCCACTCTGCTGAACACCAGTTGAGATAAGAACCAGGCGTGAAACAAGCACACACTTAGTCAGATGTGGTTGGAAAACCACTATCCGCTTTATGCACCAAATCAAAACCAAGAAACAAGGGAACTGCTGTGTGATAGTCCTCGTGGAGATCAGCTGCCAGGTGAACTGAGCCGTATATAGCCTAAACCAATTGTGGTGTTCGTCGTGAAACGATACACGGCTTTTCACTTCCACCGGGAAATTTCTTACTGCGACACGAAAGTTACTGGGATCGACCGTGACACAGCGTAACTGCGGCAGTCTCGATAGCGTGGAGTCGGCATGACATCGGGTTATAACTCAAAGATCGGTGGCACTCTATGGCTCAAAAACATAGTTGTTGAGAGCAAATCTGCGAAGACTTTGAGTGTTTAAACACTGTTGTCTTTGTAGTATTCGTAGAATATGGTGGGTTAGGTGTAAGGTACTGACTGAGTCTTTGGTTCCAGTCCTTAGAACAGGAATTGAACATGAAAAGGTTTAAGTTGTTACGGCATGTTTTGCGTTTGCCCACAGAACGAGTGCTTTGTTGTACCCTGTCCCCGAGGTAGGTAATGGCTGAAAGATGCGTTGGGGCGACCAGTAGATAACGCGGCAAAAAGGGAAGGAAGGCCTTAACTAGTGGACTGGCCCCTGGCCCCTGTATGTTCAGCTGGACTATCGGATTGGAGCCCACGGGATTTCCTCAAGTGATGGTTACAGACAATAGGCGATATGACCCAATGACGCAGAATCCGTGGCGAAATGCTTCTTCAACTCATCATTTTACAGTCAATCGTTCACTATTTCCCGTTCTCTTTATCTCCCTTGAGTAGATGCTTCTGTGAGATAACAAACAAAGCCAGAGCCTTTTGGTCCAAGGTAAAACCTGAGCTGGACTTTTCAGGTCTTAGCAGACACACTCGTCAAATTTTGTGTGACAAAGACATGTTGTCACCCAATTCTGGGTATTTTTTAACAAAAACTCGAATAATTTTGAAGCAGTTCTGAAAGAATATGAAAAACGAGGTGGACGGATAACCGCGGAAATGCCTGGAACCCGAAGGGAGTCTGAGTCGAACAGAAAACCTTGGCGAAATCTCATTATGGGCAGAATTTAAACAACAAAAGCAGTCAATGCTTGGATGACACATGAAGCAGTCAGACGATCAGTCGTCTACTTACATGACCTTTGTCGTTGATGTAAGCCACATTGGTGATCGGATTTTGAACACAGGGGAATGTTGCGCCATACGGTGTTGCCTGAAGTCCGGCCAACGCGCCGGGGAGTTGATCTGCACAGATAAATGGATAGAATGCAGGAAACGAAACATGACTGTAACCTGAACGACAATCCGAAATGAGGTCAAAAAGAAGTGCAAATTTGGCACGAGCAAAACCTAATTTGACAAAACATTTTCACTGTGGAGAATAGCTAACTGCCAATGAACTCCCAAGATAATCAATCATATATCGATGAGCGATGCATTTGAATAGAAGACTCAACAAACGCCAGTAAGCTTGGTGAGTCAAATAGGTACAACGGACCTTTGAATGGTTTACCGTCATTGGCGATAAGCAGCATAATAAATGACATTTGCGGAATAGTTATCACACACAAACCAAGTACAAGGTACTCGCAAATATAAAGCCTCGATCAGTACAAACACGAGAGAAGCGAACAGGAAAAATATTGTAAAGCTGATTTGGAGAAATCGACGAAAAATATACTATCCATCAACAGCGTACCCTCCAGAATCGAACAACACTTTGATGGTCTGCGGGATCCGTTGGGAAGATCAGTGTTTGATTATGAGAAGAACAGTGAGGACTTTCTCAACGTTTTTCCTAATATTATGTGGCTTAGCCACCGTTCGCATTATGAAACAGCATCGTCTTGCTATAGTCGTCAACAATAGCTTGACAGTAACTGGTAACATGGTCCTATTCCATCTTAGAGGCAATCTTCTACTCCCTGATCTCATTTCTTTCCTAAATGACGAGAATGCCGATTCCATGGTCCAAATGATCGACTTTCACTATTCGTCTCTCTATCATAGCGCAAACAAAAGACAAGTTTCGGTGACGTCAAATAAGAGATTAGGAATGTGTTTCGTTGATGGAAATCTGTTGGCTGAGTTGTGTAGATGCACGTTTGATAGAATGGTAGACTCATCAGCAAGGCAGGCCTCACTGACTATTGCATTTTCCCCACAGTTACACGTCTCTATAAAAAAGTGGATATCTAAGGGGAACAAGGAGCGAACCTACACAGCCGGGAAAAGATAAGAATGCTGATGTAGCCAACATACGGAACACAGTCTAACTATGCAGACCTACTTTTTCTGATTCGATAGAAAATGAAAACACGATAGCCACTGTTCACAATTCACTGCCACATCCTTAAGTGTCTCTAGCCAGCTAGTTGACCGATCTTTCCACGAAGGCGTGAGACACCTATTTTACCTAAGTTCGCTGTACATTTTCTCAATTCACGTTGCCGCATCACCTGTTGGCCTCCACAAGGCTTCGTCCATTCATTGGGAGGAACACAAAATAGGGCAAGGTATGGTAGACGAGTGTTTGCCATACGCAACTCGTGACCCAATCAGCGTAGTCTACTAAGTTTCATACGCTGAAATAAGGGGTAGTAGACTACGGGTTGCGTTTGCCGATAAGGGCTAATGAGGCTCAACAATTGCAATTTCATGCAGGAGAATCCTATCTTCACCACAGCGCGGTTCCCTTCTTCTTGAGAGCTGTCGATAATCTGCGCTACTGTTACCTAGGCCTTCACTATCGACGTTGAAAGAACAAAATAATTTTACTCCTTACTCTGCTGGGCTGCCTGCCCTGATCGCTGCATTCCGATTCGCTTTTGTGACCGTCACACGCAGACTCTCGATCTAGAAAGTAAAAATTGAGAACTGCGCTTGACCTTCATCATTCTGTTTGTGCAACAGCCAGCAGTATCCAATGAAAGTGCGATTAGGTACCTCCAGATGTAACCATTCCAAACCGACAACGTGCAAACTCCAACCTAGAGTTCACTCATGGGGGGCGTCCTTTGGCGGAGAGCATATAATCAGTTCCGAAGAGAGTAACGCTCAGACGGTGGCCAAGCAAATGGACAGACAGAAAAACTGATTTGGTTCTTGCGAATCAAGCTTAACTTGCTGAAAGAACTGTAAAAGGCACAGATTAATTGTGGTTTTAGACATTAACTGTAGTCATCCATTTCTGTGTAGGAGGGAAGAGGACTCAGGTATCTGGCTAGGCATAAGGTTCTACTAGATTTAAATACAATTTCAAGCTGTCGGGAGGAGGAGGATCGATACCTGCAAGCTTGTTACTTTAGGCTGAACATTTATTGAATACATTGAAATTAAGGGACGAAAAGCAATCAGATTTCTCTTCTGCCTTCGACTCTGTTCCACGGCCCTACTACTTCACATAATAGAACAGGCTTAAATCTTAATTAGACAAATTGAGCCGAATGTTTGTTCACTTTTCCCGGCCGGCTTACCTTTCGCATCCTTCTTTCAGTAAAACATAAGCACTCCCTAGGATAGATTCCGTGAAGTAATTGGAAATTACTACCACTAAAAACTTGTAATGGTCAGCTCACATTTCCAACTGTATAGAGAAACTCAGATTATAATTTTACGGAAAAGACTAGCATTTCCATGTTAAACAAAAAAACGCCATCTCCCCACTTGTTTATCAGTGTTTCCCCCACCAACCTCTATTGTTAACCCGTCGTTTTTTGCTTGTTTATTGGAGACTTCAGAACTCTTAATCAAGGTTTATCAATTCTCTGCGATGTATGTTTAATACGACTAAAAGAACTGTGCACCGAACTGTACGATATGTATTCAACCACGTACGAAATGTTTGCATGGAAAACTCGAATCCACCCTATCCTCTGCACAAAGATTTTACTAAATCCCGTTCTCGCGTCGGGATACGCTCCAACTTCCGATTTATACCCTCTCCCCGACGCATAAATGTCGACGGGAACTCGACCATTTTCCACTGAGCCCGAATTCTCACCAATCAGAGAGAATTAATGAGTGACTTTCTAGACAATCTTTCGTAAATTTATGTATAATTTTTTGTTCACTCTGTATTTCGATGAGGTGACGAGTGTCCTTTTTGACGGATATGCGGACACCTGTGTACACAAAAGTCGAATAGACCATAATGCAATCAAAAAGTAATTTGTTTACTCAAACTTGTGATTCGTAACACGTCGAAGTACCGAGCAAGTAGTTAATTTATTGTCTTTCAGAAAGTTTCAACGATGACTCTATAATGCAATGGTGATTCGTTCGGACAACCATGGCAACGAACCTCATGTATGTTAACCACCAGTGAACAAACACTGAGAAAAGTCGAACGTGTTCTCTACTATATGGCATTCTCTCGGTCATCACTTCAACCCGTACCGGAAGACCCGTTAAGAGAACTACGACAACCTACTGTCGTCATTGTCAAGAAAACCGATGAACTGGCGTCAAAAAATTGCAAGGTGTGCCCAAGAAGGAGTGGAAATTACTAAGTTTACGTGCCCAAAAATGGAGGTCGTAGAAACCAGTCTAATGATGATTCAGGAACTAAAATCAGCCTGGGGAATGTGTGGTTTCCATAGCCTTTGTCTGCGAGTGGACTATCATCGAGAGGTTTACGAATGCACATTTCACATACAAAATGTAATGATCATCAAATGGAATATACTTCGACGTACCAATGAGCAATATCAAAACTATATGCACAAAGTTTCTTGATTAGAGAGTCGTTAAAGCGAGATAAAACAACCTAAATAAGATTGGGAAAAGATCCATTTTCTAGAAAAATAATCGTTAAATTTGATTTGACAGATGCAGCGAATGCTGCACTGATTCGTGTGAAAACTCTATGGATAGCACGCATACTTTAGGACTACGTGTGCTCTCTAAACTAAGCGATGTCACAGGGAAAGGTATTCAGAAATTTCATTGCATCATTTTGCAAGCATGGATCGGAATGACAAAAGCGATTAATCGCGTACACAAAGAACGGGTATCATCAAATGCTGCAAATACTACCGAACTTAAAACAGTAAGAAATTTCCTTTTGCATAGTATTTGTGTTTCTTGCAGTACACCAGGCGATAAAAATAATTCACAATCCTTGATCTGAAGCTTAATCTGCGCTGAGTTAACAGTACGTAACAAGGGCCCTCCAAACGCCTTAGCATGATCGGACCTGAGTGTCTTAGGCCTCGAGAGTGCTAAACTTCGTGATTACCTCTCGAAAGATTTTACCAGATGGCCGTAAGTCTCAAGTGAGTTTATGACTATGATGATCTCAGTTAAGTGTGAGCGCGAAGACCGATGTCCCATGCTATCCAAGAGATATCCAAGAGATATTTGATAGCCTATTCAGTGGGGGGCTAAATCCTGATTGCAAACCAACCACGAACGATGTGCAAAGTGCATAATTACACGCTAGCCGGCATCTGATCACCCAGGATGTCTGGCCCCAACCGAAGGACGCTTGAACTGGATAATCAGTGGCCGGTCTCCAGGTTTCTACGGAACCCTCACGCTGTCTTAACGCATTGTAGGTTGGATTTTTCGATCAAAAGCCGGAGGTAGGGTCCTCAAAATTCGCTATCTAATTCGGTTTGGGCAACCAGGTAGCATGCAGCCTCTTCGAACCACGGTTCCCGATAAACAACCGATGGTGTGTAGGCGGAGAACACAACAGCTGCCATATATTTAGTGATCGCTACATAATGTCCTTTTTGCATCTTTGTCATTCATTTTTTTCCTTCTTCCTCATAGTTCCGATAGATCATGAACTGAACACAATTTTATGCAAATAAGAGGTAAACGTAGACATGGTCTCAGGGATATTTCTTCTCCAAATACAATCAGCTGCGACTCAGACACTTCCTAGCACGTTACGTTAAATAAGAGCATGCAATTACTTTTCAAACAGTCCTCAAGAATAATAAGCATCCGTGAGATGGATGAAACACCACGAAGGAAGAAAACTCACCGATCAGTGCGAAAATACTAATTCCTAACCGCCTAAATGTCGCACACGACACATGCCAATTAGTACGACATCGTTCTGAACCCGAGATCGTTTTGCACGTGATCGAAACACAAACGAGACGCGTATATAACTGCAAAACGTGAGTTGCTGCTCAAGATGCAGAAGCGGTGTGCCACATAATAATGTTTCCGTTGCGTAAAATACTCAATAGTTTTTCGGTTTTGCCTTAAATGAAGGCACCATTTTGTATTCGCGTGGCGGGAACATCTACCATTATTGTTCCATAAAAAACGGTTTTCAATATGAAGAGAAAAACAATGTGTATGGTAAAAAATGCTCCAAAAATATTGTTTGTTATCTCCACTGCGATTGCATCACCGAGTTGACCAGTACCAAATACAAGAAAATTCATCTGCGTTTTATAAACGACTGACAAACTAGATTATCTATCGATTTTGCCAATCTATGTGAGTTTTTCTGCGGATCGCCAGTTGGTAATTTGAAATACGATGTCCCCAGCAAGAACGACAACAAAGCAATCGACCGGAATCGCCGCACCACAGTCATTTCATTATTGAAAATGACAGATAGTCACCATATTAAGTAGGAGGTTATCGGTTCGATCCCAACCAGCGATTGTGACGTTTTGAGGCAGAAAAACTCGAGAGAGCTCGTAAATTGCCAGATAAGGACAATTTCCCGAAAATAGAGCTGGATGCTTTGAAAATCTCCGCTGACTCGTGCTACTCGACTGTGATAACAACTACTCTTCCGTCTCGGTTGGGCATTTATCCGGAGATGATTTTCCTCCTTGTGTTGTAAGTGAGAAACATCCGTGCGTAGGTGTAAAAGCATTTGACAGCCTCTTGGAGACCTCTTCCACACACTGTTCCCATACGTTCCGAATAGTTGTTTTGATCTCCCCACAAAAAATGCAACTTGAAACCCTATGATGGAACCTTAAAATCGGAAAACATTAAACGCTGATTGGATCACGAAACCTGTCGAACTTGCTGAAATAGTTCGACCGACGCGACGATGATATGTTTCCGCTATTAACTTATTAGCTTGATACGTTTTACTCAACGGATATTTTGAAAGTTCTCAAATTTGGCGCACATATTATCATAGAATAAATGTGCAAAAATCAGTCGAGGAGAGAAAAAACTGATGAAGGAACGCCTGCAAAGGAAAATTTGTAGGTTTCGAAGTATAGTCAAAAGCACTTGACGGTTTCGGAATCCCCCCGACAGATATTGTACCTGCAAACAAACCCAACTGTGGTTATACCAATGGGTCAGTCTAATTAGGATCTATATAAAGGAATGACCAATAAACGAAATCTTACGTAAATTGAGCACTTTTTCGCGAATTGTCAATCGATTGTTCGCAAACGTGACCGGGTGATAGACGTTTGGTGACAATCAACTGCCAACTTTAGTCCGGCACTATGAACATCGAAAATAGTGCGAGATAGATTCCAGTGTTCTGTATACGGATGTTGCCTCGGAATCAATTTGATAGTGGTTAGAGCAGAACAAGCCGAGACGAGGTCGGGTCAAATGAAACGTGACAGACTCGATGCATTTTTGTGTGAGTGTGCCTGTGACTGCACGTAAGCGCTCGGAGAAATCACAAGATGGACGCACGAACGGATCAGCCGGGTGGTAACACGTTATATAAACAAATCAAAAACAACACTTTTCATAAGCCAACAACTGATACGTTGGCTTGTTGTTTGGCTACGAAGAAAATCAAGGACGAGTGAGCGATCGATCAATGGGTCGATCAGGCATGCTAGCAAACCACATTACGACCTTGTCAGGTTACTGCTGTATGCTTCGGTCAACATCATCCGGTGTATTCATGCTTGCAAGTTATTTTATCAGGTAGACTGCTGATCAATGGGTTCATCATAGAAAAACAGTCGGTAACCCTACAAACACTCACTGAACCTTGATTTATCTGGAATTATGAGAGCCGATTGCGGATAGTTACTGGTCGCGAACCTCGCTATCTCAGAACTTTGGCTCTTGGTTTATTATATGTGCAAGTTCTGAATGTGACAGTCACCCAAGCCAAGGTAGGTGGAGAAAAACAAAGGCAAAGTTTAGCTTGTATTACTTTCTTCCGATGAAAGGATTTCGTCAGTCCACCTGATTCCGCGAGAAACGCGGACCGACCACCCGCCAATACACCAAATCCTGCAGCTTGAGATTTTTTATTAACTAGCGCATGCAGAGCTCAGGACCGTTTAACCCACAGATTTAACACTTCTCTGAGCAAGGATCTACACTTCAAGCGGTGATATAAACGGGGCAACACCGGTACGACAGCACTTTAGGTATCGAATGAGGCATAGAAACTCCAGTAATTACCTGACTATCTAGAGTTTCTCGATTAAGCGAGGACATGGGGTTTTTTGGCCACTTGTTAACAAGTGCGGTTGGTAGACAGGTAATCTGAATAGTATACTGGAGCGAGACAATTGACCGTCCGTTTAGAGCGATTTATTGTTATTCAGTCAAATTCAATTCAATCCAATGAAGAGATGACAGACAAAAGTCATTCAATGGAAGAATGAAACACCCACAGAATTCCTATTGGGCAAATAACAAATATCGATGTAAATCCATTAACGATGAAATATAGCAAACATATAGCCAGACATGCCATTTATCTCAACATCGAGCGGATCAACATTCGAAGCACACACACAAGCTTTGAAAAAAGGTACTCAAACGGTTGAAACGATGCCCCATGGAGGGGGGAAGATTTCGATTAATACGATTGATGAGCTACGAATCACCGATGACGAGAATTTCCCAATAACTTTCAATTGAATTAGTGTAAAAGTTAAGTGTGAAAACTGCGGATTGAGCCTTGGTTCGACCTTCAGCCACTGTCTTATTAATAGTCACAGCTACAGTATCGAAGCCCATGAATGCAACAGGGTGCTTTCTATGCATTATAGTTACAGATTCAGCGTGGCGTAGTGAATTAACATTTACAGAAACAGTTACAAAGTTTAGGACTCCGAATTGATCGGATGGCCTTAAAAAGGGAAGTCCATTCAGGCAAAAGATAAACATCAGAATACCGCTGAGCGCATTTCGCCCTAAGGATCGCTGCACTACAAATGGCACAATCAGCTTTCAAGAGGGATTCGTGGAAGCTCACTCCTCCATGATGAGTGTCGAGTAGTCGAAGATAGAACAGGTGGACGTTTTGTCAGCACTTCCAGAGGATATTCACTCCTGTTTCTCCCTTCTTTTAGCCTACTTGTCAATCCAATCGAAGACCGGGTCAGAGAAAAATTGAGAAGTCTAGGGAAATCAATTTGTGAAGATTCATAAATTTCTTCTATCTCAAAAATTGAGTTATAGGGCTGTCCGTGCTAGTTTAGAGGTGGCACGCGCTCTCTACGATAGAAACAATTTTAACACTGATACGAAAAAACACTGGCTAATTTGGATTTTCAGTTTTGCTTCTGTCATGACGTTCACTTCGAATCCCCTCACTGATGACGAATGAATCTTAAACTGTAGGACAGTTTTGAAACTATCAGATATACCCATTCCGTTTCTAAGGCTGATTTCATATCATGACTCGGAAAATGAGTTTGAGCATGAGCATGAGCGTGTTTACCATAGATTTCCCCGGTGGTCATGGGGTCCTATTGTTGAACCCATTCTAAACTTCCTGACTGATCAATCTGTAGATGGCATTTGACGAACAAGTAGCAAATGGTAGAAATATTACGAAGTCCAAACAAATTCTTCAAAATATTTCCCGGAAAGGACAATGCCGAGCCGACACCGCTTAGGTCCTAACAGCATTTAGTAACCATTTTAAGAATAACCAGATCGATTTGTGACCGATCCCTCCAACCTTTCCTGCTTTCTAATTCACAATTAACCACTAGGGATGCACGCGTTAGGCTTCACCGGCGTTGAGGTGCACTTTACCGATTGGAAAGGCACTGGCCAGATTCGATGCCGAACTACGTCCAGCACCTCCGGTGGACAGGTGAAACCACCGGTTGGCGATACAATTGAACGAATTCAGATGAACATAGCATGACTAATTGCGCACTGAGTCGTACCGGGGCAATATCTTACGAAAAGCATGCATGAACCTGGTACAGGACGACGAAACTTACATGCAGAATCCAACATTCCCATGGGACGTGGAGATGAGCTGTTTTGCAGATAGCCAGCAGCTTGCACTGCAGCGGCCATTTGTGCCGCAGCCAGCTGAGACTGCTGAGCCCGAATTAGAGTAGACAGAAGTAAAGCCTGCTGCTGCGACTGGTGTTGGAATGCTGGTGAGTGTTGTTGCGGCTGCTGCGCGACCGAATGTAAGTCTGCGGATGAATGTGTTTGTTGTTGTTGTTGTTGCTGTTGCACAGCCGCCAATGCAGCCGCCAAAGCTGCTGCGTTTGTAGGTATCGGATGCGCCCCGGAGACCTGAGTTGATAGAAGTGGATGTGCCGCAGCCACAGCGGTAGCTTGTGATTGTGTTTGCTGGGAATATGTTTGTGTTTGTTGTTGTTGTTGTTGTTGTTGGAGCCAACTGTTTAGTGCCAAAGTGGCTGCTGCTGTGGCCATAGGACTGGGATTGTCAGTTGGGTTGGAATAAAGAGTTGAAGGAAAAGGAGCCAATTGAGGAGAAACATATGGTGACGCAGCCTGCACACTTGGCAGGGACAGTCCATATAGATTCACGTTCATCGGATTAAGCAGGCTGGTTACCGCACTAGAGGAATGAGCTGGGTGTGGGGCAACAGAACCATAAAAGGCCGGTGAGAACGCCAATCCGTTCGTTGTTGTTGTGGAACAAGAAGAAAACATCTGATTTAATGGGCCGCTCGGATCAGATGTGAACTCGCCGGTAACTGATGTGGATACACTGGATTCACTGTTTGGTCGATCTTGACTCGGCTGACTAGTAGCTCCATTGCACATGATACCCGTGACACCATTGTCCGCGGAATCTGACGCTTTTGACGTTGCCTCGCCCAAATAACCTCCGGTATGATTAGCACGTTTCGCGGGATACCAGGACTGGAAACAGTACAAAAACACAATCGCCGAAAATTTACGAATAAATGAAATAAAATGGACGGTCCCTTTGAGACTACCAGATTAGTTAGTCGAATGAATCTATCGGATCACTATCAGGATGATTCATCAATAAAACTACATCAATGCATAAAAACCACTGCCTATGGAAGCATCAACTTATGTGGACAATAAGAACGTGTTTTACGGAGATCTGAAGAAAGAATTAAGTGTGTGAAGCAGAAAAGCTTCATCCGAATCTATCGAAAAAGGAATCAAAACTGCAAGTGGAGTTCTAGAATGAGAATCCCCTTGCTGTGAAGCAATCATGATTAATACAGTTGGAAAGGCTCCACATTTTCATGTTATTCAAATAAACTTAGAGGTAATGAAATTTCTGAATCACCCATTTAGACGGTCTGTGTGCTCAGGAGGTTATTTAATTCATGGATGAGCAATGATGTTTGCTCTACCTTGCCAATATGAGCAATGTGCGTGGCTTCTTACAAGACTAGTTCCGACATTAGTCACCGTAACATTTACACCACCAATGTTAGGTCGTTTCATCGGACCGTGCAATAAGTCAGTCAAAATCAATCGTACAAAATCCTCAATTAGAGGCTGAAAGCATCACGTCTCCAGGTTCGAGATTCGCGGTCTTCCCACGCATACAGTAAGAGTATTGAATAGTAATATAGCCCTCTTCTTCCCACCAATCTCCCATCACCAACGGAGGAGTCACCTTTGGGGCGATCCAAATTTGTTCTCTTCGCGTGGGAACTCGCTCTTGGCCCACTGTTAAGAACCAAAACGAAGCTGAACCAATGATCTTTCGCAAGAGGTGACTAATTTAAGAAGTACGTTCTAGGGCAGACTTTTTAATAGTGCACATAACTGATCAACAGAATTTTAGCTAGCCGAGCAGAAGAGTACTAAGGAACAGTGTGAATCAAGTTGGTATACTTCCTAACCAAGAAACCACGTAGTCCAACTACATGCGTATGTAAAGGAAATATCAAGTTTTAGTGAGAAATACAGACACTGTGACCAACTGCACACTGGGGAACAAATATACCATCGCACTAATGACCAACGCGAGAACAGCATGAGTCGAAACTGAACCAGTTCCTACGGGTGAGGGACACAACGGTTTGGTTGTGGAAGGCACGAGACGTGTTACGTTGACATATTACGAAAATAACGGTGAGATTACAAATATCGCAATGGTGTAAATCACACATGGTGAAGCGCACTGGTGCCGGCATAAGTGCGAAGCGATTGCGTCATCGCAACTGTCATCTGATGAGAAAACACCCAGCTTCTGTTGTAGACATACACGTGCGTACGTATGCCTATTCATGTGCACATGGCTGAGCAAATCGACAAATCGAGATGCGCAAAACGAAAAGCCGGCCAGCATAGGCGAGATGCAATTATACGACACTCAACATATACGGAAAAATTACAGCAGACGTGATAACGAAAAATGCGTGTGAGACAAGATATCACGACACAGCACAACAGCACAACAGCTGGCTAGACTTAAAAAACAAGCAGCGAAGGTCAACAAGATGAGAGGATGACGATAAACAAGTGCACACGCAAGCAAAAAATAACACCCACATGCATATCCAAGCCGGCGTTCGCAGTGCCCGCCATGCTGCTGTTGCTGATTGCGGCTTCTCTTTTCATGCCAGGTCGTATCGCGGAGATGGACATGGTGGACACCAGAGGAACCGTAGCAGCAGCTGAAGAAGTTGGTTCAGGCTTCACCACTGAGGTGGTAGTAACGGTAGTAGGTGTGTTTGTTTTGGTCCCGGTAGTACTACGTTCGTCCACTGTCGGCCCCAAAGTCCGAGCAGCGGCAGCGGCTGCTGCTGTGGCAGCTCGGATAGCTGCAACCACTACTTGCTGTTGTTGTTGTTGCTGCTGCTGCTGCTGCTGCTGCTGATTATGGTGATGAGGATTGTGCTGCTGTTGGTTATTCAAATCAATATCCGGAAGCATAGAAATGGGCGATAGCGAGATTACAGCCACGACGACCACGGTCAACAGGAATGTTGGGGAGGAGGAGGAGGGATGCGAGTGACCGAATGCATCGAGATGGCACCAAGCAAGTGATGCAAGCAAACACGGAGTTTATATGCATATTGCAGGACGAATGGGTGGACGGGCGGAGGGAGCAGAAAGCCAGGAAAGATGGCTAAGCGAAACAAACCGAAAAACCGAGTAGCAGTTCACGGAAGAAAAACAACAATGAGAGCGACAACGAAACTGAATCTAAGAATCCTACATAAAAATGAGTTCGCAAACACAAATATGAAATTGAAAGAATGAGTTACTGAATAAACAGATGCACGGATGTAAGCGCAAACTGTGACTTAAACTCGAAACACAAACCAAACACCAATTAGACGGATAATCATTTCCCTCGCAATCCGAAACGTTCTGAACCGGACGATAAAATCAAAAGAATACGATCGGCAGCACAAAGTTCACAAGGCAATCCCTAACGCCGACTTGGATGTGCCACGTGCAAACTCGTGCACGAGCGACAAAAGAAACAACTCTAGAGAAAGCGCGCGCACACGCACACACAGAGATGGGTTTCTACAATAGTATTAAAAGTAAAGATTACTGGCAGCATAAACAATATCGCCCACATTACACATACGGGACATTGGAATATGCAAATACGGTAGCACAATTACCACACGACTAGTAACTTCACAAACAGCATTAGAGATACAGCAGATCATTACACCATGCTTCGCCGTTCCGATCAACAACCTCGTCACTGTGAAAAACATAACTGTCCTTGTCAGCAGTAACAGCAACAGTATTAGTAGTAGCAACAAAAATGTATTTCATGTACCCCCGGTAGGCTACCCACATCATTATGAACGGGGTTGATCCATTGCTGATAATCACACAAAAGCACATACCATAAGATTTAGGGAATGAAAAACTACACTGATAAAAATGTACAAATCGTTCACCCCGGGCGGAATTCCAGTAGGAATAAAGAGTTAGTAGGCCACATCCGAACTGCTAAATTTTCAAACTTTCAATGAACAACATGGTGCCTCTGGAAGAGAAAAATTTTAGAAGTGATTAGTGAAATGGGAGTTTCCTGGGCCCAGACGGTTACCTGGACAGAGAGGACTGGTACCAATCAAATTCGTATCTGAGGTGCAGAGTTGAGTGAGTGTACACGCAACCGATTGCTACTTCGGGAGCGGCTGCACTAACTTGGCCTCTAATACCGAATCAGCCAGGCACGTGAGTGAGCGACTGTAATGTTTCTGAAGGACTAGATTCCAAGAACATTACGGGCTACATGAGACCCATTAGTTGTGCCACAAAACTGTGGCATCCGACGCTATGAATGACTAAAGCGGCTCGAAGTCGTGTGGATGAATCAGGATACGGACCAAGTATCACTTTCCCAACCAATGAAATAAAGTTAAGCGAAAGTGGTGGAAGAATTCAACACTTACTAACATCAATGTAAGCCAATGTGAATAAGCACCAGTGGCAATTTGTAGTCCGCAGTGCGAATAAATAGAGCGCAAGACCAGACTTGACCAGAGCAAGACTCAAGCATGTGAAGATATGACAGGATCCGTATCTGATCCGATTTCTTCCGTCGAGTAGTTGCAACTCGTTGACATCGCACCCTGGATCTACACACTTGGTGATGTTGAGCTCACCGAGACTACTATTCCAATAACGGTCCAAATGATTGCCTGATGGACGGTACCAACAAGTCGATGGTGGGCGAGGTGAAGATCATGATGTGTCGATAGAAAAAACGCTTGATTCAGGGAGCACGCGCACAAGCCAAAAGCGATGTTAGCTGGTGCGCACGTACACGTTCAAGTGTGTCTCGCTATCTGTGTCTGACCACCTAGCAATCTCTCAATATGATCACAAATGACCGCAAACGGGTTGTGTTGCGCTTTGTCCCGAAACCGACCTTGACCTGAGACGCGACAGTGGTTAACGAGCGAAATCGCTGGTAGGTGAATAACGGCGAGTGCCACAGAGCAGCCTAAATGGCAATGAGTGAGGCCTGCATGAACGTGCACTCACCACGAAAGCGCAAATCGGCTACAATAACAACTATACAAGAGGAGAGTATTGGACATAGGCAAAATCAGAGGACCCAGAAAACCAGTTGCACTTTTTGTCATCGTATTGTTTGAATAAGTTGGCAATCACGCAGTTTGAATGAAAACTTTATTCAGAGAAATCTGGCCTATGGAGACGGAATTTAGATATCCGTTTGGCACCAGGACGACTAAATTGTCCGTGCCCCTTCATCGACTAAACGGTCAGTTTGATCATTTTCTATGATAGCCGGTTGCACTCTCCGATAGAAATGTCGCTTGCAGCTTAGTGATCTCATCATCATTGTTGCAACAGATAAAAACAAAAGCCGTGTGTTTGTCTCTTGTCGTTCATGATTGACGAAGTCCGAACCGATCCCTCCACGATTTATAGATGTCAAAATCGAAGTTTTTCTAATGGCGATAATGAGATTCTTTAAAACACAATTACATTGTTAATGAACTGAGACAAAGACACGGCTATTAAACGTACACTTCGTGACCTGTGCTGTGGAGTATATATTTTGTTTAAGACAGGAAACTGCGCATTAGCATTTTGAGTTATCGCGGCGTGGATCACCGTCCTGGTTTGCCTCAAACCAAAACTATCCCGAGACTGCAGGAAGCAGTAACAATGTATGGGAGAGAAATATTACTCCGCGTAAAGGTTGTATTACGCTACACATGACTCCCCTGTTGACCGTTAACACCACGGATCCACGAAACATTTCACTACATGGCAGGCAGACAACGTTATTCTCTCTCCGGCGCCAAGTTGTAGACTGAACCAGAAATCCAAAATGCGCGGTTAGTTCGGCATTTCGGCAGCATTTTCATTAAACCACTTTCCGGTAATATGCACGTTTAAGGTTTCGCCGTAACAAATTCACACGTGTTTGAGTTACACTATCCAACAAGCTGGCTTGTGTCGCGCTAATCCATGATCGTTGCGAACATCCAATGATATATCGCCTCAACAGTATAATTTAAACAATCATTAGCCTTGAACGAATGTGGCCAGTTTTTGGCTGCTAACTAGATACACTAAATATAAGTGGAAGAAGTCAAAAGAGCATAAGGACTATGGAGAATCGGAAATATTTTGAATGCGATAAGATTTGTAATGACCAAATATTCACTGTGACAAACCATAAAACTCTCCATAGACCCGCCTTTCTTAATTTGAAAGCACCGTTTGATTCAGTCGGTCACTCTTTGGCGCTGCCTCCTATTGAAGGATGAGCCAGAGAAGTTCATTCCAAGCGTATTGAAAAACCCCTTGCCGAATTCGTGCTTACGGCGATCTTTCACCTGACCGGAAGTGGTCAAGCGGACTATGCGTCCTTCACCGGAAGGGCCAGAGGTTCGAATTGTAGGTGCCGGTCACAATAGTTGTAGGCAGCAACTCGCTATCGTCCAGCTCGTTACCACATTTGACCTAATATTACCTGGTGTAGTTACGTGCCGCCCCAAGTATCAGTGTCAACGGTACCAATCCCTCTCCCCGGGCCCCGTGTAGTGGGCCCTGGTAGCTATGGTACATGTCCTCTACACTGCATTCATGTTTCAAGTATGTTATAAAAGATTACACTCGACAAAAATATCAAGCGGCAAAAACGTAAAGCGATTAGGTTGAGACAGCCAAAGTGAGTGTTTGAAACTGAGGTGTACACAAAATTCATCTTTGGAAATCGATTAAAATACCCGAACCTTTGAAGAAATACGAGACATATCAATGTCGGGAGTAATGGCGATTTGGAAAGTTACCAGAAAAAGTTGAAGTTCGGAAAAACAAGAAAAACGACTACTTGATTATTCTAGCATTAATGTACACACTTTGGGAAGCACCTTCTAGCCATATAGTTCATAGAGAACAATGCGCGAAATCATATTTTTCTTGTTGATACGATGAACTTGTGGAGTGCATGGGACTGGTGATAATTGTATGAGCTTGGAGAAGAACCATGTGTGAGGAATGAAACTGAATAGCTGGAACTGATTGACTCAAGCATGAAAACCGCGCCTGCATGTGGGGATTGTTGGATGATAAGTGGAAAACGCTACACCCAAAAACTGACCGGGTCAAATTTTGTCGACAAGCATGGCGAAAGAAACAAATGTACATATATGAGGAGGCTCGGACTCTGTACAGGTCCAGTGAAGGAGACATTAATCGTCACGTGTAGCAACATCCAAAGGATCGATTTCCCCACCCCAATCGAGTACTCTAGCCACGTGGTCATGGTAATGGTGGCTGAGCCTTATCCCCGAGACTCGGGAAGCCAAAAAAAGTTAGCAAAAAGCAACACTTCACCATTGACCGCATTGGTGGCCCGCACTTTATTCAGTGAAGCCCTTAATAGCTTTATTTTTATCGACATGATATTGTATGTGCGTACAGTAGAGCGCACGTTTCGATCAAATAACAACTGAAAACAATCTAGCATTCGAGTGGCAATGAAAACCCGGAACACAAATCGGTGTTCGACATATTCGATCCAGAAAACAAACGTAAAAAGGCAGTGCGTTTAGACTTTAATTCATTCGTTGTTGTCTTCCAGTCAGTAACGCTTGAACCGAGTACAGGGCCGTGAAATTCAAATCTACCCACATTCGAAAAATATAACCGGCTGTCGAGTGGCGGCAGCAAAATCACAAGGACGAATGCTACACATTGGGGTTGTCCAAAAACACTTTTCGGACGAAACTATTTGGCGAAATCAAGGCATTCATTAACAAGAAATGAGACGGTTGACGACCATTGAAGGCAAAAGAGCAACGATACACTCCGAACATTTATTTACATGAGAATGGAAGAAACATCGATACTCAACAACAGTCCAAGGGACTACACATCATCTTATTTTGAACTATAATGCCCTTCAAATTACGACTGTGACGAGGTAAGAACACCGTCCGGAGGATTTTCGGCGAGAATTTCTATCTGCATGTATTGCTCCCAGTGAGGTGATTAAGTAGCTTGATGGGCCTTTGTTTTGCGTGCATTATTTGCACAGTGGGATGCGGAGTGGAGTTAGAAAAGACTCATCGGTATGGACGTTTGCTATATTTACCCGTTGTGTTTTCACTTAAGAATGTGGGTGCAGCGCGCCTGACGTTTTCTGAAACCAACTTCGACCGCATATCTTCACCCCCGATTTAAATGCAACATGTAACCTGTTTCAAGAAGAATAACACCGCTTATACAATACAATAAGCAGCGTAAAACGCTTTGCCAAACTATCGAAGGAAAAGTCACAAGCTTCACTTGTGACCTCACTTTTTACGATTTTTCTCCTGATTAATTAATTTAGAATATTGTTAAGGTGATCGATTCCGTCATAGATGCAGTGAAATGGTCATGCCTAAACATGGGCTTAATCACTCATCAGGTAGCGAATAAGAATGTTCGGCATCTTGCAGATCTTGACGCTTGTTTCGGCGTTCCTTGTAGCCAGCACATTTCTTCCTGCCACCAAGATGACTCACCCACATGATAACTGACCCCAATCCATAAATGTGATGTATGCATTTGGTCCCTTTTTCCCAAGCTACGTCAGCGAATTGGGAAATTAGCCACAAAACACTAAGAGCCAAGTTGTCGATCTTTCACCGAACTGTAAACAGATGAGAGCCATATTTTTCAAATCTTGTGTTGCTTGCTGTAGTTGCACGGGGCTGAAAGCAGGACTAGGAGGGCTTTTTAAGTCTAGGGCACTTATCCCCTTCCAAACTACTCCTACATTGATGCCCTCAAACACGTTCGTTTCTCATCCAGATTTCTTCATGTTGGACCGAGAGATTAGCCGGAAAAATGTTTAATGACATACTTGAGCAGTTCAGTGTTGCTTCAGGATTCTAACCAGTGGACCGAGCTGATCAGGCTGAGTTTGACTCCCTGAACTTTGTATCCACACGAACCTTTAGATAAATGAATGCGGATATCATGGGGCATGACTAAAATCCGCAGTCAGTGGCGTACTAGTTTTCGGACTACTTCTTTCTGTGGATCTATGAAACAATAGTTTCAATTGGTTCGCCCACAATGGGTTTTCCACCATTCCGTTTTCAAGCGGATAGAGATGCGAAATGACAATCAAAACCTCAGCTTATTCGCGCAAACTTAGATACCATAAAACCTCGGCAGAACTGGGGTGCTACTCGGTCTAGCGTAACTCGGTAGACCACAATAATTCACTTCTCTAACTGTGAAAATAGAAATAATCAGTCTTCCCAAAAATGAATAACTGGTACAAATAACAATGGCAGACTAATAATTTGCAGGCGATGACCCGAATCTAGCGGATGTGGTACTTCGTGAGATGCGACTAGTTTCAACATTCACCTGAAGTGACAGCAAAAGCATTTTGCAACTCACAAGCAGGTTGTGCGCGAAATGCGGAATTTCATGCAGATTTAGTCAATCCTTTTCCGAACTTCGGCAGCAATCAAGCGGACTGGAAGAGTACGAGATTTTTCTTCCGATTCAAAAACGCGACATACTATACCGTTGTACGACTAGCAAATTGCGACAGGTCATTTTTCCGGAATATCACAAACTTTTTACACCATTATTGGCAGTGCAGTTTGTCAGTCACACACTGTGTGAGTTATAAACATGGCGTAAAACAAAAAAGTTCATGTAGCAGTTATCCGGAATAAAATCTGAATGTCCCAATTCAGTTGCTTTGATCTTTTGTCGCCGGGCGTTTTCTGACAAAACGCAACGTTATCGCCTTCTAGTTGAATATTCCGGTGCGTCAGACAAAGATAGTACCATGGTCTTTAGTCAGTCGTGTCCACTGGGACACCTATCTTCATAACTAAGCTAACTCTCAGCCTTGACTTCGAGTGTTTGAGGCACGCACTATCAGTCACATTGTTAAAAACTGCTCTACGGGCGGGCTGAACCGTGTCGAGGACTTTCAAGGCAAAAAATTAGTAAAACGATGTTCAGCATACGTGCACATCTAAAAACTTTGTACGTCATCCATTCAATGCAACCAATACGACATTCCGGAAGTGGCAAAGGAACCATACAACTGGTCACCAGCTCATCTGGAGCAACATTGTACATGGTTGCGCAAAAGCTGCGTGTAAACTCGAACAAAAAGGCTGAACAGTGCATTGATCTGCAACCTATGATTCATGGAGCTGATTTAAACTCCTTCAGGCGACAATCGTGCAAAAGCAAACAAATAAATCGTGAAAGAGACGTCCACAAGTCGGCGCAAAACTGCGTTGGACCATATGATATACATCGGTTAACACACAAAAGTGTTGCCGTTAGACTCACAGGTTAAGGACAGAGGGTGAGAACATCACACTCAATAGCTAAATCAGGATGTGACCACAGTAAAAATTAATGAAGACTACTTCCATCAATCTCCAATGAGTTTTTAAGTGAGAACGAAAAGAAGAAAACTCGTTTCCCAATCACAGACTTGGAAGGGCAAGTGATCAGGACTTACAACAAAAGAAAAGACACGAGGAAATCGGAAAGATCAAAAAGTTCGATCAATAAAATGAGCACAGCCAAGAATCAGAAAAAACAAATCTTACACGAGACGGGCTAACGAAAGCAAAAAATCTGTATGATCGTTGACACACCAGTGGTTTTTGGTTCCTAATATTCATCTTCTAAACAATGGAAAGCACAGTGGGGAACACGGATACCAGTTCTATCAGGATTACCGCGAATTGTACCAGAACACTCAGGTTCACCGTACCGATGAGACGGGCGTGCATCATCATCAGATTACATCGGGTGTGCTTAGCTACAGTGGAAAGGATTACATACATACGCCCAGAGTCTTGCAATCAGCCTCCGAGATTGATTCGAGCAACTAACTAGAGACGTGTAGAAAGGCCGTTATTTGCAAACTGTTGCCGTAAAACACTTTGCGACGAGTTCAGTAGAGCGTAGCAAAGAAGAGGGAACAAAATAACGGAAATGAAAAACAACAACCAATGCGACGATTAAGATTAAATCGATCGAGACAAGGATCGAGAATGTGGCACTGATGTTGGCTGTGATGGCATAAAACGGCAAAAGCAGAGCACGGAAATGCCAACCAAAGGAACAAGCTGTGGTCGGCAGAAAAACCATATATATAAATATATATATATACTACCATCCCTCGAAAACGACGGAAAATCAATTCCCGTTTTGTCTCAGTTGTGAAATATTTAAGATGCTCTGAATGGGTGAGCGAATGCAATTGTCAATGGAGGACTGCGTGTTTATAATGCACCCATTAAATCAGTCGTTGGAAGAACAAATAACAACAATCAAGAACTAATAGAAACCAAGATCGATAACTTGATTGTCATGTGATTTGCAACAAAGACAGGATATATAGTAATAAAACTACCTTGTGATTGGGAGTAACATTGACGCAGGCAAATCCTACCTTTACCACAAAGCAAAAATGAATGATAACTAATAAAGGCATTTAAAAAGCAGCCTGAATACCATGCCGTGTAGGAGACGGGTGCAATTCAATCAAAAATCAAGTCACACCAAAATCACAGCCCAGCTATCATTTTGAGAGCACTTGAAAGGGAGCATCGTCACGGTAAAACATACCTCGGAGCCAACTGCAACACCGTTACTTGCATATGTTCCAGTCCCGGTATATAATCCGTTTGATGCTGAAGTGGATAGCAGCGTTGCCGCTCGAGACGTATTATTCAGATGCTGTCCAATCGAGACAGGGTCACTGGGCGCGGATGCTTTCGAAGACGATGTTGCAACAAGAAGCCCAGAGCCAGGAATCGTCTGCTGCTGTTGTTGATGTTGTTGTAAAGCGGCAGCGGCCGCCAACAGAGCTGACGTGCTTAGCGCACTTGGATCGGATGCGGTGGCAGTAAAGGGCAGTTGCAAAGTGGCTCCGCCCAACTGAGTTAGTCCCATCGACAGAGGTTGACTGACTGGTGTAAGATAAGCACCGTAGACCGGCGTCCCGTTGTGCTGTATCAAACTAGCTGGGGGCCAAGCTAATCCAGCAGTACACACTCCGGATAGGCCGTTGGGGGCCGGAGGTTGAGCAGGGTGCATATTTAGTAGCGCAGCGGTCTGCAAATAAAGACACCCGTGATAACAAAGGAGCAAATAAGCAATGCTGTCAGTCAGTGGTGCAACAAAAAAGTCACAACAGAAGCCAGATAAGACGATATTGGCTTGGACTATTGCCGGCGAATTAACAGCTGTAGTGGAAGTGTGCTGTCAACACTACTGAATTTGGGCAACAAATTTCACTCCCTTTTTGACGGCATGAACACTGCGTGTGTAGATGCGATGCCCACCAAAGTCAACCGTATTGTCGTCCAACCGACGACACTGATTGCGCGCTTTGGCTGCACAGACGCAGTGCATGTGGGCGCATGCAAACAATCACGTGACAAGATGACTATGGTATGGCTGGAATAAACGTGTTTGTATGTGTATGCATAGGTCCAGCTCAAGAGGGGGGTGGTGCTTCTCGGGTTGATAAATTACTGTAGTGTGGCCTTAAAAGTGAACGCTACCACTGCGGTTGCAATGAATGCCGAAGGTGCAAACAGACCTGGTTGTCAAAGCTCATATCTCAATATAGGCAGCTGGCAGGTGCATGAACACAAACCAGTGGGCACGAACACACGCATACACACTAGTGTGCGCTTAGCGGGAATGTGTGCTAGGCACTCGAAGAATGTGAAACAACCCCCAACCAAGGAGAATTCGCGTTAGTGCGCTGCACAATCCGTCACAAATGAATGGCCGCTTTGTAAACTTGTTCGTGTGTGTGTGTGTGTGTGTGTGTGTGTGTGTGTGTAAGACGGCGTGGAAGTGAAAGAGACGATGTACAAATCGCATTGGTGACTGAAGTATTCAACCCGAACGATGACCAAGCGCACACAAGATTTGCATGAACTACCAATGGAAGGATGGTGGAACAGAGGAACGAGTAAACGCACAACACTTGAGGAAATGAGCGCTCGCACAACCCCGCGTACTGGTGCAACTCTCTGTGCAACCTATTGGTGTAAGTTAAACGCGACGCGGACGAATGTACAAGTTGATCAAAACAACTGAGTCCGACACATAAATGGTCGAAGGCCCATGAAATATATCTCGTGAAATAATTCACCATGTGATATCATCGCTCGCACAGACAATCATCAACTAAGGGATAAATAAAAAACCCAGTAATACCAAGCACAAACTGGTGGGCAAACCTTAAAACTTATCGGGGAAATGGTGCGAATGTCATTCATGTCACAGGTCGGTCATATCCGACAAGCTCATTATTTCGTGTACATACAAGCGACTACGACAATCACTGCTTCGCATACCACAGAGCAAATATCGAGATCCACGCTAACAATCGTGAGTAAGGGAAATGACATCAGGAATATCGAGGCGATCAATAGCTTTCTTCCATATGATCATGACTTTCCATGGTACGAATTGAGGGGCTGATTACCGATTCCATAAAGAGTGCGGATTTCCCGAATGGTCAACCATGTGAATGACTAGAGTTGACAAGGCTTCCAGCAGGATCTTCGGAACGACTCCCTAACTTTGTTTTCGTAGCCAAGTAATCCCACACCGACAGACGAATCACGCATAACGGTGAGCGATCGTTATTGTGGGGCAGCATGCACGCGCGCGATGAACCACACACAAGAGATTGCGTTCCTTTTCTTGCTGTTTTTCTTCTATGGCTTTGGCTCAGATGGCACTTAACATATATATATATATATATATATATATATATATATATATATATATATA